>JAZEWU010000004.1:1330148-1346394 GCA_036362915.1 Geotria australis | reverse complement strand
AATGTCACCGAGACGAAGGACTCTGAGACTCGGTCCCGCGCTCCGCTTCCCCCGTACAGAGGCGGCCGCCGCACCGTGGACCGGGCAGATCGTCGTCACCGAGGAGGAGCCCGAAGGTATGGGCGCAGGGTTCGCACCCGGGACGCGGCACGCACTCCCACCGCGTCGCGTTACCGTTGCGTTACCGTGTCGGGACAGGGAGAGCGCTGGATCGAGGTCGGGGTCGTGACGGAGTGCGTAACCTGACAGCAGAGGAGGCAGCGGTATTGCTAAGAGACGGGCGCTTCAGGAAGGAGGTGATATTATAGGTAAGGGTAAAGGTGCAGCCCTGCAATTGTCTGCTCACGTCCCTTATAGACGAAAGGCTTCGACTAGGGGCACTCTATAAGAGCCCCTCTACGTGGACTTGAAACTAGCAACGATAGAAGAAGCTTATGAATGTATTCGCATGTGGGGAAGCCACGATGCGCGTGGCGGGACAGCGTAAGCTATTTGGACGTACGAAGTGAAATGTGGAGTGAAAGGTCAGGGGATGTAAATCAGGAGCGGGAGGCTGAGACACGTGGTGCAGGTGTGCAGGGTGGAGGAGGAGGGCATCGAGGCAGGAACCTGAGTGGCACCCAGGGGTTGTGACCGAGAGGAAGCGAACACCTCGAGCCGGATGACGGGACACGGCCAGAGTAGGCCGTGTTGTTTGGGAGTCATCGTTACAAGCGCTCCGGAGTCTAGCAGAAGGAAGGAAGAGACGGCGAACCGCCGCGGGGCATCGGAGGTTTGTCGGCGCGATGACCGACCGGCGGCGATGACGCGATAAACGAGCGGCGGCGATGACGCGATGACCGAGCGGCCGCGATGACGCGCTGACCGACCGACTGGCCGTGATGCGTGCGGTTCGCGGGCGCGACGCGTGCAGAGGGGACGATCCCGGGCGCGCCCACGGACCTGGCCGTCACCGAGGCCACCAAGGACTACGTGGTGCTGGCCTGGAGTCCGCCGGCCGTGCGCGGCGCCGAGGGCCTCGTCTACTACGTCGAGAAGGTACGGCCCGCACCATGGGGACGCCAGCGGCACACGCAGCGCGACGGACTCACAATCCAGACGTCGCCGGTTCGACTCCATCTCCCGGTGCGGCAGCTCCAACCAAGGGGGAGGATTTCTTAAATTCCACCGACGCGGTTAGTTAATCGGCGGGCCGCTTGCGGTGGGGTAAAGTGTGGGTGCTACCACCTTTCCTAAACGTCTTCAACATTTGAGCAGCGTGGGGGAGTTGGTATCCAACAGGGCTCGCGTGCCTCCTCTAGTGCAGCACTTTCCAGCCTGTGGTCGCCAGGCCACTGGTAGACACATAGGCAGATGTATTGCTGCGCGAGGCATCGTGGGAGGTGGTGCGAGTGGTCACGGCAGGGAGCAGAGGTGGTGCCTCAGTCAGTCAACCCACGACACCTGGGTCTGTCGCAGGAATCCCGTAAAGAGCTTGCAAGCTCACTGGGTATTTTCCTGGTGTAGTAATAAACATCTATCTATCCTGTCAGCGTGCCTTCGCCACTCTGCGTGGCCTCAAGATGCACCTGGCCTGGCACAGACGCCGTGCTGACGTCACCGCCACTTAGTCGCAAACGTCGTTTGTTGTCGTTGGTCCGCGTTACCCGCCGACGCGACTGTCTGCGCGCGGCCCTCCGTACAGTCGGTGGGCGCGTCGGGCCTGTGGCAGCGCGACAACCTGGAGATGCCGCTCAAGTCTCCGCGCTACGCCACCTTCAGCCTGGCCGCGGGCGAAGCCTACCACTTCCGCGTGCGCGCCTGCAGCTCCTGCGGCATCAGCGAGCCGTCCGCGGCCGTCGGGCCCGTCGGCGTCGGCGACCGGCTCGGTGAGCGCGCGCGGCACGCAATCAATTCGATTCGATTTAAATTCAACTTTATTGTCCGTTCTGCCACATGTACAGGACATGTAGAGAGAGGATCGAAATGCCGTTTCTCTCAGAGCCCGGTGTTGGCACATTCACACAATCACGCGCAATCACACGCGACACGCGTGGCGCAGCTCGCCGTCGCCGCATGCCGCTTGGCTAGCTTTTCATGCAGTAATAATAATAGCATTTTATATAGCGCCTTTCACCCGAGGGTCACAAGGGCCGCGAAGAGAACGGCATGTCAACGACGAAATAAAAAAACAACCAATAAAAACCAAAGCAACAAAAATTAAATGATTAAGGCTGCTTCGAATACAATGAAATGTCGTGAAACTGGCAAACTTAAGAGCGGCACAAATCTACCAGCGTGCCTTAAGATGGCCGTCACTACCTTAAAGACAAATACGGAGGGAGACAGGGAGGGCGGGTGACCGACGGGGTAGACACAGGGACACAGAGACAGGAAGACAGAGAGACAGACACGAGGCGGAAACAACGCCAATCCAAATTAAACAAGCAACATTGAAGCACAAGAACACACACATAGACACACGCAACAGCAAAAAAACGCAGCCACCCACAACAACAATGTTCCCATGAAGGCACGCGTCCCTCACATGGATGGAAGTTACGAGAAGGGGGGTGGGGGGACAGGTGACTTTAATATCCAAGCGGCGTTCGTTACTGTTTACGTCTCAACTTCCACGGTGCGTGTTCCGTAACGGATTCGTGTCGCGAAGCGAGGGCCCGGCGTGTGAGAATCGCTGTCGAGAGAGCCGCTCGTCCCGCGTGCCGTGCCGCGTGCCTCAGACGTGCCCGGGGCGCCGGCGAGGCCGCTGGCCACGCGCAACACCAAGACGTCGGTGCAGCTGGCGTGGGACGCCGTCGAGACGGACGGCGAGCTGCTCGGATACTACGTGGACGCGAGCGAGGAGGGCACCGGCGTCTGGGCGCCCTGCAACAACAAGCCCATCCAGGGCACCAGGTGTGTGGAAATGTTGCTAATGTTGCACTTGTTCCCTCTCAGTGTTGAATAAGCTACCTATAATTTGCTTTTTTTCCCATCGCGATGTATAAGTGTATTTTTATTTATTTATTTGATCAATTATGTGCAATGCTGTGTGTACATGTTATTTTCTTTGTTTGGTTAATTAGTTATTGTTATATTTTTATTTATTTTTATTATTTTTTGTCAATTTCCGTGTTTGTTGCGTCCCAGGAATCCCGTAAAGAGCTAGCATGCTCACTAGTTATTTTCTGCTGTAATAATAAACATCTATATAGCTTTATTTAAGCTGGAAGGAACTGTTGAGCTATGTAGCTCTTTGGCAGGTGTCCAGCAGAGAGGGGTATACAAGTTACAATAAAGAAATATTCACCAGTAGTAAAAAAAACAACTTGATAAACACAAATACGAAAATGTTAATCTATCATTCATGGAATTGTACAGGAATGTTATCGGTGTGGCTCAGAGAGCGGGCCGCAGTTATGGCCTGCTGGCAATAGCGCCGTCCCGTCTCTCGCGACCCCTGACCTCGGGCCCGCTCCCCCGCAGGTTCATCGCGGAGGGCCTCACGACGGGCAAGCGCTACTCGTTCCGCGTGAAGGCCATCAACGCGGCGGGCCCGAGCGCATACTCGCCCGGCTCTGAGCCCATCACCGTCTACTCGGCCATCAGTGAGCATCGCGTACATCACCACCATCACCATCACAACCACCATCATCACGACCACAATCACCACCAAAGATCCCCCGGTATAGCCTTAACAGACTGTTTGGGAAAGTGCCGTTAGTGAGCACCTATGAAAGTCGACACGGCACACGAGGGGGTGGGTGACCAGTACCACGCCCGGCCGCCTTTGTCTCCCTAGTGGGGATGTTTACACGCCGCACTAGGTACTTATTTGAGGTTGAGTCGACCTAGGGGAGGCCCAGGACCGGTTCAGAAAATCGTCACTGGTGTTGGCCGTGAGCGGGATTCGAACTCGGGTCGCCAGGTTTGTAGCCCAGCGGCGCTAACCACTGAGCCGCTGATAATAAATAGCTAAGGGTGCACCAGTCTCAATGACTTGCTCCACAAGACAGAGCTCTAGAGAGGGACGTCGGTATTTCTTCTCCTCTTCCACGTCGACCAGGCGTGTTGCAAGAGGTTGGAGTGCCCACACTTTACCCCACCACACTCGAGCTGCCAATCGACTGCGTTGAACCCACTTACGCCGCGAGCAGCGGCAGCAGTCCTGTATCGGAATCCGGTGTGTCGCGCGCGCCACGCGGCGGCGTCGTTTTAACATCCGTCTTTTGCCAGGAGGCGGCATTCACGACGGTAAGTCCGTCCGCCTACTCCGAGCACCGCCACCGAGCTCACCGCTGTCACGGACCCACCGCACGCCACCCGCGTGTCGCCCGCGTGTCACCACCGTGCGGCCCCATCACCCGCGCGTCACCCCTTTGTCACCCCCGTGCCACCACTGTGCCATGCCGCCATGCCCACGCGTGTCACCGTGTGTCACCCGCGTGTCGCCCGCGTGCCACCCGTGTTTCCACCCCCGTCACCTGATTCCTGAGAACCCAGTTTGCACGTTTTCATCACCGCAGTGTAAGAGCACTTTTGAAAACACCGTGTTTCGTTCGCGTCGCCACGCGAAGTGTTGCTTTCGGGACTTTGCTGCTGCGGCTGCTGCTGCCGTGTGCTCCTCCAGAGGCGGCGATGCGGCGGCCCTCTCCTCCGCGTGTCGCGGACGGGCACGCTGCTGCTAGACGGATTAAACGGGAAACGACGGCGTCACTCGCACACGTTGTACATCATCGGTTCAGAATTGCTCTTCATGATGGTTGCTCTTCAGTGCTGTTCTTTCGGGAAAGCCGTGTCGAGCGCTCTCCTTCTCTCCCTCACAACGTTCCGTCTCCCACGCCTGATGATGTTTCCAACGTGGGAGCCGAAACATCGCGAGGGAGAGAAGGGGAGTGCTCGACACGACTATCCAGAAAGAACAGCTCCGAAGAGCAACCATCAATTCCAATCCGTCGAGCCGTGACAAACCTACATCAGTCATCGATCGTCACGCGCGCAGTTTGAGGATTCCATCCTGGGGGCTCCGATCGATTAAAATCGTCCTCCTCGCTCGCCGTGTCTCCCGCCCAGCGCGCTCGTCGCCCCCCAGCAGCCTCACGCTGCTCCAGAGCGGCCGCGACGCGATGCTCCTCGGATGGAAGGCCCCGATGTTCAGCGGCGGCGCCGACGTCACCGGCTACTACGTTGACTTTCGCGAGGTGGCCGGCGGCGAGGCGGTGGGGCCGTGGCGCGAGGGGAACGCCCGGCCCGTGGCCGAGCAGCTCCTCTGGGTGAGCATCGCCACCCGACAGCCAGCCAGCGGGTCGCCGCTCCAACACACCGCGGTCCACGTGTCCTGCGACCTCCAGTTCATTGACCCAAAACTTTTGTTTTGCTTTGCTTATTCACTTGTGTTTTAAATAAGCCATCCATCCACTGTCAGAAAACCGCTTAATCCTGCACAGGGTCGCGGTGAGCTGGATCCTATCCCGGCAGACACAGGGCACAAGGCAGGGCTATACCCAGGATCGGATAGCAGTCCATCACTAAAACATATTATTCCTCAGAACGCGATTCCATTATTCTCGGTAAAATGGCTTGCTCCACACCCTCTATATGTTGATTGTATTCTGCTTACATTACATTGCACACCCATTGCTATTCGCAAATATTACGTTGCAGAGAATAAAACGGGGGTCACATCTTGAGCGCCGTGTAGCAGAGCAGCGCATCGCTTAACGGATGGGCTTTCCAGCCTGCTGCGTCACCACTGACGAGCTGCCCCCCTCTGCCCCCCCGCCGGTCCCCCCACAGGTCTCGCAGCTGGACGAGGGCACCGAGTACCAGTTCCGCGTGCGCGCCGTGAACCGCGCGGGCGTGAGCCTACCGTCGCTGTCCAGCGCCGGCTTCCTGTGCGAGGAGTGGACCATGCCCACGCCCGGTACGCGCGCCCGCGGGGTCCACCACACCCCGCTCTCACCCTGAGACCCCACTGCACCCTCGCTGTCCCGCCAGACCCCTGTGGGTTACCACTGCACCACCCTGCGCCACCCTGCGTGGCAGGGTGTTCGTGCAGTGGTAACATCTGCGCCTCACAGAAGAATGGTCGTGCCCGAGATTGTTGCATTTCCGACTCGGGTGCCTTTGTCTGTGGAGTTTGTGTGTCCTGCCCCTGTTCTGCGTGGGTTTCTTCCTCCCACAACTTAAAAAAAACACTCGTTTAATCAATTGGCCGATTGCATCATGATATATAGGCAGCAGTGTGTGGCAATATGTTGGGGCCGGCTTACTGCCTGGCTGCCTTCCCCCCCTACCCCAGAGGAAACCCACGCGGAACAGGGGGAGAGAACACGGAAACTCCACGCAGAAATGCGCCCGAGGCAGGAATCGAACCGCCTCGGGCAAGACCTTCTGCGAGGCGCGGATGTTACCGCCGCGCCGCCCGATGACGCGTCGCCGCCCGTTACCCCCGCCTGAGCCCGTGCCGCCGTCTCCCTGCGCAGGACCGTCGTACGACCTCGGCGTGTCGGAGGTGCGCACGGACTCGCTGGTGCTGCAGTGGCGCGCGCCGGCCTACGCGGGCGCGGGCGCCGTCACGGGATACTGGGTGGACGTGTGCGAGGCCAGCAGCGCTCACAGCGAGAGCGCCTGGGCCACCGTCAACCAGCAGCTGCAGCAGCACAACCACCTGAAGGTGAGCGCGTCAGGGACGCGCCGCGCACGCACGGGGCGGGAGGCAGTGGGGGGAGGGAGGGGGCACAGGGGGAGAGACGGGCTCCGGGGAGACAGTGTCTGGCGCCAGCCTGCCAAAAAACTGCTTCCTAAAAATTATGATGGTTTTGGGATAATTAATTAATCAGTATTTACTTAGTTGTGGGAGGAAACCGGAGAACCCGGAGGAAACACACGCAGAGCAGTGGGGGAGAACACACAAACTCCACGCAGAAAGGTGCTCCAGGCGCGAATCGAACCGCCTCGGGCAGGACTTTAATTCTGCGAGCCGCGGATGTTACCGCTGCGCCACCCTCCGCACGCCGGCCATACTTCCCCACGCGGGTGAGTGCGGTGTGGTGACGGCTCCCTGCCCGCAGGTGACGGGGCTGGAGGAGGGCAAGAGCTACGTGCTGCGCGTGCGGGCGCAGAACGCCGCCGGCGTCGGGAAACCCTCCAACGTCACGGAGCCCGTCCTCGTCCACGTGCCTCCCGGTGAGCGTGCCCGCGTGTCTGCGTGTGCCCGCGTGTATTTGCCAATCGCTGGTACCAGCGGTGTCAAGATCGACCTCTGTGGAGGAGGGTTCGTGAAGGACGCTACTGGGCAGTTGGAGGCAGTCGCCTTCCAACAACAACACAGGGCCGAGGGCCGGGCAGTTACTACTCAGCGATCTGGTACGGTAGGGAGCACAGGTTGTGCCTCTGCCGGTCAGCTCAATCAGTCTGCCCATGGCACCTTGACCTGTCCCGTGACCTGTCAGCGGGCTTTCAACACTTCGCAAAGGCCACGTAGTGCACCTGGCCCGGGACAAGCGCCGCGGTGATGTCACTTAGTGAGTGGCAAACAGCGTTTGTGATTGTTGTTGGTGTTGATGATGAATATGGTGGTGGTGGTGATGGTAGCGATGATCGTGTGGCGATGGCGGCGGTGTCCGCAGGAACAAAGGACATGGTGGCCGACGTGGACGACGAAGGGAACATCTTCCTGGAGATGTCGTACGACGAGCTCGACGAGAACTCCAAGTTCACGTGGTCCAAGGAGTACCAGGAGCTGGTCGACTCGGGCCGCGTCACCCCCCGCGTCGTGGGAGACAAGTACGCGCCCCTACCTGGCACCAGAGCGCCACCACGACGGGTCCACACGCCAAGTTGTCCGGGCTGAACGACGGCCCCGTGTCGCCAGGAACGAGATAGATGTTTATCGTTACAGCAGAAAATACCCAGTGAGCCTGCAAGCTCGTTGCCGGATTCCTGCATTAACACAACATGCACGCGAATTGACGAAAACATTTACGCACAGCACTGCACGATACGTAAATAAGTATGTAAATTAAGAAATACAAAGTTGTTAAAACAGTTACACATTGCGATGGGAATGCATTATAAGGAGCTAATTGCCACTAGCGGTAGCCACCTCTCTCACAGACGTCTCAACCGGAGAGCAGCTCGGGGGAGGACTCGCTCCCCGCACACGAGCGCGCTCCGTCCTCAACCAGCCCCTCGCTCCGAGCGGGTTCCCGCCTCACACCTGGGAGATAGATAGATGTTTATTATTACAGCAGAAAAATACCCGGTGAGCTTGCAAGCTCTTTGCAGGGAGGACGGTTCCCGCTCTTCAGGAAGTTCCGCACCTGCTGCCCCCGATGGTCCGTGCTGTCGACTCGCCGCCCACTGTTTTCTCTGCGTCCGGCTGAGACGCCGCTCGTGCACCGTGCCGGCCTTCCCAGGTGCTGCTCGCTAACCGCTCTTGTCCCCAAAAGACTGGCGAGGCTATGTGGGGGATCTTTGTCTGTTGTGGAGCACAGGGGCCGGCTGTACTTCACGGACGCGGCCGAGGAGGACCTGGGCGTCTACTCGTGCATCGTGAGCGACACCGACGGAATCTCCTCCAGCTTCGTGCTCGACGAGGACGGTGGGCGAGTGTGGGGGAGCGTGGGGGAGCGTAGCCCAGTGTGCTCCAGTGTGGGCGGGCACGAGTGAGCGTGTGGGGTGACGTGTGGTAGCCCAGTGGTTAGCGCGCTGGACTACAAATCTCGCGACCCGAGTTCGAATCCCGCTCACGGTCAACACCAGTGACGATTTTCTGAACCGGTCCCTGGGCCTCCCCTAGGTCGACTCAGCCTCAAATGAGTAGCTAGTGCGGCGTGGTGCTGGTCACCCACCCCCTCGTGTGCCGTGTCGACCTTCATAGGTGCTCGCTAACGGCACTTGCCCCAACGGTCTGTTAAGGCTACACGGGGGATCTTTGTCTTTAGGGTGATGTGTGAGCGTGCGGGATGATGTGTGGTCAAGCGTGAGTGAGCGCGGTGTGACGTGTGGCTGTGTGGGGCGTGATGCCTGCGCGGGTGATGCGCGGCTGGTCGACTTGAGGTGGCGGCACCGCGCGCATCCTCCACACCGGCCGGGGCGCATCGTGCCGCAGATCATCGTCGCCAGTGACGTCGTCATCCATCGCTGACATCACCGTCGTCAGCATTAAGATCAGACATCATAAATAATGTAAAATTAACTCGTAGGCTTCCATGACCAATGTTATTCATAGTGAGGCTCTGTTTATGAGTTTAGGCCATGTGAAAAAAGGGTGTGTAAGTGAAGTGCACCCGTCGATATGATGGAGCAAACGAGCGAGCACATGCATCACTTACCTCAAAAGGTGGCACCGACGTTTCGCTGAGCTTCCTCTCAGCATCATCATCATTCCACTCAGCATCATCATCCCTGATGATGATGAGTGGAATCTCAGCGAAACGTCGGTGCCATCTTTTGAGCTAAGTGATGCATGTGCTCGTTCGTTTGCTCCGGCATATCGACGGGTGCACCTCACTTACACACCCTGTTCACATGACCTAAACTCATAAACATAGCCTCACTATGAATAAATAAAGTAATTGTCGTCATTGAAAGCATTATTATTACTATTGCCGTCATCACTAGCATCCTGCTATCTATTTCTGCCGCACACGTGGAAGACGAGAGACGGTACATGCCTGCGTGAGCATGTTCCAGCAGAGTGTTATTAAAGTCAATAAACCTGCCGTAATTATTTGAACCTGACTGCACGGCAGAGTATCTGTTTGCAAGCGCAGCGTTCCGAGCCACGCACCCCGCGACCCCGTGCTGGATCAGCAGCGCAGCCGCAGACTGAGCATCTCCGTTAAGGGGCCGGTGTCTTAAACGTTCCTCCGATGTGTGACGACGTCACCTACCGTCGGAGGCAGCATTTAACGCAAGGCCTCGCGTCTCGCCTCGGTTATCCTGTCCGTCTCAAAAATATCCAAATTAAAGTGAGATCCAGCATATTGGTGAAACCTGCGGAGAGCACCAGAGAGAGATTAATCTGCACGAGAGATCTGGCTCACTAGAATAACGGAGAGTACACCCGTGATCCAAATAGAAATTGGCGCAAAAACAATAAAATATGCACGACAGGAGACATACTGCAATACTGTAGGAATGCACACACGTCGATGTGTGTGATGGTTGCTCTACAGAGCTGTTCTATCGTGATAGCCGTGTCGAGCGCTCTCCATCGCTCTCCCGCGACGTTTCGCCTCCCACGTTGGAAGCATCCTCGGGCAACCATCATGAATCGAGCCGTGAAAACCTACATCGGTACATCGATGTGTTTGCATATTTAAAAAGAAAACTTCTCTATTGAAATTTTCCCCAGCCAAATTACTTTTAAATTGTATATAGTACAATTAGGTTTACGGAGACATAATCCGGATTCATTGTGATAACTGCAGTAATATGTAAACAAATGCTGTACGTGGTGTGGAATGTTTGTGGTCCACACGTGGTGTCCATCGCGTGACCTCTGACCTCGCGTGCCTCCCGCCCTGACTCGCCGCGTGTTCTTCACACAGAGCTGCAGCGTCTCAAGGAGATCAGCCACGACCGCAAGCAGCCGAGTGAGTCGGCGCACGAGAGAGGGCAGCACACTCCTTACCGCCCCGGCCTGGGGTCACACCCAGCGCCGTCACACCACTCACTCAACCGTCACACCCTCACGCTCACCAGCCTGACACCTAACAACCACAGCCAGCAAATTATACCATACGGCTATGCCAAAAGAGCAGTGGCAGGGTGGCGCAGTGGTAACATCTGCGCCTCACAGAAAGAAGGTCTTGCCCGAGGCGGTTCGATTGCCGCCCTTGGGCGCCTTTCTGTGTGGAGTTTGTGTGTTCTCTCTCCCTGTTCTGCGTGGGTTTCTTCCGGGTTCTCCGGTTTCCTCCTACAACTTTAAAAAAACACTCACTAATTAATTGGCCGATAACATTATAATATATAGGACGCAGTGCATGCCATGTTGGCGCCGGCTGACCACCTGGCTGCCTCCTCCGCCTCTCCGCGGTTTCCTCGCGCCGTTCTCTCTTCAAATTAATATCTTCGAACTTGAATTAATATATGCGCGTTGTAAATAGCATTTATGATTTTTAAGAGCAAATCTCTTATACTGTACAGGTCTAACTATTTATCTACATTTCTCTTATCTTACCACATCTTTATCTCGTGACTGTGCACCCGGTGCAATGCTCACTTCCTGCTCATGGGCCCAAGCCAGTGGTGGAAACTCCACATTTCTGTGGCCGAGATCAGTCTGTCCCCAGAACAGCCACTGTTGATTTCCCGCGATGATTACAGCTGACTCCTGTCTGTCTCAGCTGGCAATGGAGACCCCGGTCTGTGTCTCGCGACACCCGTGTGATCAGATTATCCGGGAGTTACGCGTCGCTGGGTCACGGGCTCCACTCAGAGGTGTTAATCATCGGCTTCTCTGTGCGGTCAGATTCGCTGACCAAGCAAACGTACCCAGTACTATTTATACAAATCTGGCTGCTATATATACTGCATAGTCACATTGCAGCATAACACAGGCCACGACGCAGTGTGTATGCTCTGTTGGGGGCTGGGACTGTGTGTGGTTGAGTGTGGTTGAGCGTGGTAGTGAGCTGGGTGGAGTTTGGTCGACTGTATTTGGGAGCGGTTGATTTCGTTTGAAAGTGGTGGCGCACGTATGAGTGTTGTGCGTGGTTGGGTGTGGTTGATTGTGGTTAATCAGCGTTGACCGTGGTTGCCCGTGGTTGCGCGTGGCTGCGCGTGGTTGATCGGTGGCGCCGTGTGCCCGCAGCCATCGCGATGCTGAGCGAGCTGGCCGTGGAGCTGATGGAGAAGGGCCGCGTGCGCTTCTGGCTGCAGGCCGAGCGCCTGGGGCCCGACAGCGTCATCACATTCGTGTTCAACGACAAGGAGCTGTCCAGCGGGGAGGTGCTGATCGCCCCCTTCCTCCCTCCCTACCTCACTCCCACACTCACTCACTCCCTCCTTCACTCCCACCCGATTCCATCCGCTCCCTCCACCACTCCGCTCCCTCCCCCGCTCCCTCACCTGCTCCCCCCGCGTGCGCGAGAGGCAGAAGTACGAGCTGAAGGTGACGCGCTCCGAGGGGCTGGTGGAGATGTTCATGGAGGAGCTGACGCAGGAGGACGAGGGGACCTACACCGTGCAGATCGCGGACGGCCGCGCCTCCGGCCAGTCCAGCCTCGTGCTCATCGGCGACGGTGACACGCGCACCTTTTGTCATCACGCCCACCTTTGTCTCCCTTGTGGCAATGTTTACGCACCGCACTATAGTCTTGGAACGTATTCCAAGACCTACCGCGGATGTATGAAGCCGCGGATAATAGCGAACCCCATTTATATAACGTGAACCCCATATATACTCTACTGTACTGGCTGGGGAGCGGTGCCGCAGCGGTTAGCACGCTGTGTCTAAGTGGGGAACGGTGTAGCGAATCCGTGTCGACCTTCATAAGTGCTCGCTAACGGCACTTGCCCCAACAGTCTGTTAAGGCTATACGGGGGATCTTTGTCTTTGTAGCGAATCCACCATTTGTATTGCGGCTTCAAACACCCCCCTCATTAACGACCAAGTGGACTCGCCCAGTTAATTATACATATTTGTGGGAATTTTCCATTTTAATTTCGGACCGCGGTCAACCGCGGGAAATTGAGACCGCGGTTGCTGGATCCGCGGATACGGGGGGACTACTGCATGGCACATGCGTCGCTCACGCCCAGGCCACTCTTGCACATGAGACGTGTACAGTATCCTGGTCTCTTGAGTCGCCACCTAGCTCAATAAAATCATCTCCGCACATGTGGAACGCGGGACACGAGCTCGTACAGTCGCGGCGCAGCGTGCCTGGCACACCACACTCGCAACAGAAGCAAATCTCGACACCAGCAGCGCGTCCGTCTATCCGGTGATCACCATCCTTACGTGGGGACGCACTCGGCCTAATGACCGGCCTCCCGTCTCCTCGTGTCACCCAGTGTTCGCCAAGCTGCTGAAGGAGGCGGCGTTCCAGCGAGCCGAATACTTCCGCAAGCAAGGTATGCGCGCGCTCGGCACGGCCCACTGGGCGGAAACATCGCCGATTGGCTGCCGCGACACCCACGCTCAAGCGCGGCCCGTATCGTAACACGTATCGTAAAGTGATTTCATCGTATTGTGAGGCCATCGTAAAGCGACGGACCGCTGTACTACTTGTGAATTGAGAACAGCTTCTGTTCAGGAGGTTTGTTCCGACGGAGTGACCGGCTGCGTGTGCGCGTCGCGCTTGATGCTCGCAGGGCCGCACTTTGCCGAATACCTGCGGTGGGAAGTCACCGACGACTGCAACGTCTTGCTCATCTGCAAGGTAAAAGAGCGGCGATGTCTACAGCGCGTGTTACAGAAACAGGAATCGTGACCGTTATCGAACCGAGATAACCTGCGTCCTTGTATCTGCAAATCAATGTGTGTGGCGTTGCTGTGTGGAGCGTGTGTGTTTTCCCCGCTGTTTCGCGTGGGTTTCCTCCGGGTTCTCCGGTTTCCTCCCACAGCTAAAAAAAAAACACTCATTAATTAACTGTCCGATAACACCTGGGTATGTCACGTGACCTCCTGTCGAGCGAGCCTTCGACACTTCACGGGGCCTCAGGGTGCATATGGCCTGGCACAAGCGCTGTGGTGACGTCACCGCCACTTAGTGGCGAATGGCGGTCGTCGTTGCTGTCCGTGTGTGAGAGGCATCGGTGCAGACGCGCGACTTTCTAAGCTTGCGTGGACGCGCGACCGACAGGTGGCGAACATCAGCAAGCTGACGAGCATCGTCTGGTACAAGGACGCCCAGGAGATCATGGTGGACGAGGACCATGACTTTGACCACGGGGTCTGCACGCTGCTCATCACGCAGGTGACACGCAGCACGAACACAAAGCTCCCCGGGTCGCCTCGCACACCCGAGGGTCAAGTTCCGTCAGTGATGTCTCCCTCCGTGTTTGTGTTTAAGGAAGTGACGGCGATCTTAGGGGACGCTGGCAGATTTTTGCCTGTCTTAAGATTGCCTGTTTCACGACCTTTCAGTGTATTCGAAGCAGCCTTAATCATTTAATTTTTGTTGCTTTGGATTTTATTGGATGTTTTTTCTTTCGTTGTTGACATGCCGTTCTCTTCGCGGCCCTTGTGACCCTCGGGTGAAAGGCTATTATTATTATTAATGCTGGGCATGGTGACTGAGGCAGGACTGAGGCAGGGCTATACCCATGATGGGTATAGCCCTGCCTTGCACCCTGTGTCTGCCGGAATAGGTATAGCCCTGCCTTGTGCCCTATGTCTGCCGGGATAGGCTCCGGCTCACCGCAACCCTGTACAGGATTAAGCGATGTCTGACAATGGATGAATGGATGAAAGCTTGTCTGTTGATTGAAAGTCGCCCGGTGGTCATTTGTGACGGCACTTGCCCGAGGCACGGCCGACAATCTAACGCTGCAAAAAATAATGAACATCTGTCTATCTAACATCGGCCGCGATGTGTGCCTCCCGCACAGGTGTCCAAGAGGGATGCGGGTGCCTACGAGGTGCGCCTGAAGGATAACAGAGGGAAGGACGTCAGCATTCTGCGGCTCATCGACGACGGTCTGCTCTCTCTCTCTCTCGCTCGCTCCACGTCTGCGACCGCAGTCGGGATACCAGCCCGTAGCGTTTAATAATAATAATAATAGCATTTATAGAGCGCCTTTCACCCGAGGGTCACAAAGCGCTGCACAAGGGCCGCGAAGAGAACGGCATGTCAGCAACGAAAGAAATTGAGAGATTGACGCGCGCTGTCCTCTTCCCCTCCGTGTGTCCCACAGCTTACGACGCCATGATGCAGGAGGTGTGCAGGATCAGCGGTGAGTGGAGCACCGCCGCTCTCAACACCCTGTCGGACTCAAAACCGCTTTCGTCGATTAAATTATACGGCGAACAGAGAATTGCTACAATCTTATACGCGTAGCCCACGATGACAGTGATGACGGTTACACAAGACCTGCGTTTTGGCGATTTGCGATAGCGGATTGCTTTGGCTGATGATACCCCGCGCTGCCCGCTTCTGGTTGAGTGATTTTCCGTTTAAACGCGCAAAGAGATGACGCTCATTTCCCATATTCAGCCCTGAGGTGGAAACTCCACATTCCTTTGTTGGGGACGAGTTTATGCATAATAATTGTTGACATCCCCACAAGTAACCCTGGAGGGATGCCAGGCCGAACACCCCCCCACCCCCCCAACCAGGATTTGATCTCGCGACCTTCCCATCGCTGGCTGGGCACCTGACAACCTGATTCAGCTCCGAGACGAACCTGACGCTAATCTTAGCCGCAGGGGCCTGTTTGCAAAGAGGCGATTCTGGCCGATGTCGCGCTGAGCGTGCCGCGTGTCGTCGTCCCCAGCCGTGTCGGCTTCCGAGCTGAAGCTGCAGGCGACGGCCGAGGGCATCAAGCTCTACTCCGTGCTCAAGTACTGCCCCGAGGAGCTCAAGTTCTGCTGGTACCAGCGGTGAGTTCCGCCCGCGCCCGGCTCTCGTGGGCGACACGATCCCCGGCGGGTTTCACGCTGAACTGGGATCGTCGTCGTGCGGCGCCGTGTCCGACGTTTCGCTCCGCGCCCTCGGGGTTTCTTCAACGGAGACGTTTGTTTGTGTTTGTTAGATAGATAACGGTTACTCTTCAGTGCTGTTCTTTCGGGATAGCCGTGTTGAGCGATCTCCGTCTCTCTTCGCCTCCGCTGTGCCGCACGCAGAGACACGAAGCTGGCTTCGACGGACAAGACGCGGAGCGGCGTGGCGTGCGACCAGGTCTACATGCAGATCTACGAGCCCACCGAGAAGGACAAGGGCCGCTACACCATGGAGCTCTTCGACGGCAAGAACACGCACAAGCGCACCATGGACGTCGCCGGCCAAGGTGAGTCGCCCCCTCGCCCGCTCACCCGCCTGCTCGTTCACCCAGCTCCTCGCCCGCCCGTCCGCTCGCCCAGGCCGGTTCGTGTCGTTCGTTGAGATGAAACGGTTCCGCCGGTGTTTCCTCGCGGCTCAAACACGCAGTGCTGATCTCCGTCGGCGGTCCTGGGTTTGTGGTGGAAATTCAACGATCCTACGATCCCACTTGTTTCCACAAAGTGGTACTCGTTTTACCGAGGATGATCGACTGAATCGATCCCAAATCGGAATAAGTGGGAGTTGGCAGCACTTTCACTGCAGCGGCA
>JAZEWU010000004.1:1297351-1310600 GCA_036362915.1 Geotria australis | reverse complement strand
GACGGGACCCTGACGGAGCCACATTGTCTCATTATCTAGTTTCTTATCCGCGGAGGGTTAATTTGTGCCCGAGATGCCTGAGGCGCCGCGGGTCGTGAAGCGACCGGGTGTTCTGCCGAGGGGAGGCCGGGCAGTGTTTGCGGGTCTCAGCCGGCTGCGGCCGCTATCACCGCTCACGCTATGAAGCCCGGCGCTCAGAATCTCTCCCAGTGTGGGAGCTCTTAATGTGTGTCGAGCGACGTCGATAAGAATCAGCTACGAGAGTCTAATGTGTAAGATTGTTACGACTGATGCTTGCTCTTCACAGCCGCGTCGCTGAGCGCTCTCCCTCTCTCCTTCGCGATGTTTCGCCTCCTACGTTAGAGGCATCACCAGGGCTCCAACGTGCGAGGCGACACGTCGCGAGAGATATATAGAGATCGCTCGACACGGCTATCCCGAAAGAACAGCTCTGAAGAGCAACCACCACGAATCGAGCCGTGATAAGCTACATCAATAGATTGTTATGACTGTCACAGAGTCGCCGTTCTGTCGGACACGGCGACTTTAAAGCCACGTTTAAACCCAAGTCAGTCATTTTTTAAAATCTAAGCTGGAAGGAACCGTTGAGCTATGTAGCTCTTGATGTAAAACTATACGAGGTTTTACCCTTTATGGCAATGAGACAAGTGTTACGATCTTTAAACACCAAAAATGCACCTTTTACAAAGTGTCCAGTTTGCAAGCAGCCACACATGCTTGTGACAAAAACATACAAACAGAATGCTTTGATACTATGTGCATTGTCCTTGAATCTGACCCACACCAGCGAAAGCCATTTCCTTCAGAGCTTAAGCTCAGTGCTAGCAAGCAGTTGTCCAGCGGGGAGGGGTTAACAAGTTACATCTGAGGGCATCGGGGGTAATGTTGTCAGGACAATGAACCTAGGCAGCAGCAGCATGTGTTTGGAGCGGTGCAAACTGTGCACGCTACAACGGTTCCCACAGCTGCTTGAGAATGCACGCGGGCGGTGTATGATTAACACGCGAGTGTAATATTGAAGTGGAAAAGGAAGCAGAGCTCCCATAACCGCCGCCTGATCCCCCGGGGAGATAGGGGAGCGCATTGCGGAGTCAGTCGCCCTTGTCGGGGGAGAGAGCTCGGACCGGAGCGCGGCCGCCAGCTAGCCCCACGGGCCGCGCGCTGGCCCCACGGGCCGCGCGCTGGGCCCTCACACACCGCTCACGCAGTGTTTAAGCTGGAAGGAACCGCTGAATTATGTAGCTCTTTTTAAGAGTTGTCCTGCGCGGTGAGGGGTAAGCAAATGGTGCAGGGTAGGGCCATACCTAGGATGGAATGCCAGTCCATCGCATGGCACCGGGGCCAATTTACTCAGTAGGATAATTAGCTTATACAGCTTGCCTTTGGACGGTGGGAGGAAACCGGAGTGCACGGCGAAAACCCACGAGTTCCCGCCCTACGGACGCGTTCTTCTGACGCTTAAGAGGGTTGATGGAACCAGCGCAAAAGTGGGACTTTTAAGCTGAAATAGTGTTCACATTTCAGAACAGTATTCGATACGTGGTAAGTAAAGCGGAAACAAAAAAGCCTTAGTGAAGTGCAGATTAAATGAACGCTCATAAACTATTCAAATCCCGTACCCTCAGTGCGGACATACATAAACATATACAGTCTCTCCTCGACTTACTACATATGCGACTTACGACCACCCGGACTTACGATGGCAATCCCAGTCACCCTATTAAATTATTTTCGAGTCCCGACGGTTGGTCGTAAAGTGTAACGACGACCGCTCCGGCTGTGTTACAATAACATCGGCTGGCCGCGCCGCTGCGAGGCGGCCATGTTTGTTATTGTCTGGGTCTCGGTCTGTGTTTGGGTGTCTAGCAACTGGTTGTGTTTTGATTACAGACTGTTATAAGTGTATTTTGGACTTACGACCAAATCGACTTACGACTGGGTCATCGGAACGTAGCCCCGTGGTAAGTCGAGGAGAGACTGAATACACAAACACTTGCTCCATTATGAAGAATAATAATAGAATAGATGTTAGAAACTCAGTGATAAAGTTAAACAGTTCTTGATGACGCTGAAACTAAGTGGTGGTGGGGTTCAGTTCGACCTGGTTGTGTCAGCCGGCACGGAGGCCGCGGGGTTACTGTGTAAGCCGGCGGAGAAATGTTGTTAATGGTCAATCGGATTCAGGCAGCCCGAGAGTGTCAGTTTGTATTGAAGCTGTTAAGGAACCGTCGAGCTATGTAGCTCTGTGTAACCGTATCCAGCGGGGAGGGGTAAGGAATCCCTAGTGTATCCCTGTTTATGGGTTAGGTCACGTAATAATAATAGCATTTATAGAGCGCCTTTCACCCGAGGGTCACAAAGCGCTGCACAGGACTGCGGAGAGAACGACAAATCAACAACGACAGAGAACGGTAATCAGCAACAAAAAAATTTGTTTTGGGTTTTTTTTTATCCGAGCTGTGGAGATAACGACATGTCAACAACGGAGAGACCAAATAACTGAGAGTGAAGCAATAGCGATAAACCATAAGACATAGGACACAAAAAAACAACAGGAAAATAATAATAATTCTACGACAAGCAAGGAGGGAACAGATGCACGCGAGCAGACGCAGATCGGAGCATCTCCGCACGGCACCTCGTAAAAACCACGTAAAAACCAAAGTGTCGTAAACCCGCCTCCACCCGACCAGTGCCGGATTAAGGCACCATGGGCTTTAGGGGCTGCAGCCCAGGGGCCTCCGCCAGCTGGAGGGCCTCCGGAGATTAAGTGAAAAGTTCTTTCATTTGTGAATGCTGACTTGCTCTCATGGCAATTGAAAACATGGTTCTCAAGAACTTACAATATGCTGATGTTTTGGAGACATTTGTTTCCAAGAAATTACGCAAAGCAAATGTTTGAATTTTATTTTTTGTTAGCCTTGTAAAAACAAGTTACAAATTTCTTTAACTTTTTTTCCTTTACAAAATTATTACTGGGGGCCTCACGGTACCTGTATAGCCCAGGGGCCTACAACATCTTAATCCGGCTCTGCACCCGACACAGCCAATTAGTAAGGTTTGTCACGTGAACAAAACGTGCCAATTCCTTACTACTTAATCATTTATTTTGTTGTTCCTTTTTTTTTTCATTGTTGACATGCCGGTCTCTTCGCGGCCCTTGTGAAGCGCTTTGTGACCCTCGGGTGAAAGGCGCTATATAAAACGCTATTATTATTATTATCACTTCAGCACAGTGGTATGTTGGAGAGCGAACCCACGACATTTTACAATGACGTTACGCTGACGCTTCATTGTTGAGATAGAGTTGAGAGTGAGAACAGGAACAAATAATGCCACCGCCATGTATCCTATGTGTATGTGATCAATACACTCGACTAGATGCTTACATGGTTAAATATAGTGGTAACATCGGCGCCTCACAGAGAGTCCTGCCAGAGGCGGGTCGATTACCAGCTTCAGCGCCTTTCTGTGTGGAGTTTGTGTGTTCTCTCCGCCTGTTCTGCGTGGGTTTCCTCCGGGTTCTCCGGTTTCCTCCCACAACTGGCTGCCTCCTCCGCCTCTCTCCTCCGCCTCTCTGCGCTTTCCTCGTGCCTCTGAGTAGTTAATACTTTTGAAATTTAATGAATATGTGCGCGTTATAAATAGAGTTATTATTATTATGTTAGAGGACTGTAAATAATAAACAAGTCCCGCACTCTATCAATCCACTGCTGGATGAAAACCTCCGTGGGTATGTGTGACCCTGCGGAGCGATACCTGCAGTCACGGGACTCAACCCAGCAGGGACTGCCTCCAGCTCCACGACCACTGCTCCATCTCAATGGCTCTTCCAGGTGACACATTTTAATAAACAGAATTAAAGAAAAAAAATCTGCACTTTCGCACTGGACCACCAAAATCGTGCACATTTTCATAATCAGCGAACGGGACTTGTTCATGAAGCAGATCAAAGCGCGCAGCAGGGGCGGTCTCAGTGTTTGTGGGGCACCGGGCAAAATTCAATGATGGCCCCCTCCAGGTTGCCGGGGTTGCCCCGTGGCTAAGAGCGCTCGTAATCAACACGCGTGGCGACACGTAAGGTAAGCAGCATCTGTCGAGAGCTCGCAGCGCTTCTGGAGGGTCCCTACACATGCGTGGAGGGCCTCTCCACATCCGTGTTGAGGCGCGAGGCTACGGGCTGCTGAGGAGGTATGCGAGCGCCGTGACGTGGCCCATTAAGTAACAACCTCACCGCGCGATGCCAAAGTCCGCCCGCGCAGCGAGGCGAGACGGTCCCGAGTCACGGCCCCACCACTGCTGCTGCCGCTGTTAAGAAGACGGCGAGCCGAGCCACTCGGTGGCAGTGGGCGACGCGCCGGGCCACAGCCGCTCGCTGCACACGGCACCCCCAGCTTCCCCAGCTTCCCCGTGGGGTGGAGGAGACTCCGGGACTTGTGAAGGAGGAACCATGAAGCGAGCATCCCCCTCAACCGCCACCGCCGCCACTCACCCACACCGCCACAGCGCCTCCATCAAAGGTAACGCGCGGCGTCACTGTCGGCGCTCACTTGCACTGCCGGGGTTTGTCAGCCCTCGAGTCGCCTTGACACGCACAGACCCATCACAACATCGCGTCACGCCAACGACAGTACGTTATAGACTGTATTGCTGCGGTATGGGCTGTACTGCGTTACGATCCGGCAGATTCGCTTTGAGCCGGGGCAAGAGCGTTCGCAGACGGGGCCGGCGCTTCATTGTCATCATCATGATCATCATCTGTTGAGGGTCGATAAAATATCTACTGATTTGTCGGAAGTCAACAGCCGTCGTCCTATGGATATACTGGCCTCCACCATAATAATGTGGAATTTCCGCCACTTGCATGTTTGTTGTGTCGCAGGAATCCCGTAAAGAGCTTGCCAGCTGACTGGGTATTTTCTGCTGTAGTAATAAACATCTAGCTATCTATCTGCTCGGGGCCGCCGAGGGGCGAGGGATGAGCGTCACTGCTCGCGTCGCTGTGTGTGAGCTCACCTGCACAAATCCCCCGCCTGGGTTCGAGCCCCGGCCATGGCAAGCTGCATGTGTGGCAAACCGCGTCTGAACCTGTTCTAGATCCGTCCCCGAGGTTTACTCGGCCGTTAATGGGCAGCCCACCTGCTGGGTTGTGTGAACATTTGTTCTGGGGGAAACAAAAGCGGTCGGGCGTGATGAAGAGAACAGCAGCCCCCCGCGCGTTACCATTGTATAATAATAATAATAGCGTTCTATATAGCGCCTTTCACCCGAGGGTCACAAAGTGCTATACAAGGGCCGCGAAGAGAACGGCATGTCAACAATGAAAAGTAAATAAATAAATCAAACAAATGAACAACATTTTTTTAAATGATTAAGGCTGCTTCGAATATACTGCAAGGTCGTGAAACTGGCAATCTTAAGAGCAGTAAAAATCTGCCAGCGTCCCCTAAGGTGGCCGTCACTTCCTTAAAGACAAACACGGAGGGAGACAGGGAGGGACGGGGAGACATAGGGACACAGAGATAGGAAGACAGAGAGACAGACACGAGGGGGAAACAACGCCAATCCAAATCAAGCAATCAACAATGAAGCACAAGAACACACACAGACACACGCAACAGCAAAGAAAAAGCCGCAGCCACCCACAACAACAAAAACACAACTTCCACACGCGACACCTGGGCAACAACACCAGGCGAGTCTAGGCAAGGCAGGACTTACACGAACTGGGCCAGGAGTAGGCCGCACAAAACAGACAAAAAAACAAGCAACAAGAGCACCTTTCACCCGAGGGTCACAAACCGCTGCACAAGGGCAGATGTTTATTATTACAGCAAGCTCTGGAAGCGGGATTCCTGCGATACACACAAACGTACGGAACAACCAACATAAACGATATATACACTCATAAGATCACGCAACGAATTTAACAAATCTCTTAAAACTTAAACTATGATCATATTGTAATCCAGGCATTTGCGGGGGAGGGAGCGTTTGGCGACGTCCGTCCATCCATCCATTTCTAAACCGCTTGTCCTGGTGAGGGTCGCGGTGACAGCAGTCCAAGGAGAGTGGACCAGACATCCCTTTCCTCAGCAACAGGTTCCAGCTCTTCCTGGGGGATTCCCAGGCGTTCCCAGGCCAGCCGAAGGATATAATCCCTCCAGCGTGTCCTGGGTCGGCCTCTAGGTCTCCGCCCAGTGGGCCGCGCCTGTCAGTGATTTTGAATCAGTATTGGGGATGGGGGCCGTATCCATCCATCCTGTACAGGGTTGCGGTGAGCCGGAGCCTATCCCGGCAGACACAGGGCGCAAGGCAGGGCTATACCGCAACCCTGTACAAGATTAAGCTGTTTCTGATAATGGATGGATGGATTGATTACTGATTATCGGCACCTCTCTGTGCCACGCTGGGGCTCTCCGTGCCACGCTGGGCCACTCTGTGTCACTCTCTGTTACTGTGTCGCGCTGTGCCACTCTGTGCTACTCTGCCCGTCTCCGCGCTCCGCACGCACGCACCGCATTTGCATGAACTCGATATCCCCCGCGGTCAGCCAGAGCACAGTGACGTGGCACCCACCCCACACACACACCCGCACCCTTGAGCGAACCTGGAAATAACACAGGACGGTGAAGCAATTACTGAGCAATTAGCGACTTTGAGGTGGAGAACAATTGGCGAGCATCCTGAAAACGGAACCGCCCTGGAACGGTGGACTTAACGATTGCCTAAAGAATGCAACATTCACAGGGAGCACAATCGTCATCGCTGTGTTGACGTGGATTATCTGAAGGTGCATCTCTGTGTTGTGACGTGGCGCCCCACAGTTATGCAGTAGCAGTATTATTATTACTACGTGTATTGTTTAACCACACGAACACACGTAGAGACTAAAGCCGTCTGCTTTTGTTTCCAAGAGCGCTCTGGTTACAAATTAGACAAACATCCCATCCCCCGTGTAGCCACGAACAGAGATCCCCGTGGAGCCTCTAACAAACAGCCTGTTGTGCCGAGTGCTGTTAGCGACGAGCACCCATCAAGCCCTTGAGTGGCTAGCGTCGCGCCCGGCCGCCTTTGTCTCCCCAGTGCTGATTTTTACACACCGCACCAAGTCAAGCCAAGTAACGTTTCTTGCTCACGTACACACGAGATACGTGACAGCGAGATTCGTTGTTCCCGTTCTCGCTCTCAACCTTGTGCAAAACAATTACGTGCAATAACATACAAGCTTTAGTACTACAAATAAAGGTCCTCATTTAAGGCTAAGTTGACCTAGGAGAGGCCCAGGACCGTTTTAAATATTCGCCACGGTTATTGGGCAATGCAAGCATATACTGTACACGCACACACCTCATTCTCGTTACATATTGCGATAGACAAACACCCCGAGTGCGATTATCTCAAATCAAACGATGAACGCAGGTGGACTGAACAGAATTAACACAAGGGCGGGGCGGTGAGTAGCGCTGCTGCCTCGTAGCAAGAAGCGCTCGGGTTCCAATCCCGGCTCGGGTGGCGTTTTGTGTGGAGTTTGCATGCTCTCCCCGTGTCCGCGTGGGTTTTCGCCGGGCACTCCGGTTTCCTCCCACAGTCCAAAGACATGCTGCTGCATAGGTGAATTGGCCTGCTGACTAAATTGACCCCGGCTCACCGCAACCATGTACAGGATAAAGCGGTTTCCGACATTAATTAATTAATGAAAATATATATTTAAAACAAACACGAATAAATAAAGGAAAACAATGCATGGGGGTCACAGGAGTTCTGGACCACAACGTGTTATGCAAAAATTGGAAATGGCACACATTAACCTAGGGCCTTTCCAAGCCACGTCGGGGACTTTACCTGCGGAGTTACAACACAGATCGATACAGCCCGCAGTGTGCTGCGTCTGGCCAGCTTACAATGGTCCATAAAGCCTGAACCATGAACGCGTTCGTGTCACGCAACACGCTACGTGCTGGATTTCCGAATATGCGTCAAGGTTAACGTGTGACTGCAGCCATAAAGTCAACACTGTGAAGACGGGTCATGGCACAAAGTGTCAGCCTAGTTTGTGGCTTCTATTTTGTTAACATAAAAACTCGGGCGGCACGGTGGTGCGGTGAGTAGCGCTGACGCCTCACAGTAAGAAAACCCAGGTTCGCATCTCGGCACGGGTGCCTTTCTATGTGGAGTTTGAATGTTTTACCCTTGTCCTCCCACACTCTAAATACATGCTGCTGCATAGGTTAACTGGCCTGCGGACTAAATTGCCCCCGGTGCCCTGTGATGGACTGGCGTCTTATCCTGGGTATAGCCCTGCCTTGTGCCCTGCGTTTGCCGGGATAGGCTCTGGCTCATGACCAGCACTCTCAGCAGGCTGCAGCCTGGGCGGTGCGAGGCTGCAATTGCCTGGGTTGATTAAGACCGCTGGTGGGCACAATTCAGGGGTGCATCTTACTTTCGGGAGCGTATTATGATCAAGAAAATACGGTAATTAATCAGTAATTCAATTCTTACTTAAACATGAAGGAACCGTTGAGCTATACAGCTATTTTTAACAGTTGTCCAGCGGGCAGGGTTAAGCAAGTTACAGCATGTCAAGGAGTCGGGGGAAAATGTAAGAAGGACAATTAACCTAGGCAGCATTTATTTGGACTGTGGGAGGAAACCGGAGTACCCGGCGAAAACCCACGCGGACGCGAGCCGGGAATCGAACCCAGGTCCCTTCTTGCTGTGAGGCGGCAGCGCTGCTCACCGCGCCGCCGGAGGGGTCTGGCGAGCCGTGGGCCTCCTGGTCGTCAGCGAGAGCCGAGATCGAGTTTGTGGAAACCTGACCAGGGCAACGGGGCCGCATCAATAATTCGGCAGTGGCGGCCGTGACGCTGCGGCGCATCGCCTGAATAACCCGGGCTGAGAACAACGCTGCCCTGCGATGGACTGGCGTCCCATCATGGGCATAGCCCTGCCTTGCGCCTTGTGTCTGCCGGGATAGGCTCCGACTCACCGCGACCCTGTACAGGATTAAGTGGTTTCGGACAATAGATGGATGAGAAAGAACACAGCGGTGTCTCCACATAGGAGCCCTGATCGCCACACGCAGCGCCACCATGCTCGATCTACTGCTGGGTGAAGGCCTCCCCCAGACCGTCGCCATCTCTCGCGGTGTGACAGAGCATAGCCGTAGCAAGTGCTGTTTCACGCAATAAGCTAATTCAGTGTATTCCCATGGCACTGTTATACTGTTGCACGTCTTCGTCTCTAATTAATGTATTGGTCAGTTTTGTTCCGTGAAATACTGTGTGTTACTGTTTACTAGATGATTATGGTTCGGGTTTCAAGCTCACTGGGTAATTTCCGCTGCAATAAATAATCACCTATCCCTCTATTAGCGAGTAGCACCTATTAAGGCAAGTATGACACGCGGCGTGGGTTGCCAGCACCACGCTCGGTCGCCTTTGTCTCCATAGTGGCGCCGTTCACACACTGCACCAGGTACACGTTTGATGTAACGATCCAGCTGGACACCTGGACCTCAGCGGGATTGTCCGCTCCGTCTCCACCGCGGGTTCCCTCCGGGGCGCGTCTCCCCTCTAACTCCCTGAGTCTCCACGGTTCGCGCCTCATCCCCTCCGGCTGAGACGAGAGCTGACCACTTATGTTTCTCAAGCGGCCTTTGTTCCCCTTAATCCGCGGGTTTACGGTCTGTAATCAGCCCGCGTCGCCCCGACACGTGGAAGGGCGTTGCGAGCGCGTCACATATTGATTGCGAAAATCAGTGCTTTACTGGCGAAATACACAATGCCTGTGTTGTGACCCTCGTTAGATTAGCTCTTCAGAGCTGCTCGGTAGGGATATACGTGTCGAGCGTTGCTCCTCTCTATTCTTCGCGACATCTCGCCTCCCACGCTGGATTCATCTTCAGATTATTTTCTGAGTTCAGCTGCACGTGTTGTGCTGTAAATATTGTACCTGCAGTGCGCTGAGACTTGTTCGCCTCTGTGTTTGTCACAAGCAGCCCAATGTTTTGCCCGCATTCCAGCTACGGAATGCAATTCTCATAGGTCGAGACGTGAACACCTACATCAAGTATGTCGTGGAATTGTGTGTCTGTCGAACGTCGCTGGGGGAGGTGGGTGTGGTGTGGTTACAATTGCGCGCCTCGCGCCGTGGTTGAGCGAGCCGGTGCTGCACTCCCTAAGCGCGGCGGAGCGAACCTACCGAAATGTAAACACAGGGAGGCCGCCCGGCCGGCCCGCGGCCATGGGAGTGTAACTGTGTGTGATGAGGGTTCCCGGTTAGAGCAGGTTCGGGCCGGATAGCAGCTCGCGGGGGACGCGAAGGCGGTTCCCAGCACATCACGTCCCTGTGTGTCTGTGGACGATGGGGGTTGGTGCGTCACGGTCTACGCGAGATGAAGGGAGGAAGATGCCATGGGGGCAGGGGGACGGGGTGGGTTGTGGCGTGAGTGGGGGTGGGGTGTGAGGGTGGCTGTGGAGGCGAGGAACAGACACCAGATGTGAGCTCGCTATATAAACCCGGAGCAGACGCGCTCCACAAACACTGTTTGTCTCGCCGGCTCGGAGGGGCGCTCCAGCGGTTTGGCGGAGCCGCTTGGCTTCGCGCCCCTCCGTTCCCACACTCGCCCGCCGCCACACACCGCGCCACCCGGCCACCGTGCGAACCCGCGCGGCCCAGCCACCTTCCGAGCCATCCGCCGGCTCGCCCACTCCGCCACACCGTGCCCACCGCGCCCACCGCGTCCGTGATGCTGGTTGACCAAGACATCGTGGGGGCCCTGAACCCCAACAAGATGCGGGGCCTGGCCAACGTGCTCCTGGGTAAATGGCGCCGCGGGACTCCGGCCGCGCGGGAGGCGCGGTGACGGGCACTCGGGGCGGACGGTGTTTCGTGAGAATTGCGCTTGATGACATGGCCGTGCGACGTTTGGCCTCGCACGTTGCAGGAATCGTCGGGCTTCTGAGTTTGCCTCCAACGTGTGAGGCGGAACGTCGCGAAGGAGCGACGCGGAGGAACGCCTCCACACCGCTATCCCCAAACGCCGATTCTAATAATTCGCCGAGCCGTGAAAGCGTACATGGGCACGACGTTTGTCGCTAACTGTGTCTTCTCCCGGTGCAGGGTTCCTCAAGCAGAGGGGAGCTGGCTTCAACGACTTCGTCCACAAGCTCGTGGCCACGGACTCCGTCCACCGCCATCACGACGCCGTCTGCAAGAAGTGAGTCGGGTCTCCGCGACACACGGGCGGGAGACACTTGTTGATGACCCTCTTCTTCTTTGCGATTCTTCGAAGCGCGATGGTTAAATTACAGTTTCCCATATCTTTACACAGTTCGTTGCATGACCCTGATGTGGCGGGAAGCCGCCAATAACAACGAGACCCATCCCAACCATTGTCAGAAACCGCTTAATCCTGTACAGGGTCGCGGTGAGCCGGCGCCTATCCCGGCAGACACATGGCGCAAGGCATGGATATACCCAGGATGGGACGCCAGTGCACCACGAGTGTATTGATCACATACACATAAGATACATGGCAGTGCGATTGTTCCCGTTTTCTCTCGCGCCGCCGCCTATTCCGCATGGGGCACAGCAGCACTACAATAAATAGCCTATCGGCGAACCTACGTCGATTCCCGCTCACAGCCAGTACTAGCAACTATTTTCTGAACCGGTCTTGGGCCTCCCCTAGCTCGACTGAGCCTCAAATGAGGACCTTGCGTGGTCAATAAACATCGCCACTGGAGAGACAAAGGCGGCCGGGCGTGGTGCTGACCATCCACGCCCTGGTGTGCCGTGCCAGTCTTTGTGCAGCGCTTTGTGACCCTCGGGTGAAAGGCGCTATATAAATCTCTATTATTATATGTGCGACTCGCTTACAGCACTTGACCCTCCCCAGGATGGACTGGCGTCCCATCCAGGGTATAGTCCTGCTTCAGCGCCCTGTGTCTTCCGGGATAGGCTCCGGCTCACCGCGACCCTGTACAGGATAAAGCGGTTTCTGATAACGGCTGGCTGGCTGGATGGAATAATAAGCATCTGTCTATCTACAGTCTCTTTAACTGCGGAAGCCGCGTTTGTTGCAGCTGGCTGAGCAGTGCTGATGAGCGCTGTGTTTGACGATCCCGACTAACGAGCTCCCCTAACCTGCTTGTGGGTGCAGCGCGGCGTCGTGCCGTTGCCCCCCCGCGACCCCCGCCGGCGCCGCCGACCCCAGCGCCGCCTCCGATCGGGACAACGGGAACACGGTGAGCGACGGGCGCTCGCCACGGGACGTTACTGTGGCAGGGCGCAGGACGTCCCGGGAATGTGTTCCCATAGAACGTGTTTTTTTGCCTATTTGGTTAAATCGGAAACGTGGGTCACGATCGACACCCACTGCAGGATGAGCGTCCCGCCGAGTCGTCGAAATCTCTGGCGAGAGGCGAACTCTCGAAGCTGCAGATTTGACCTCCCTGTTGTGGTGTCATCGAACTGTTTTGACGAGAATCGTCCAGAGCTATGTGAACATACGTGAGGTTTTTTCCAGGGCCAGTAAGCATCCCCCAGCAAAGATGTCACGTAACCCACCAACACAGCAGAAGGCTGCCAAGTGTCCGGGTCATTGCTAAAAATAATGCGAGGGTTTGATGCCACCTCAGCATT
Organism: Geotria australis; assembly: GCA_036362915.1. Classification (NCBI taxonomy): domain Eukaryota; kingdom Metazoa; phylum Chordata; class Hyperoartia; order Petromyzontiformes; family Geotriidae; genus Geotria; species Geotria australis. The sequence goes on along the minus strand of JAZEWU010000004.1, from coordinate 1,297,931 downwards.
GCTAAAAATAATGCGAGGGTTTGATGCCACCTCAGGGAGGTGGCAGCCAGAGCTCACGCTGTGGGTGGGGGCTGGTGGTCTCACGCGTGGTCTTAACCATGGGGTAACCCAGCCAAATGCAGGCCCTCCCACTTGCCGCTCTGTTAAAATTAATCTACAAAATCTTAAATTTAAAATGAAGTCCATTATTACATCGTTCATTAAATCTCACAATCGCTAAGCCCGCCCCTGGGTAGCGGTTCTTGGTTCCTGGAAATGCACATCTGCTGATTCGCATCGTCCGCGAGATGCTGGTATCACCAGGAGAACCAGTTCTTCCTGGAGGTCTGCTCGATAACCGGACTGATCCGGCTGTAACTGGTCCTGGGGGGTGGGTGGGGGCGAGCCAACACAGGGCAGATGCTTTCGGTTCAAGTAGAGCGATCGCTTCAATGTGCGTTGCTTTCTTTCAGCAGCAGCAGCAAACTGTGGCTCCGACGGAGATGATTAACCTGGGACCATCTGCCAACCCCCAGTGAGTGTCTCTCCTCTAGTAGCCGGCTCACGGCCACACATATCATATTCACTTTGATGGTTGCGC
>JAZEWU010000004.1:1284205-1297255 GCA_036362915.1 Geotria australis | reverse complement strand
GAGCCGTGAAAGCCTGCATCAGATGTATAACTCTTACGTGTGCTTTTTTTCATTTCTCTTTTTTTTTACTCTAGTGCAAAACCAAGTGATTTTGACTTCATGAGAATTATTGGCAAAGGAAGCTTTGGAAAGGTGTGTTTTAAAAATTTATATTTTTTTTCCCGCATTTATTGATGTCGCAATTTCCCTCGCAGAGCAACTTGTCGTCGTATTAAATCTCGCTGCCGCGTTCCGCAGGTTATTCTGGCCAAACACAAGGCTGATGGGAAGTTTTTTGCGGTCAAAGTTCTGCAAAAGGAGTCGATTCTCAAGCGGAAAGAGGTGCGTCAAACCCGCGTTGCCTCCGTTAGTTTTGTGTGGGGGGGCTCAAAACATTGATTAGTGGAGGTGTGTGCAATTAGACGCGTGTCTTTCTCCGAGGTCACATCTTCCTATCGTCTGAGGTCACATTCTCCCATCGTCTTTAGGAGGAGGGTAATTTAAATGAACACCACATTTTTCCACAGCTTGCCGAAGGTCATCGATAGAGATTGGCACCACGTCCTGTTTACCGACACTCCCCGACTTACGACAGTATAGAGTATACTGTTCATTGCAGTATACAGTATACCATTAAATATTGTGTTCTGACTTTAGGTTTTTTACGCTATACATAGCTACAACGGTACGAACAATGTCCAAATCCTGAAACCATCAAGTTCATTACATCTTCCTACACAGTATGGTATAACATTGTAAACATTACAACACAGAATGTACCGTATTTTGTTCTGACTTGCGAACACATCGGCTTGTGTATGGGAGTCGGCAACGAAACCCGTTCGTAACCCGGAGACTTGCGTCTAATTTGAGCGAGGAAACCACTTTGACGTCAGCGACCCCCACCCCGTCCCACCCGGTAACTGAGCGTCGCTTGCGGGTCTCTGTGCGCAGGAGAAGCACATCATGGCGGAGAGGAACGTGCTGCTGAAGAACCTGAAGCACCCGTTCCTGGTCGGGCTCCACTACTCCTTCCAGACAAGCGACAAGCTCTACTTCGTCCTGGACTACATCAACGGTGGCGAGGTGAGTGGGGACGCCCGCTGACCCCACTGACCCCGCGACCCCGCGCGGAGAACCGGTGGAGAGGCCGCCTTTCTCGTGCCGCCGCTCGATCGATTATTGCGGCTCAAAGTGGCGGCGGCGTGTGGGGAGCCATTTATCCAGCAGTGGATTGAGCTTGGCTTATGATAATGATGAATTTTTATTGGAGTCATGAATTCTAATGATGGATTTTAAGTCGTTAATTATCTCACTGCGCTGATGTAGGTTTTCACGGCTCGACTCTTGATGGTTGCTCTAGAGAGCTGTTCTTTCGGGATAGCCGTGTCGAAGAAACAGCTCTGAAGAGCACCAGTCAATTATCTCACCGTTTTGTCCGTACAGCGCTTATATAATCACTCTTGGGATATTTGACCATTTTATTATTCATTTGTACAAGTATATGGACTATGTTTACCTGGGGGTTTCAGTTTAGTTTCCCATTCGATCTACTTGTAACATTTCTATAGTAGCGACGCACCACGTTGCATGAAAGGTGCTCGGCGACGTTTATTATTGTGATTACTCGCATTTACGTCGCCGCGAGTCGTAATCTCGCTCTCTCTCTCTCTCTGTGTGGTGTGTCCGGCAGCTGTTCTTCCACCTGCAGCGGGAGCAGTGCTTTGTGGAGCCGCGCGCGCGCTTCTACACCGCCGAGATGGCCAGCGCCATCGGCTACCTCCACTCCCTCAACATCGTCTACAGGTGCGGCCCGGCACCATCGCCCCCCGTGGCCTGCACACGCGTGCCGCCACGCCGCACGGCGGCCGTGCTCCATCCACTGCTGGCCAATGCCCCTCCCTCGCCCTTTAAGTGGCCACCACCTACTTGTAATTCTAGAAGTCCATCCCGCACTGGCACAGAGCGCATTTCATCGTTCCGTCTTTTACGAACGCTCGTGCTTACGAACGGTCTCCCGTAAGATGGTTGGCACGGTGGCGCAGTAGTAACATCTGAGCCTCACAGAAAGAAAATCCTGCCCGAGGCGGTTCGATTCCCGCCTGGGGCGCCTTTCTGTGCGGCGTTTGTGTGTTCTCCCCCTGTCCTGCGTGGGTTTCCTCCGGATTCTTCGGTTTCCTTCCACAACTAAAAAACACTCATTAATTAATTGGCCGATAACATCAGAATATATAGGAAAGCAGTGTCTGGCGGGTTGGCGCCGGCTGACCGCCTGGCTGACTCCTCCCCTCTCTGCGGTTTCCTCGCTACGCCTCCGTATCCGTGTATCGTCCATGACCAGGCGTGGGATTTGTGCCTTATAAATTGTCCATCCTGAAAGCAGCGAGTGCTTTATTGCTTCACACACAGTACAGTATGACATTAAACATATTGTGTTCCAAATTGCGAACAACTCGGCTTGCGAACGGAACTGGGGAACGGAGTCCATTCGTAACCCGGGGACTGCCCGTATATCGAATAACTCGAATATATGTACAGCAATTAACACGTGCGTTTTGTTGTTTTTACAGAGACCTGAAACCGGAGAACATCCTAGTGGATCACGAGGTGAGTTTCCGTCACTCTGAGCCACTTGCAGATTGTTATTCTTCCTGAATGAGAGTTGTTTTCTTGGTGGATTTCTGGGTTGTGGAAGCTAACGTTTTGTCAATGTGTTTTTCACCGCAGGGCCACCTCAAACTCACCGACTTTGGCCTGTGCAAGGAAGGCATCCTCCCCAACGACACCACTTCCACGTTCTGTGGAACCCCGGAGGTGACCACCCACCACACACTCGCCAGATCGCCTCGTGCAGTATCGTGGTCACCCACCTTATTCAGGCTTAGCGTGTACGCGAAAAATCTGAGCCAGCGTCTTTCAAGTCTATGATTTTTGTCTTCAAATAAGCATTGAAATGGTGCTTTTATATTTAATATTTCCAGCCGAGCCAGTGGTGGACATTTCACATTTCTAAAACGGGGACGATTCTATCTAACGGGCAACCACTGTTGACGTCCCCAAAAAAAGTAGTGGTGATTTTATCGACCCCGGAGAGATGATTGGCTAAGTAAACCCACAAACAATTTGAACGTGACCCTCCAGACCGCAAGCCGCTTGCTGTGGCACTGGGCCACGTGTCTGGTGAGGAGCTAAAGTCTGCGGATTACAGTGAAACGTCAGTTTGGCCGCAGGCCTCGGTATCTGCGTCTCGCTTCGGCTGGGCGGGGAATTTGTGCGCGTTATAAATTATATTATTATTATTAGCAGGCTTTGGTTGTGGCGTTTGTGCAGCAGCTGCGTGAGCGACGCTGTTTCCCCCCGCGCGCCCCCCCCTGCCATCCGCACAGTACCTCGCCCCGGAGGTGCTGCGCAAGCAGGCGTACGACCGCACCGTCGACTGGTGGTGCCTGGGCGCCGTGCTCTACGAGATGCTCTACGGACTCGTGAGTCTCCGCCGCCACGGGCAGGCACACCGATGTTTGTTGTTGTTGTTATTATTATTACGGCAGGAAATACCCAGCGAGCTTGCAAACTCTCTGTGGGATTCCTGCATTGACGAACCACGGGAAGAGAGGGACGGCCTGTCGGGATCCTGTCCGGGTCTCCCCTTATACATATTAGGCACTGTAATAAGACTTATTTAACGGTGTCCTGATAACATGTGCAAATCCTATGAAATAATAAGACATTTCCACCGTTTTGGTTATAACCTGTTTTATTGTTTTGTACTGATGTAGGTTTTCGTGGCTCAATGCATGAGAATTGCTTTTAATGCCGTTTTTTTGGGATAGCCGTGTCGAGCGCTCCCTCTCTCCTTCGCTTGATTGTTTCATCATATGCACTTAAACATTTTAATGAGGAGAAAAGTCAATAAACACGGAGCAGAGATTATTTCAAGGAGTTTTCCTGGTCCAGCGACTTGTCTGCATTTAATACGTAGTGATATAATACACGAGCGCGAACATCAAAGAGGAACACTGTTGAGCATGTAGATTGTAGAGTGAGCGTGGAGTCATTTATCAACGCCCTACTTAGATTACATTTGCTATCTCTCTTTGCTCAAGAACATATTCTGTTCCGTTTATTGAATAAAATATGACATGACGGATCGACAAACAAACGCGGATGTTTGTTTGTGATTGTGACGGGGGTCGGCGAGTAGAAATCTAAAGATCCCTCGCCCGTTGTGTTTCCGTCTCGGCCGCGCAGCCGCCATTTTACAACATGGACACGACGGTTATGTACGACAACATCCTGAACCAGCCGCTGCAGATGCCGCCCGTCACCACCAACGCCACGCGCTCCATCCTCGAGGGCCTGCTGCACAAGGACCGCGAGCAGAGGCTCGGAGCCAAAGGAGACTTTGTGAGTGCCGCGCGTGGTGAGATTGGCGCGCGAGGCATTGCCCGGCAGGCCGTGAGGTCGCGGGGTCAAACCCCGCTCGAGGGGTTGATACGGCTTGTCAGCCTTCCACAGATGATAAATAGATGTTTATTATTACAGCAGAAACATCCCCAATGAGCTTGCAAGCTCATTGTTTTTTATTGGTTGTTTTTTCTTTAATTGTTGACATGCCGTTCTCTTCTCGGCCCTTGTGCAGCGCTTTGTGACCCTCGGGTGAAAGGCGCTATATAAAATGCTATTATTTTTATTCCTGCTATACAACAAACATTCGAATTGACAACAAATAAATAAAATTATAAAAATACCAAATTAGCCAAACAAAAAAAAGGCCTATGTATGGACTCGCCCCTGCCTTAGGAATGTGGAATGTATATCGCTAGCTCAAAGCACCACCTTGTTGGTAATTGGGGGAGTAAGTCACGTTTGACTGGCTTGAGTCTATGGACCAGAGTAGACTTTGGTATTCAGTAGTGGCAAATAATAATGACGCCAGCCTCTGTATATGGATAATAAAAGCAGATTATATTATAACATATGTTGTAATAGAAATGATGGCATAATTCGACTTTATTGCCAATTTATAAAGGGGTTGCTATAACTCGCATTGCCATCACGAGTGGTGGTGGCAGCAGTAATATCCTTGTTCTGGGCCCATGGACGACATGGCGTGCCCTCGACCCACACTCTCACCCTCTTCACGCTCAGTCTCGGCTTGGCCCCTCGTCGGCCCTGATCCATGAGGTGTCTCTCACGTTTACATCGACAGCCACGAACTTCGTCGTGGAGATTCTGCATTCCCATCGGGGCCCAGTTTCTCCATCGTTGAATCACAGGCTGACATCTCGTGCAGCGACTTTTAATGAATCAACCCTTGAGTTGACCTGTGACCAGGATGTGCATCTGTTTGTCTGGTAGTTGTGCCCTAAGCCACACGTCCCAAAGCACAGCAACAGGTTGCACACATATTCATCTTTCAACGTTGCGTTGACATGAAACCAATCGCAGGTCCATAGGTCGTTTCTGACGATGCGTGACAACATTTTACTACACACTACTGTAGGATCTTGTCCTTGCAATATGATTTTATCTCGTGTACGAATGTTTTAAACGTGGCAATGTAAATATTAACGGTTATAAACGCGTGTTCTCTGCTGCAGTTGGAAATCAAGAACCACGTCTTCTTTTCGCCGATCAACTGGGAAGACCTCTGCAACAAGAAGATTAAGCCGCCCTTCGACCCCAATGTGGTACGCTGATGCTCGCAGTAGAAACACGCCGCGCTCCAACTCAACGGAGCAGGAGTGGTGCTCTGTCGCCAGTCCTTGCTCATTGTACTGATGTAGGTTTTCACGGCTCGATTCATGACGGTTGCTCTTCAGAGCTGTTCTTTCGGTATGGCCGTGTCACTGAGCGATCTCCCTCCCACGTTGGAAGCATCGTCAGGCCTGATGATGCTTCCAACGTGGGAGGCCGTGGAAATTCCACATTCCCATGGCAGGCTCTATCGACTGCTTCCCACGGTGCGACTCCGTCAAACGATGAGCTGAGTGTGCGTTTGGAGATTTTTTAACTTGCGTCATAAACACGTCAAGGATGGCCAGAGTAGTATCGAGATTTTTTCAGATGGGTCCAGTTACAGTGATGTTTGACCGATCCTATTCATGGCAGTTTGGCGTCATGTGCGAGGAACCGGATAGATTCACGGAGACCCGATAATCATCCACGATTTGGCCGCCGCACACTGCCGCTCGGCACAAGTTGTGCTTGCGCGATGTTGCTGCTCAACCCTGGAATTCCCTCCCAACGTCTCGCTTCCCAATCCGTTAGAATAAGCTGGCTGGATTCAGAAAAACGTGTCCATTCAAACATATGGCATCTATCAAAAGTGCGGTTGTTGCTGGCCATTTGCCGCGTTGAGCCTTGGGCTCTGTCCTCGGCCTCCGAAATATAACATCGATAATAATAATAAACGCAGCCGATGCGCGCGTCTGTGTGCGTGTGTCCATCTGGGAAAAATCTTTTGTGGCGGCTGCCCCACGCTTTTGGAAAAACATTGCTGCCATGAGCTTGAGGCTAGAGTCACTACCTTCGATAAGCCACCTTAGTTCACAATTAGATTTAAAGTTTCTGCCTAACTACGATTGCAAAACCTGCTCTGTGTTTGAAATGTTGAGCTTATTGCCATTGTTCATTCTTTTAATGTACAATAAGCTCCTTTTATAATTAGGTCCCATCGCAATGGTTAACGGTTTTAACTCCCTTGTATAGTTTATTTGGTCACGTATGTCTCGTACAATTCTGTGTGTAAATGTTTACTGTATGTTTTTGTGGTTCGTTGTGTTAACTCGTGATTTTTATACTTTATTTATTTTTGTCAATTCGCGTGTTGTGTTGCAGGAATCCTGCAAAAAGCTTGCAGGCTCACTCGATATTTTGTGCTGTAATAATAACAACCATCGTCTGTCTGTGTGTGTGTGCTGCAGCTGGGCCCGTCGGACCTGAGCCACTTCGACCCGGCGTTCACGGAGGAGCCGGTGCCGGGCTCCGTGTGCCGCTCGGCCGAGGACGAGGAGGCCCAGCGCAGCGCGCAGGAGCTGGACGATGCCTTCGTCGGATTCTCATATGCTCCCTCCTACATGGAGTAGACGGGCTGCGTGTGTGTGTGTGGGGGCTGTGTGTGTGGGCTGTGTGTGTGAGGCACAACTTGCTGTGCTTTGGCACAGCAAGTTGGCACGGTAGGGAGCTCAGGTGGTGTATCTGCCAGTCATCTCAGTCAGGCAGCCCATGACACCTGGGTCTGTCCTGTGACCTGTCGACGAGCCTTCGACACATCACGTGGCCTCAAGGTGAATATGGCCTGGCACAGGCGACGTGGTGACGTCACAGCCACTTAGTGCGAAAGACTGTTGTTGTGTGTCAGGGGCAGTTTGTGTATGAGAGGTGTGTGTGTGTGTGTGAGGGCTGTGTGTATCGGTTGTGTGTGTGTGTGTGGAGTAGAAGGGCTGACTCCACACTCCCTCCTCGGGGACAGCTGCTGCTGCTGTGTGGGCATGTGTACGCGAGGCACGTAACAAGTTGATTTAAAACCAATTGCGTCCACATGCAAGCCTCCGATCGTGTGCGCAGGAACCGATCATTTACAATGCGGTGAAAAGAATTTGGATACAAAGATGCATGCGACGCCATAGCCAATCGGTCAAACGAGATGGAACCGACGAGAACACCTTTAGACGAGAGGCAAAACTTTTTAAAACTTTGTTTTAGCAAATCTTAACACCAAAGTGCGACGGTCAATCGAATTACGGGAAGCTGTGAATATTTACATGCCTGCTATTTGCACGGTCCACACCGCTCGGGCAGCTCCTGCAGCTCCTGCGATCGTTACGGCCCGGTTGACCATTTCCTTTGCGGTGCGATGGCGGCGGTGCGACGCCCGGGAGGAGGCCGGGCCCACTGACGACGGTGGTGGTGGTGGTGGCGGCGGTGGTGCGGTTTTGCACATATCATTCGGTCGCTCGTCACCGCAGTGTCGTGGAGAGGGGTGCCCCTGCGGTGTCGCCCCGGCGGGGAGCTGCCCACCTTGACCCTTGACCTCGCGGTGGAAATCCGGCCGGGCCTTGTCCCGTGCGCCGCAGACGAACGTATCATTTCACTGAGGTTTTAACTTTTCCCGGGACTGTGTTTTTGTAGATAGTTACCGCGACCCGATGATTATGGTGCTGAAATATTGAAGACGAAGAAACCTGTTTCTAGTTTTCACCTATATGCACTGATTCCTTTAATAGGTGAAGGTTGAAATTAACAAAGTGAGGTGTTTTTTTTTACTGAAAATTTGCAATACGTGCCGTTAATTCCTACGTTTAATCGAAACTCCGTAAGCACATTTCACATTGATGCAGAATGTAATGCTTTTTATTCTTCTCAATATGGTTTTAAAGCATGCTGTGTTTTGGTTTTGTAGATTTTTTTTTTACTTGCAACATTTCCTGCACCAAATTTAGTTTGTGTGATTCATTCCAGCTAAGTTTCAAAGAATTGACCGTGACGTCGTGTTGTAAACGAAGCCACACGTGGCAGCGCTCGCTGGCAGAGCCATCACATTCCCCTCAGAAGGTGCCTGATGATGTTTGGCGTCTAGTCTTGTGTGTCCAGCAATTTGTACTCTTACTTGAACAACTGTACATAACTTTTAAGCAATAAAGGGCAGATTTTAAACGCCTCGTCTTGCTTTCTGTCAGTTGAGCTGTGATGAGTTGACGCGTTCTGGGGTGTGTGTGGTGCATGCTTGTCTGCATGCGTTTTCCCCATAAAACACACAAACCCCATGTTACTGGAATTGGCCAAAACATCCCAATGCCCAAGAATTACCTGCAAATTACTCGATAGGGATTTTAAAACAGCAACGTTGCCCCTTTCCTCTGAAACCTGGTGGCATCCTCCTGAAATGAGTTTAGAGATTTCCGAGGCTTTACCGGGTAAATAAGCCTAGCCCATGAGTCTATGAGCACCCGTGTGCCAGTGTATAGATAATGTAAAAAAAATATACGCGGTTTTACCTTTTCTGGCGAGGAGACAAGTGTTAAGATATTAAAACACCAAATGGACACCTTTTAGCAAAGGGTCGCGTTTGCAAGAAGCCACACATGCTTGTGGCAAAAATATGCACACAAAATGCTATGAAAATATACGCAAGCACAGTATTAATAACAAGTAATGGTTTAAGCAGATGATGAAACATGGGACTGCTGAGATACATTTAAACATTGCAGCTCAGCATGGCGCGAGTTGGTCGTTTTGAGTACATCTATCTGTCTTCTATCCATCCATCCATTTTCAGAAACCGCTTAATCCTGCACAGGGTCGCGGTGATCCGGAGCCTATCCCGGCAGACACAGGGTGCAAGGCAGGGCTATACCCAGGATGAGACGCGAATCCATCACAGGGCACGGAGGCAATTTAGTTAGCAGGCTAATTAAGCTATGCAGCAGCGTGTGTTTGGACTGTGGGTGGAAACCGGAGTGCCCGGCGAAAATCCACGTGAACACGGGGAGAACACGCAAACTCCACACAGAAAGGGCACCCGAGCCACGATTCGAAACGAGGTTCTTCTTGCTGCGAGGCGGCAGCGCTACTCACTGCTATGCAACCGTGCCGCCCACGGCTCTCAGTTAGAATTATAATTTGACCGAGCCAGTGTAGCGGCGAGATGGCGCAATGGTTAAATCTGTCCTTCGCAGACAGAAGAATGACCTACCCGCGGCGGTCCGTAATCCCGACTAAGGTGACCTTTGTGGATTTTGTGTGTTCTGCCCCTCTTGGGTCTGGGTTCCCTCCGAGTTCTCCAGCTTCCTCCCACAACAGGAAAAAAAAAAAATCTGTTTTTAATTAATCGGCTGATAACATATATCGGATGCAGTGTCTGGCAAATGTTGGTGCCGGTAAAACACGCGTGACTGCATTTCCCCTCCTCCGCCTCTCTGCGCTTTCCTCGCTACGCCTCTGAGTCGTTCTCTCTCTCTTAGATGTTAAATTTGTAAATACCAACCTGAGGTGGCACACTTTAGTGGCTGAAGTGTTTTTAGATGTCCCCGATTAATAGCGGATGCCAGCGTCCCGTAAGAGGGTGAGCGACAGCGGGAGACATAGGGACACAGAGACAGGAAGACAGAGAGACAGACACGAGGTAGAAACAACGCCAATCCAGTCTCGGTGTTTCGTCAATTTCTGCCAAAAGGCAGCAATTGACGAGGCGTTCCTGCCAAAATGCTAAAATGCAGGAACGCCTAATCAAATTTACGCGGGCAACACCGGGTCGCCCCTGATAGTTGTTTATAAACCATTCTATATTTAACACATTGACATTAAATGCAACAATAGAACATTCATCCATCCATCCATCCATTTTCAGAAACCGCTTAATCCTGTACAGGGTCGCGGTGAGCCGGAGCCTATCCCGGCAGACACAGGGCGCAAGGCAGGGGTATGCCAAGGATGGGACGCCAGTCCATCACAGGGCACCTGGGGCAATTTACTCAGTAGGCCAATTAACCTGGCAGCATGTCTTTGGACGGTGGGAGGAAACCGGAGTGCCCGGCGAAAACCCACGCGGACACGGGGAGAACATGCAAACTCCACACAGAAAGGCACCCCGAGCCGAGATTCGAACCCGGGACCTTCTTGCTGTGAGGCGGAAGCGCTACCCACTACGCCACCGTGCCGCCCAATAGAACATTCAGTACGGGTAAATGGGAACACGTACTAGGAGCTATTGCAATGGAAAGTGACTTAATTCAGCAATTGGAGACTGGAGCAATTTGCACAAACTGTCAAACAAATTGGGGAGAACGTGCAAACGCCACACGGAAAGGAACCCGAGCCGGGATTCGAACCCGGGGACTTCTAGCTGCCTGACCCAGCTAATTCTGGACACCATATTAATAGGTGGTGAGTCGCGCGTGGGGTGAGGAGCTGCTGACTCGGCGCGTCTTGTTGTTGCACCGCTCGCCGCGTGTGGAGCTCGTCTGACACCCAGCACGGCCCGCGGCCGCCAAGAAGTCGTTCATATCCCGAGGCTGTGCGGTGAGAAGCGCTGTCGCCTCACAGCAACAAATCTCGCTGGTTCGAGCACCTGCTCGGGTGCCGCCTTTCTGCGTGGAGTTTGCACGTCCTCACCGTGTCCGCGTGAGTTTTCGCCAGGTTCTACGGTTTCCTTCCACAGTCCAAAGACACGCTGCTGTCTCGGTTAATTGTCGTGACTAAATTGCCCCCGGTGCCCTGAGATGTTGCAACTTTTTTTCTTCTTTTTAATCCTTAAGCTTGTATGTCATTGCACATACTTGTTTTGCACAGCGTTTGAGAGAGAGAACGGGAATAAAGAATCTCACTGCCATGTATGTTATGTGTATGTGATCAATAAACATGACTTGAGCTTGCCCGTTGGACTACTGTTGAAAAAGCATAGCTCAACGGTTCCTTGCAGCTAAAATAAAGAGTGGCTGGCGACCCACCCCCACTGGGAGCAGCTGCACATTCCGTGGCGCCGACGTCAGAATTCCTGCTCGAATCAACAAGACTAAGGATCCCATCATCTCCCGTGGCCATGGGTCAGGGGCTCAGAATTTTCTCGCGGTTGAAGCCAGGACGGCATTGAAAACACCACTTTTGCCAGCGGTGGTCTTCTGCCAATAACCAACCATAACCAACCATTATCAGATACCGCTTAACCCTGTACAGGGTCGCGATGAGGCGGAGCCTATCCCGGCAGACACGGGGCGCAAGGTAGGGCTATACCCAGGATGAGACGCCAGTCCGTACAGGACACCGGGGGCAATTTAGTCCGCAAGCCAATTAACCTATGCAGCAGCATGTCTCTGGACTGTGGGAGGAAGCCGAAGTGCCCGGCGAAAAACCCACGTGGACACGGGGAGAACATGCAAACTACAACACAGAAAGGCACCCGAGCCAGGATACGAACTCGGTCCCTTCTTGCTGTGAGGCGGCAGCGCTACTTTTGCCAGTAACTCCTTCCCACATTCCACTTTATTAACCGTGGAGGGATAATGGGTTCCAGTTGTCCCACGCCACTGGGATGTTCGCTTGCAACGTTTGGGTTGAGTGATTTCACCAGGAACGCAGCTCAACGTAATCAGTTTTTTTACTTATCAGAACAGCCCATGGTGTATCAATGTCATATCTTACATTACAACTGATAAGCCAAATTGCTGATGTGTAACCGCGTAGGTGTACTGGGACACTATGACGTAGACTCCACGTCTTGTTTACTCTCTCCTGGTGTAATCATAATATTATAACATTAACTGTGGAGAGAAAATAGCTCTGAAGAGCTGTTCTTACAAGAGCAATGCTTACAGACTGGGGTATAATTAACTCGTAGGCTTTCATGACCAATGTTATCCATAGTGAAGCTCTGTGTGTGAGTTTAGGTCATGTGAAAAAGCGTGTAAGTGTAGTGTACCCGTCGATATGTTGGAGCAGACGAGCGATCACATACAGCAGCACTTACCTTAAAAGATGCTACCGACGTTTCGCTGAGACTCCCACTCAGGACTGGGTATGCCTCGCTGTTGTAAGAACTGATGGTGTCAATTGTAGCCAAAGCAATATCATGGGGTTGATGGTTGCTCTTCTCCTCTGTATCGTTCCAATTAAAGTACAGTCATGCGTCCATTAACGTCCACGATATGTTCCGTGAAATAGGACGTTATGTGATGTGGACGTTGTACGAACACCATATTATATACTTAGCAAAGCTATATGGGATACTGTAGTGTACCTGTACACATACAGTACTGTATTTCAGCTCATGTATCTGGCAAGGTAATATATGGGTTAAGTAGGTTAATACTGTACAATACTGTATATATAATGTAATAATTAATTGTAAATATACACTACTGTATACATAGCGGAATATGTAATCTGTACTTACCACAATTGGAGCTGGCAGGGCTAACGTAGTGTTGGGTGAGTCTGGAGGCTGTTGCTGGTACAGTTCTGTATTGTACAAGATTCTGGGAAAGCGAACTGGCCTGGCTTCCAAGAAGATCTAGAAAGGAAGATCGTCCATCTCCCAGCGGACCCCAAGAATTACGACAAGTTCACCAAGCT
>JAZEWU010000004.1:1264629-1279819 GCA_036362915.1 Geotria australis | reverse complement strand
GACAGAAAACTGAGAGTCAAGCGATAGCAACGAAATTATAAGACAAAGGACAAAAGAAAATGCAAAAGGGAAACTAATAATAATTCTACAACAAGCAGGGTATTTCATTTCGTGAGCTATGTAAACAAACATTATGAGCGTGTTTGTCTGACAGTCGGGACCAGTCGCGTGTGTTCCCGTGGGCGCAGACGCGTGGTGGTAATAATAATAATAGCATTTATATAGCGCCTTTCACCCGAGGGTCACAAAGTGCTGCACAACGACAGAAAAAACAACTAATAAAAACCAAAGCAATACAAAATGTAATGATTAAGGCTGCTTCGAATACAAAGAAAGGTCGTGAAACTGGAAATCTTAAGAGCGGCAAAAATCTGCCAGCGTCCCCTAAGATGGCAGTCACTTCCTTGGTACACCCCGTGTGTGCAGCACGTGACCACCACCTTGAAGGACATGGTGACGAGGATAATAGCTTCAGAGAGAGGGGGAGCGCTCAGTGACACGGCTATCCAGAAGGCCGTATTGAGCCACGAGAGCGCGGTGTCGCCACACACAGCCGCCTTTGTCTCCACAGTGTTGCTGCTCACACGCAGCACCAGACACTCACAACAACGTTGACCTAGCGGAGGCCCAGCGCAGCTCCAGAATCCACCTGCCACCTTTGTGCACGGCTCGAGACCGAAGTCATCCATCCATCCATTGTGACAAATCGCTTAATCCCATACACGGTCGCGGTGAGCCGGAGCCTATCCCGGCAGACACAGGGTGCAAGGCAGGGCTATACACAGCACGGGACGCCAGTCAGCTGAGCGTATTCCCCGACATTGCGCACGTGAACTTCACTCGTCGATTCCTCGTCCATGTCGAGGAGTCGGGCACGGCGCTCACTCGAGGCTCACTCGCCTCAGGCAGATGGAGAAGTCGATGAAGCCATCACGTTGGCCTTGACCGTGAAGGCCCCCGCGCTGCGCCCGGACCGCGGGAGACGGGGCCACGGGACCAACTGTGGCTCACCTCTCATCGGGCCCCGCGGGCCGCTGACAGACGCATCCTCGCGGCGCGCAGCTCCGAAGGCCTCCGAACTCAGTGAATCGCTGGTGTGTGCAAAGCGATCTCGGTTTCACGTTTCATATCTGAATATCACACGCATGCCTGCTGAATTTACAGGAGTTATTTTTCAGACTCACAGAAGTGTCAATTGTTTCTGACGCTTTGAATAATTTTGCTCAGGAATATACGAGCTCAAAACAAATCCGTCAGTTGCCGTGGGTAGCGCCGCACGGCTTCCGCCAAGAACCAATGACAATAAACCGCGGGTAATTGCTTTTAAAAAGCCACCGGCACTTATTTATACAGAAATGTAAGATGCACGGCTTCCAGGCGTAAGATTGATGTGTGCGTTAACAGCTCAACGGAGGGGTCGCGCGAGAGGGCTGCTCGATGCGTATTAGTCGCTACCCTTTCTCGCGCAAGAGCTCCACGGCTGTGTTATTCTACGCCGTTTAAAAGCAAGCGTGGGCTTAGGAGAAATGAAATGTGCGTAGATACGGGAGAGGCAGCAACACTGCGCGCTGTGCAGTGGTTTAACCGCTGGGGAGCGGAATGCGATGAGGCGACCGCACGGCTCGGAGGCGACGCGGACGCGATCGCCACTGATTGACGGTATAAACGCGAGGACTCTCCGCCGGGGTATCCGTTACCCCGCGGCGCCAGCGCTCGCTTAAGAAGCCGGGCCAGTTCCCGTGGGGACGCGGCCACGGAAAGACACGCGGGGAAGGGGTGGGCTCTCTACCTTGAGCTCATTAACAGATAAAACACGAGCATTACCGACGGGGGAACGCGAGAAGCGGTGCCCGGACTTTGCACACGGCTGACGGACCCGTGTCGCTGACACGAGCATCGGGAGACTCCGCATCACCGTGAATGCCACCGGCTCGGTGATGGGTTGTGACAGCTACCTGTGGCGAGCATCAGGCGAAGTAGTGATGTAGGTTTTTCCCCGTGTCCGCGTGGGTTTTCACCGGGCACCCCGGTTTCCTCCCAAAGTCTAAATACATGCTGCTGCATAGATTAATCGGCCTACGGACTAAATTGCCCCCGGTGCCCTGTGATGGACTGGCGTCCCATCCTGGGTATAGCCATGCCTTGCGCCCTGTGTCTGCCGGGATAGGCTCCAGCTTACCGCGATCCTAAACAGGATAAAGCGATTTCTGACGATGAATGGATGACTGAAATGGAGGTCCATTATTGCAGCATTCACTGGCAGGATGCGGTGTGTTGTTTTAATCAGTGTGGGGGGAGGGTGGAGGGTCATTACTGAATTCTTCCTGGGCCCCCAGAATCACTAAGATCGGCCTGACTGCAGGTCCCATTATTCAGTCAACACGCCGCTCGGGGCCCTCATTTGAACCGCTCTCGTCGTGGATTCATCCTCCTCCCCGTGTTGTTTTTGTTTTTGGCGACTCGACGGCTCCTGGGTCGAGGCACCGGAGCCGGGCCAGGAGAGTCCCTAAGCTCCGTCCCCAGAGGCCGCACGGAGCAGTCGGCTCGCGTTACCGGACAAAACACCGTGGGTAGTTTTAAACATCAAACCCGGCGTTCGCCAGGGTGACCGTTTAATAGCAAGCGGCCACAGCGCAGGGCTGCGGGTCGGCCCTCGGCCTCAAGCTGGGAGTGCTATTCGCGAGCTTTATCGATGAATGAGAATTGGGAATTTATTTTCTATAGCTCTCTTTCGGGATAGCCGTGTCGCCGAGTGGTCCTTCCTCTCTCGTTCGCGACGTTTCGCCTCTCACGTTGGAGGCATCATCAGGCGTTCTGAATGCCACAGGTGGAAACTGCTCATTCCTATCGGAGGGAACAGTCTAGCCATGACAATAACAACTGTTTTGCTATTCACAAAGGGGTACTAATTTTATGGACCCCTGGAGGGATGATGGGCTGGGTCGACCCCCGACCCGGGGTTCTGAACTCCATGCGTGCGCTGCGGTGGGGAGATGACACGGGGCCACGTGGAGACACAGGGTTGGCGGATCACGCCAAACACACAAAACCGCTGAGATGCAAAGTGTCCAGATTTTCCAGCGTCACCGTCTCGGACGCACGGTGGGATTTCTCTGGTTTCATTGTCACGCGTCAACGGTCAACTGCCAAGCAAATTTGAGTTTAACTCATTAATGGCATTGCACAAACATTCCGATGCAGCAAGACCCGGGGCTGTGCTGGAAGTCCATCATCGCTTAATCCTGTACAGGGTTGCGGTGAGCCGGAGCCTACCCCGGCAGACAGAGAGCGCAAGGGAGGGCTATGCCCAGGATGCGACGCCAGGCCATCACAGGGCAATTTAGTCAGCAGGTCAATTAACCTATGCAGCAACATGTATTGTGGGAGGAAACCGGAGTGCCCGGCACGAAAACCCACGCGGACACAGGGAGAACGTACAAACTCCACACAGAAAGGCACCCGAGCCGGGATTCGAACCTGGAAATTTCTTGCTGTGAGGTGGCAGCGCTACTCACCGCTACGCCACCGTGTGTTGTTGCCACTGATCAATACAGCAGGTCCACGTAGCGTTCTTCTCCGTGTCTCCAAAAACATTATTTCAGTCCTCTGAAAAAAAAACCCCCACAGTCTTGAGACGGAGCGAGGCTTTCCTGTCTAAATAAATGGCATTTCTTCCTCAACAACAACAACAACATTATCAGAGACAACAAAACGGAGCGGTCGCGAGCGAGCGCGCGGACGTGGCGTCTGTGACGGACAGGGTGCACAGACGCCGCCTGGAGATGGCGAGATGGCTATCGCGCCCTCACTCCCCGGAGGATCCTGGGGGGAGGCGGCTGCTGGGGGAGCAGGTATCACGGGGCCCCGACTCGAGGCGCATGCACACTTCGAAGCAACAGCAGCGCCGGCAGCAGCAGTAGGGAGAGCGGCAGAGCAGTACACGTGTCTGTCTCTTTGTCTTCCTGTCTCCGTGTCCCTGTGTCTCCCCCTGTCGCTCACCCTCCCTCCCCGTCTCCCTCCGTGTATGTCTTTAAGGAAGTGACGGCCATCTTAGGGAACGCTGGCAGATTTTTGCCGCTCTAAAGATTTCCAAATTCACGACCTTTCGGTATATTCGAAGCAGCCTTAAATATTTTTTTTTTGTTCCTTTGGTTTTTATTGGTTGTTTTTTCTTTCATTGTTGACATGCCGTTCTCTTCGCGGCCCTTGTGCAGCGCTTTGTGACCCTCGGTTGAAAGGCGCTATATAAAATGCTATTATTATTCACACACGTGCCCTGTCCACGCACTGGGGCAACACACGCGATTGCATCCCCCCTCAAAGACACAGATCCCCGTAGAGCCTTAACAGACTGTCGAGGCAAGTGCCGTTATCGAGCATCTATGAAGGTCGAAAAATGCGTGCAATTTCTATGTGTTGCGTGGTCTCCCCGTGTCCGCGTGGGTTTTCCCCGGGCACTCCGGTTTCCTCCCACCGTCCAAATACATGCTGCCAGGTTACTGAGTAAATTGCCCCAGGTGCCCTGCGATGGACTGGCGTCCAATCCTCGGTGTTCCCCTGCGTTGCACCCTGTGTCTGCCGGGATAGGCTCCGACTCACCGCGACCCTGTATAGGATTAAGCGGTTTTTGAAAATGGATGGATGAATATTATATATATTTTAATTATTGTCAGCATCCGCATGTTTGTTGTGTCGCATGAGTCCCGTAAATAGCTTGCAAGCTCACTGGGGATTTTTCTGCTGTAATAATAAACATCTATCTATCTATGTCGACACGGCACACGAGGAGGTTGGCGACCAGCACCACGCCCGCCCGCCTTTGTCTCCCTAATGGCAATGTTTACACACCGCACTAGGTACTCATTTGAGGCTGAGTCGACCTAGGGGAGGCTCGGGGCCGTGAGCGGGAATCGAACTCGAGTGGCCAGATGTGTAGCCCAGCGCGCTAACCACTGAGCCACCGCTCCCCACACCCCCTCACCCCACCCCCCCACCCCCCACACACACACGGGGAAATTGTCGAGAATCGCCGCTGTTGGAATATAATACATTTCGGAAATCTGATCAATTCACTCTGGGGACGGGATTTATAAGAATAACACAATGTATAACGCACGGCGCGAATTCCACGCCTGTTCGTGGACGAGATACGGATACGGAGGCGTAGCGAGGAAACGGCAGAGAGGGGAGCAGTCAGCCCAGCGGTCAGCCGGCGCCAACCTGCCAGACACTGCTTCCTACATAGTATGATGTTATCGGCCAATTAATTAATGTTTTAGTTGTGAAAGGAAACGGGTGAACCCGGAGGAAACCCACACAGAACAGCGGGAGAGAACAAAACTAATTCCACACAGAAAGGCGCCCAAGGCGGGAATCGAACCGCCTCGGGCAGGACTTTCTTTAAACGAGGCGCAGACGTGACCACCGCACCACGATCACATCTCCGGGAACGGCGTTCCCGACCGTTCCCCCCAATTCCCACTGCTGCCAAACAGACGCGGTCGGAGCAGCGACTCGCACGGCTTCACGTAAAACCCCCCATAACTCCCCTTCGAGCGCTTCTCGTTAGAACGTGTAAGGAGCACGAAGACGGCGAGAAATCAACACGGACGCCCTCTCGTCACACGGACGCGACGATGTTCCACGGCAAGGTTGATCAATTGGCGCCATCACATCTTAAATGAGGGGCGGCACGGTAGCCTAGTGGGTAGCGCTTCCGCCGCACAGCAAGAAGGCCCCGAGTTCGAATCCCCGGCTCGGTTGCATTTCTGTGTGGAGTTTGCATGTTCTCTCACCGTGTCCGCGTGGGTTTTCGCCGGGCACTCCGGTTTCCTCCCACCGTCCAAAAACATGCTGCTGCATAGGCTAATTGGGCTGCTGACTGAATTGCCCCCCAGTGCCCTGTGATGGACTGGCGTCCCATCCCGGGTATAGCCCTGCCTTGCCCCCTGTGAGCGGTGGATGCGCTCTCCGCAATGGCGCCGGGTTGCCGGCAGAGGCTCCGTCTCGCCGCGACCCCCACTGCGCGACTCGCCGTGTTTCCCCGGCGGGAGACGCGCCTCGTGCAGCGACCCGCGGCGTTCCTGTCACCGTTAGTTTGTGAGCGTGAGTGCGGCCGCGACGCGTCTCGTGGATATATAGATAGATGTTAATTATTTGCAGCAGCAGAAAGTACCCAGTGAGCTTGCAAGCTCTTTACAGTATTCCTGCATTGACACGACAAGCACGCGAATTAACAAGAATACATAATGATGGTGGCCCTTCAGAGTTGTTCTTTCGGGATAGCCGTGTCAAAAATAAATAAAAATGTAAAAATCTCAAATTAACCAATAAAAAAATCATGTACACACAGCATTGCACATAATTGACCAAGTAAAAAAAATGAAAATAAAATACAAGGTAGATAAAACAGTTAAACATTGCGATAGGAATACAATTATAGGTAGCTTATTATTTTGCACATGAAGAGAGCGAACAAGTGCAACATCTCCCCCCCTCCACACCCCCAATTCACACCCCCACGCTACACCCCCGCGCGCCCCGCGCCAGTGGTATAGTCCATCCCGACTTAAATGGCTCCGTTAGGGTCGCGGCTCCTACAGACACCCCAGGGGTCCTGCTGGACCCCGTCCTGCTCACAACCATCACAGAGTCACAACCTTCACATCACTCACAACCCCCACACCTCCATGATCATCACAGCCATCATAGCCCTCACACAACCCCTCTCAGTCACAGCCCTAGCAACGATCACAGTCACAACTCTCACAGCCGTCACAGCCAACTCAAACCCCTCACAGTCACAACCCGCGCACCTTCATAATCACCACAGCCAGCACTCCGTCACAACACCTGCATACGGTCACACCCATCATACTGTCACATAATAATATTACAATTTATAACGCGCACAAATTCCAGCAGCAAAACACACATCACACCCTATCAGGCCCATCACACCGCTACCATCACCCACAGCCGGCGCCCTGCCTCACACGCCACGCCAACATGTCCACGGGTTCGAGTAGCGACCCGGACGAGGCGCAGGACGCGATGGAGGAGGTCGGCGCGGGGCCTCCTCGGGGCGGCGCCGAGGCGGAGCCCTCGGGCTCCACGGAGGACGGGTGTCGGCTCGGGGGCGCGGGACGCGGCGCTCAGAGGGGGCCCAGGCTGAGCGGGGAGAGGGGGCCCAGGGGGGGCCCGACCGGGCCCGCTTCGAGGCGGAGGCCGCAGAGGGGGGCCGCGAACGCGCGGGAGCGGGCCCGCATGCGGGTGCTGAGCAGCGCCTTCTCGCGCCTCAAGCACACGCTGCCCTGGGTGCCGCCCGACACGAAGCTGTCCAAGTTGGACACCCTGCGCCTCGCCTCCAGCTACATCGCGCACCTGCGGAGACTCCTGGACGCGGACGCGAGGGACGGCGCCGAGGGGGACACACACCCGCTGAGCTTGGTGAGCGCGGGGCGCGCCTCACACTCACCCCGTCCCTATGTCAAAAACAGCTTAACTAAAGGCTGTGAAGGTCGACACGGCACACGAGGGGATGCGTGACTAGCACCACGCCCGGCCGCCTTTGTCTCCCGAGTGGCAATGTTTACACACCGCGCTAGGTACTCATTTGAGGCTGAGTCGACCTAGGGGAGGCCCAGGACCGGTTCAGAAAATTACCACTGTTCTTGGCCGTGAGCGGGATTCGAATTCCGGTCGCCAGATTTGTAGCCCAGCGCGCTAACCACTGGGCCACCGCTCCCCACACTCATCTCACACCTCCTCACACTCATCAAAAATCAAAGATCCCCCGTATAGCCTTAACAGACTGTAGGGTCAAGCGCCGCGAGCGAGCGAGTCACGCCGCGTTACGGTGCCATCGCCAATTAACCCACATTTCGTCATTTTCCATCCATACATCCATTATCATAAACCGCTTAATCCTATACAGGGTTGCGGTGAGCTGGAGCATATCCCGGCACACACAGGGCACAAGGCAGGGTTATACCCAGGATGGGACGCCAGTCCATCACAGGGTACCGAGGGCAATTTAGTCCGCAGGCCAATTAGCGTGTAAATTCCACACAGAAAGGCTCTCGAACGGGATTCGAACTGGGGTCCTTCTTGCTGTGAGGCGACAGCGCTACTCAACGAGCACCGTGCCGCCCTGGTGTGCCTTGTATTGTCACGATGTAGGTTTTCACGGCTCGATTCATGATGGTTGCTCTTTAGGACTGTTCTTTCGGGATAGCCGTGTCACTGTGCGCTCTCCCTAGCGACATTTCGCCTCCCACGTTAGAAGCATCATCAGGCCTGATGATGCTTCCATGAGGGAGAGAGAGAGATCGCTCGACACGGCTATCCCGAAAAAACTGCTCTGATGAGCAATCATCCTCAGTGTGTTGTCTTGTACCATATTAATATATAGCCACTTAGACTCCTATAAAAGTAGGTAAGCCTACAACGCCTGCATGTCGGTTGTGACCGTTCGATGTACTCGGATTGTCATCAAAAGGCGCTCTTTTGGGATAGCCGAGTTGAGCATTCCTACTCCACACTAGTTTGACAATTGATTAGTCACGCGTACAAGAATGCGTGTTTACTGTTTTAGGTGCTCTGTTCTTCTTCTTTGCGATTCTTCGAAGCGCGATGGTCAAATTACAGTTTCCCATTTCTTTACACAGCCCCTTGCATTTTCATTGAACTCCGCAAGGTCTTTTGAGCTGCAGAGGTTCGGTAGTAGAGCGCAGACAAGGCAGTGTTCCATAGTATGGTTTGCTTCTCCACATTCACAGGTGGTTGGGCCGGTCTTGTAGCCCCATCTGACCAAAGCATCTTTTGATCGTCCCGTCCTAGTTCTTTGTTAAAATATATCTATTAAATCTGAGTTTAAAATGGAAGTCCATTATTTCAACATTCATTGAGAGGATTTATTCATGTATTCACCGTCAGAAACCGCTTAATCCAGGACAGGGTTGCGGTGAGCTAGAGCCTATCCCGGCAGACACAGGGCGCAAGGCAGGGCTATACCCAGGATGGAACGCGAGTCCATCACAGAGCACCGGGGGCTGATTTTCCGTGCTCTGTCGTTGTTGACATGTCGTTCTCTCTGCAGCTTTGTGCAGCGCTTTGTGACCCTCGGGTGAAAGGCGCTATATAAATGCTATTATTATTTAGTCAGCAGGGCAATTAACCGATAAAGCAGCATGTCAGTGCTTTTAAAAATCAGTGTTTGTGTGTATGTGGTGAGGTGGGTCATCGTTGCCTCTTGCCCAGGGCCCGAGCGTCGCTGAGCCCGCCCCTGCTCTTGAGAGCTGCTCTTTCGGGATATCCGTGGCGAGCGCCCATCCTCTCTCATTCGCAATGCTTCACCTCCCACGTTGAAAACATGTTCAAAACCTACGTCAATACATTGTTGGGTTAGTAAAGTTTACATCTGGACTCTTGGGACCTCGTCACCCAGCAGTGGATTGAGCGTGGCTGCTGCTGCTTACTGTATATGTTGATGGTACATATAGGCCTATAGATACACTGGGTATATCTGTATTCCTGAAGAAGGCCACTCGACCAAAACGTCGACATCACCAGCACGGGTTGTCACCCCCGCTAGGCTCTGCGTGTGTTTGCGGAGTGAACGGGGAGCGGTGGTGCAGCGGTTAGCACGCCGCCATACGAACCTGGCCAGCGGAGTTCGAATCCGGCTCACGGCCAACCACCGGTCACTATTATCCCAATCGCTGCTGGGCCTCCCCTAGGTTGACGCATCCTTAAATCAGTAACTAGGTCGATATTTAAAAATCGGAAGACAAAGACAGCCGGACGTGGTGTCGGCCACCTAGGTGTGTGCCGTGGCGGCTAACAGCACTTGCCCCGACAGTCCGTTAAGGCTACACGGGGCTCTTTGTGTTTGTGTGTGCAGACGTGGCCCTTCGCGGCGGGGCTCAAGGGCGAGGGCGAGTACCGCGAGGTGGGGAGCGGCGCGCTGCTCTGCAAACTCGCCTCCGCCACGTGATGGGGACTCGAACTCTCACTCTCCTCACACTCAGGGGCCTCC
Source organism: Geotria australis (assembly GCA_036362915.1). Classification (NCBI taxonomy): domain Eukaryota; kingdom Metazoa; phylum Chordata; class Hyperoartia; order Petromyzontiformes; family Geotriidae; genus Geotria; species Geotria australis. The sequence continues at coordinate 1,269,780 of JAZEWU010000004.1, read as the reverse complement.
CCGCACAGACGGGGACTCACTGCACCCACCGGGACACCATCCAGCAGCGGATTAATCATGGCTGATACCAACCAGGATGAAGATGACGATGACTGGGACGACCAGGACTCCTGTTGAGGATCGCGACGGATCACAAACACTCCGTACGGTGGCGTTAGATGTCGCCGGCGCAGGCGGTCCAACTGCACCTCGGCTCAGGAGCGGGGCCCTGATTATGGGGAGAATCGGGCCCAGCTCCACGGGGCCTGGCCACCCCCCAATCACAGGCCTACCCCTTCCATCTTCCGCATGAGCCAATCTCTCAAGTCCAGGTGTTAAAACACTTCGACAGAAGTTGCTGCGCATTCAAGACAACTTGACGTCGTGACCAACACAACCAGTGAAGTGACTCTTTATATCAGATCTCACCACAACCGCAGGAGCTCGAATTCGATTCGATTCTTCGAGGCGTGATGGTTATATGACAGTTTCCCATTGCAACAAGTTCTTCTTTAGTCGCAGACAGCCCTTCAACATTTAGAGATACAATAGTCAGTGCTGGCCTTAAAGGCGGCGGGCATTGGCCTCTCTTACGTGCTCCAGACTGAGGGGGCTTCTGGCATCTGTTGAGCTTCTGGACATCGTTGTCTTTCAGCTCCTCGGCTTCGAAGTGTTTGGTAGAATTTGCAGGAAATACCAAGTATTACTTGACAGGGATCGCGACGTGAACGCTTCTACCTTGACCCTCACCGCAGGTGCTGAGAGATATTGTAATTACGTGTGTGGGAAACAGTCCATCAGCTCAAAGCAAACGTTTAGATTATTGTTGCGTGATTATATTTCTTCATGGTATTCCGTCCCCCCTCAAAATGCTGTCGCCGGGTCTGGGGAGAATCGGACAGGGCGCCGTAGCGATTCCTGGGACCAGAGTCCGTGGCCCTCACCGCGTGCCTAACCCCAGCTCGTGAGGGTCAGGAGGTCAGGAGGTCACGCCGGCTACCGCGGGGTCGGAGCGCGACGTGTGAGACGGAGCGAGCTGGTAACCCTGAGACTCCACAGCGCGGAAACGTTGCCACGGAGATACTGAGCGACTCACCCCGACTCACTCACTACTCACCGCCGACTCCACCCACCCCGAATCATACACTCGGACTCCTATTCTCACGCATTGCTACACACCTCGCCTGACCCACACCGACACAATTCCCCCCGTATGGCCTTAACAGACTGTAGTAGGGTGAAGTGCCGTTAGCGAGTAGCACCTTTGAAGGCCGACACGGCACACGAGATAGTGGTGGGCGTCCGGCACCACGCTTGACTCACCCACCTCGACAAATCAACCAACCCCTGGTTACCCATCACTCGCTCACTCACCTCGACCCTCTCCCATCGCTGCTCCCGTGGCGTCGCCAATATTTGGTTAAAACCTTCCAGACCAGGGTCGGTAACGCCCGCGCCTCCTCCTCCTCACAGAGAGAGGGTCCAGCCGGAGCGATCCGATTCCCGCCTCTAACCCCGACTCCTGTCACTCAACCTATCAGGGTGTCTGGCAGCGGTAACATCCACACCTCTAGTGAAGTTCTGTTTCCGAGTTTAGGTCGTGTGAAAAAAAGTGTGTAAGTGTAGTGCACCCGTCGATATGTTGGAGAAAACGAGCGAGCACACACAGCACTCACCTTACAAGATGGTACCGACGTTTCGCTGAGACTTCCAAGATCTGATGAAGCGTCACTAGCCGCACAATTCTCTCACAGCAAGAACCACCCGGGTTCGAATCCCGGCTCGAGTGTCTTTCCGTGTGGAGTTTGCATGTTCTTCCAGTAACCGCTTGGGTTTTCGCCGGGCACTCCAGTTTCCTTCCACAGTCCAAAATACATGCTGCTGCATAGGTGAATTGGCCTGCTGACTAAATTTCCCCCGGTGCCCTGTGAAGAACTGGCGCCCCATCACGGCCATATCCCTGCCTTGCGCTCTGTGTCTGTCGGAATAGGCTCCGGATCACAGCAACCCTGTACAAGCGGCTTCTGACAATGGCCGAATGAATGAACCGATCACAATTGTTGCTATTCAGAGCTGTTCTTTCGGGTTGGCCGTGTCGAGCGATCTCCCTCTCTCTCTCTCGCGACGTTTCGCCTCCCACGTTGGCAGGGAGATCGCTCAGTGACACGGCTATCCCGAAATAACAGCTCTGAAGAGCAACCATCGTGAATGGATCCGTGTAAATCGACATCAGTACCCATGACAGGTTGCTCCAGTAGAGGGCGTGCTCGCCAATTGGTGGGGACGAGATTGATAACTGATTAATGACAAATATCGTGATCGACTGATTCACGGTCATTGTTGGAACCAGCGTCCATCGAGATGTCGGAATCGGGCCCCTCCGACTTCGATGGGGAATTCTCACTCGCTTACACAGGCAGTCGGTCAGCCGATAAATATTAACATTGCGAGCAGTCGCGACGTCAACTCTGTAAATATTTACGGATCTCGTTTGTCAAAGCACTTTACAGGTCTTACCGGTGTTTACGCTTGTGTTCCGTGATACAGTAAACACGTGTACCGCCACTAACACCACGTGTACCGCACACGCCGCCTACCCACCCGGTGCGGAGTCCGGTGGAACACGCGCCTCTGTGTATTTGTGTGTACCTTGTACGAATACCGCTCACGGCCACCAACACCAGTGACGATTTTCTGAACAGTACCTGGTGCGATGTGTAGATATCGCCACGAGGGAGACAAAGGCGGCCGGACGTGGTGCTGGTCACCCACCTCCGCATGTGCCGTGTCGACCTTCGTAAGTGCTCCTCGCTAACGGCACTTGACCCTACAATCTGTTAAGGCTATACGGGGGATCTTTGTCTTGGTGTCTGTGTGTCGGCCTCGGAAGGCACTCGCTCACTGCACTCGCCACAGCAACCAGTGCTGGTCTCTTTGTCTGGATACGGAGGGAGTGCCGTGCCCGCGTGAGACGCAGCTGCAGTTGGCTTTTCTGGTTTGTCCGCTATTTCAAATATCGCCTCGTGTGTGTGTGTGTGTCCAACCGCCTTTGCCTCCCTCGTGGCGATGTTCACACAGCGCACCAGGTACTCATTTCAGGCTGAGTTAACCTAGGGGAGGCCCAGGACCGGTTCAAAAAATCGTCACCGGTGTTTGCCGCGAGCGCGAATCAAACTCGAGCAGCCCGGATTCGTAGCGCAGCGCGCTAACCGCTGCACCACCGCTCCCCACGCTCACCATGCCACAAAGATAAAGACAAAGATCCCCGGTGTAGCCTTAACAGACTGTAGGGGCAAATGCCGTTAGAGAGCACCTATGAAGATCGACACGGCACACGAGGGGGTGGGTGTCCAGCACCACGCCCGGCCGCCTTTGTCTTCCTAGTGACAATGTTTACACACCGCACTAGGTACTCATTTGAGGCTGAGTCGACCTAGGGGAGGCCCAGGACCGGTTCAGAAAATCGTCACTCTTGTTGGCCGTGAGCGGGATTCGAACTCGGGTCGCCAGATTTGTAGCCCAGCGCGCTAACCACTGTGCCACGCGCTCGCCATGCGACACACGTACGCACGCACCCACACGGCGCGGGGGCTCGAGTCGTATTTCGGGGACTCGCGGTGTCTCTCTCCCCGCTTCACTCGGGGGCCGCTCGCCCGTCCCGGACGCGTCTCCGTGTGTCCTTACATGGAGGGTGGGCCCTGTACGGGGGTGGGTATAGGGGGCCCCTCCCTACATGGGGCCGCCAGACCACCCTCGCCGCGTGTTTACCCCGGCAGCTCCCTGTTTATTTCACCCGAGCGAGTTGACACGGAGCCACACACGAGCGTTGGTGGATCACGCGCGAGATTTGTGAGGCTCCGAATTCCGCGCGGCTGGGGGCTGGCAGCAGAGAGAGCGGGATGGGGGGCCCACCTGTGTGTGGGGGGTGAAGGTTGCCCCCCGCCACCCGGAACTCTGGTTTCCCACCAAGCGAAGAGCGCCTCCTCGCAGTCAAACTCGCCATTCATAACAATGCGGGACCCTCGTGTAAAGCGGTCTTCAGACTCAGTGCAGCGTCGCTGGCTAAATGTCACTGTAACGCAGTCACGCTAAAGTGGGTGAACCCTGAATAAGCGGTGACAATTTCACTCTCCTCTGGGGCAACCAAGGGGAAACTTACTGGAAGGTGGTCCAGATGTCTTGTGACCCCTATTTAATTATAAAATAATAGCGTTTTATATAGCGCCTTTCACTCGATGGTCACAAAGCGCTGCACAAGGGCCGCGAAGAGAACGGCATGTCAACAATGAAAAGTAAATAAATAACAACGTAAGGAACAAAAACAATTAAATGATTAAGGCTGCTTCGAATACACTGAAAGGTCGTGAAAAAACTGGTTTAGTCCGAAATTGACCCTGTGGAGCACAGCTTATGTTCCCGTCTGAGTGTTGTCCGTGTTGGTGGCGCGTCGTTGCTAAATATTTCACGAAAATAGTCTCGAACATCGACTGGCGTCCTATCCTGGGTATAGCCCTGCCTTGCAGGCTCCGGATCACCGCAGAAATAATTGGGTACTGCGAATGAATGAAATAAACATATTTAGAAAGGTATCCTCCCCATAGAGGTTCGTAAAATTAACTCGAAGGCTTTCATGACAAATGTTATCCATAGTGAAGCTCTGTTTGTGAGTTTAGGTCATGTGAAAAAGTGTGTAAGTGTTGTGCACCCGTCGATATGTTGGAGAAAACGAGCGAGCACACACAGCACTTACCTTCAAAGATGGTACCGACGTTTCGCCGAGACTTCGACTCGGCTTCATCAGCCCTCATAAAACAGAGCTTCACTATGAAATAAAAATAATTACGATGTACAGTATTCAACTTCATTCCCTCAGCAATGGTACAGTACAAAACACGGACAGAGTATCGGATAGGAGCTAAACTTGAGATGCCAGGTACTGTGGCTTAGGACGCCAGTGCACTGAACGGTATTAAGAGTTATATAGTCAGCAGGTCAATGGGGGTCAAGGTAGAAGCGTTCACGTCGCGATCCCTGTCAGGTAGTACTTGGTATTGCCTGCGAATTCTACCAAACACTTCGAAGCCAAGCTGAGGGACGACCATGTCCAGAGGCTGGCCATCGTGCTTCGAAGAATCGCAAAGAAGAAGAAGCAGGTCAATTAACCAAGTCAGC
>JAZEWU010000004.1:1250455-1264099 GCA_036362915.1 Geotria australis | reverse complement strand
CAGTGCACTGAACGGTATTAAGTGTTATATAGTCAGCAGGTCAATAAACCAAACGGACCCGAGGAGGACACGCAAACTCCACTCAGAAGGGCGGCACCCGAGCTGGGACTCGAACCCGGGTCCCTATGAGGCGGCAGCGCTACCCACTGCGCCCACCTGCCACCGCAGTCATATTCTTGTGTGTCTCAATATTCTATGCAGGTGTTGTTTGGGGTCACCGAGGTCAGCGAGCCCCGCAGCTCAGCCCGCCCCCTGCACAGCCATTCACGTCCGGGTGCATTTCCCCAGCGGCAAACGAGGAGCTACAGGGGTCTCCTGGGGGTCAGCCCAGCACCGCCGGGGCCGGGACCCTGTCTGTCCGACCCCCAGCACACACAGACCACGCCACGTGTGCGGCCTCTCCGAGCAGCCTGTGGCACCCCTTCGGGCACATTGCCCCTCAGTCCGTCTCCCTTCAGCGCGGATCCCTCCGTCTCCTCAGCCAGTCGCTCCGACAACCACGCGCGGTCCCAAACGGGGGGCATCCGAGGCCGGTAGGTCGAGCGACATTCGGCATTCAGACAATGTCCCAATAGTTTCACAATTAATCCGACATGTATACAAGAGTGCTTTAAAATATACGAGGTTTAACCCTTTCCGGCAATGATAAAAAGTGTTACGATCTTAAGAACACTAGATGGACACCTTTTTGCAAAGGTTCCAATTTGCAAGCAGCCACACATACTTGTGCCAAAACATGCAACAAAATTGCTAAGATAATGCATTGTCCTTCAAACTTATTGGGCAATCACCAGACAGCTTTTATAGGAGCCCAGTCTGTGATAGCCAAATGCTGCCATAAGGCGTCCATCTAGTGTTTTTAAGATCGTAACACTTTTCCTCATTGCCAGAAAGGGATAAACCTCGTATATTTTACAGTTTTTGTACGGCAAAAAAAGGTCCAGTGGACAAGAGTGCTTGTTTGCGTTAAAATATTTTTTAAATCGAAGATTCATGGTTGCTCTTCAGAGCTGTTCTTTCCGGATAGCTGTGTCGAGCGTTGTTCCTCCTCTCCCCTTCGCGACGTTTCGCCTCCCACGTTGGAGGCATCATCAACGGGGGCTGCCATTGCCTGGGTTGCCCCAGTAGTCAAGATTACTCTCGTGGCTACTGCTGCCACCGAGGTTAAACTGGCCTCACTATAATAACCTCCGGTGCCCTGCGATGGAGTGGCATCCTGTCATGCACCCTGTCTCTGCCGGGATAGGCTCTGCGGCCCCGCGCGCCCTCTGCAGGATTTAGCGGGAACTTATAATGACTTTGTCCCATAAAACACACCTAGTCTTTATTATTTTCTACATTACCTAGTGAGCTGGGCGGCACGGTGGCGAGGTGGATAGCGCTGCCGCCTCACAGCAAGAAGGACCCGGGTTCGTATCCCGGCTCAGGGGCCTTTCTTTGTGGAGTTTGGATGTTCTCCCCGTGTCCGCGTGGATTTTCGCCGGGCACTCCGGTTTCCTCCCACCGTCCAAAGACATGCTGCCAGGTTAATTGGCGTACTGACTACATTTCCCCAGGCGCCGTGCGATGGACTGGCGTCCCATCATCGGTGTTCCCCTGCCTTGTGCCCTGTGTCTGCCGGGATAGGCTCCGGCTCACCGCGACCCTGTACAGGATTAAGCGGTTTCTGACAATGGATGGATGGGACCTCGTGAGCTATTTGAAGCTCAAGCATGTATTCATTAGGCGCAGCGTACATAGTGTATTGTGTTCTGTGACCAGCAGATGGCAGTACAGCAACGTGGCTTCATCCGTACGGGGCTCCTAAGCCGCCCCCTCCCCCCACCGCATTATGCACGGCGCTGCCAATCCACCGCTGGATGAATCAACACCCCCTCCGCGCCGTGTCGACTGCGGGGGTTGTTTAACCATACCTCCCCACGCTGGTCAGCGCGGGTTGGTGAAGGGGAGGAGGCACGGGACCGGTTCGGTCGTCACTCATGTGAGCCGTGGCTCAATATCCCCGTATAGCCTAACCAGACTGGAGGGTCAAGTGCCGTTGGCGAGCACCTATGAAGGTCAACAGAGCACACGAGAGAGGTGGGCTGACCAGGAACACGCCCGGCCGCCTTTGTCTCCACAGTGGCAATGTTTACACACCGCTTAAGGTACTCATTCGAGGCTGAGTCGACCTAAAAGAAGACTGGGGACCGGTTCACAAAATCGTCACTGGTGTTGGCCGTGAGCGGGATTCGAACTCGGGTAGCCAGGTTTGTAGCCCAGCGTAGCGCTAACGGGTGACGGCACCACGTGTGCGCGGGTGACGCCTTCATGTGGCGCGTAGGTCACGCGGCGGCCGCGGCCTTTGAAGGGCCCGGTCCGTCCGTGCTGCACCTGAGAGGCATACCTGTGGCGGATCTATTAGCGCAGAGCCGAGAGAGAGAGAAAAAAGCGAGCAATGAATCGGCGGCCTCTGATGTTCTGCGTAACTGTTTCAAATCCTTTTGGCAAAAGGGTTCAAAGAGCGTGCCGAGCGTCTCCTCCTTCGCTCGCAGCCACGAAGCGATACGTGGCGGCGGCGAGACGTGGCAGCGACGCGCGGAAGCCTGCAGGGGAATCCGCTCTGCAAGCCGCGGCGCGCTCTCTCACACACTCACACGCAAAGATACCCCGTGTAGCCTTAACAGACCTATAGTGGCAAGTGCCGCTAGCGAGCACCTATGAAGGTCGACACGGCACACGAGGGGGTGGTTGACCAGCACCACGCCCGCCCGCCTTTGTTTCCCTAGTGGCAATGTTTACACACCGCACCAGGTACTCATTTGAGGCTGAGTCGACCTAGAGGAGGCCCAGGACCGGTTCAGAAAATCGTCACTAGTGTTGAGCGGGATTCGAACTTGGGTCGCCATATTTGTAGCCGAGCGCGCTAACCACTGAGCTACCGCTCCCCACACACAAAGACAAAGATCCCCTATATAGCCTTAACAGACTGTAGGGACACACACACACTCTTCCACACACACACGCTCACACACACACGTTCACACACGCATACCTGCTTGGGGCTCTCTATCGACTTTCTCTGTTTAACATCCAGTGTCATCGCGCCACGGTGGCGCGGTGAGTATCGCTGCCGCCTCACAGCAAGAAGGCGCCGGGTTCGAATCTCGGCTCGGGGTGCCTTTCTGTGTGGTGTTTGCATGTTCTCCCCCGTGTCCGCGTGGGTTTTCGCCGAGCACTTCGGTTTCCTCCCACGGTCCAAAGACATACTGCTGCATAGGTTAATTGACCTGCGGATTAAATTGTCCCGGTGCCCTGTGATGAACTGGCGTCCCATCCTGGATATAGCCGTGCCTTGCGTCCTGTGACTGCAGGGATAGGCTCCGGCTCACGGCAAACCTGTATGAAATTAAGCGGTTTCTGACAATGGATGGATGGACATCCAGTTTCTGCCAGTCGCCTGCTCGTAAGAATCGCGTGAATGGGGCAAAACAGTGGATTGTTGTGTTTGTGTTGACGTAGGGGGCGGCACGGTGGCACAGTGGGTATCGCTGCCGCCCCACGGCAAGAAGGACCCGGGTTCGAATCTCGGCTCGGGTCCCTTTCTGTGTGAAGTTTGCATGTTTTCCCCGTGTCCGCGTGTGTTTTCGTCGGACACTCCGGTTTCCTCCCACCGTTTAAAGATATGCTGCCAGGTGAATTGGCCCGAGTAAATTGCTCCAGGTGCCCTGCGATGGACTAGCGTCCCATCCTCGGTATAACCCTGCCTTGCGCCCTGTGTCTGCCGGGATAGGCTCCGGCTCACCGCGACCCTGTACAGGATTAAGCGGTTTCTGAAATGGATGGATGGATGTTGATGTGGGTTCGTCACGGCTCGATGTATGAGAATCGCCCTCCGTAGCTGCTCTTTTGGGATAGCCGTGTCACGGAGTGTTCCTCCTCTCCTTCGGGACGTTTCGCCTCCCACGCTGGAGCCATCGGCAGGCGTTGAGGATCCTCAGGCATCCTGAGGATGCTTCCAACGTGCGATGCGAAACATCGCGAGGGAGAGCGTTCCACACGGTTATCCTAAAAGAACAGTTTTGAAGAGCAACCATCATGCATTGAGCCGTGAAAACCTACATCAGTACAATTGCACAATAGTTTCACAATGGATTTGTCACGTGTACAAGAATGCTTAGTTACTGCTTGGTGCTCTGTTCCAATACATCGATTGCATTTAAGATTACAATCGAAGTCCATTATTGCAACATTCATTGAGCGGATTCAGCACTTTTTAACCATTTGGGGGGGGGGGTGTCATTGAAATGTGTCTGGGGCCCCATAATCACAGAGACCGACTCTGCTTGAGCAGCGGTGAAGGATGGGAGGTGCTTATAGAGGCGGCGATGGGGAACCTTATGGGAGCGAGGGACGCTAGCAGACCCGCCATGCGCTCGACGCGAGACGCGGCACGGCGCGGCGCCGTCCCGCTCCTCAGTCGTCTCCCACCAGACACGCAGCGCGGCCGCGGATTCACGATCCGGCAGCGTCCACCGTGGGCTGGAGGCGTGCCCAGGGTGGCGGTGAAGCTCCTCCGGCTGCTGTCGGGCAATCCCACGATTGTCAAACGCAAGAAAGGGGAAAAGCAAGACAGCCTCATAAAAGGAGTCGCCCCGCCTAGAAACCGCCGGGTTCCCAGCGACACCCTCCCCCCGTGCGACGCGGAATTACCCGTCACCGTCTCGATTACACCTCGACAGGGGGGCAGAGCTGGGAGGGGGGACGCCACGGCGATACGTTCCCATTAAGAATCAGCGGCAGCCGACTTGGCCCAACGTCGACTTATTCTAATTAAAGTTGCCGTGAAGTTTTTATTCGTGTAAGCTGAGCGACTTCCATTTCATAAAAAGAATGTGGTGGGCTTCCCCTAACGGCCCACTTAGAGTCGGGGCGCTGTGAGCGATGGGCTGCCTGCTCTCGGCCGCGTCGCACTTACAGGCGTCTGTGATCACGGGATGGAGTCTGTCAATTGCTGCACCGCCTCTATCTCCACTCATTTGAGGCTGAGACGACCTAGGGGAGGCCTAGGACTTTGTTTAGAAAATCGGAACTAGTGTCGGTGGCCGTGAGTGGGAATCGAACTCGGGTGACCTGAGTTCGTGGCGTCACGCGCTAGCCGCCGAGCTACCGCTCCCCACACTGACACACGCCACACACCGCCGCACCACTGCATGTCATGAACAGGTTAAAGGCGCAGCACTGCAATTGGTTGCTCACGCCACTGCTGGAGGAAGGGCCTCGTTTAGAGGGAGCTCTACACGGCTCTCTATGGCAGCAGGGTGTCTGTGCAGTGGTAACATCCGCGCCTCCTCACAGGAAGAAGATCCGTCCCGAGGCGTTTAAACTGCCGAGTCGAACCGTGACAGCTGCATCGCGAGTCCAGCGATGAACATTACACCCGTGACAGCATTGTGTTTATTAGTCGTGTATATATTGTGAAACGCAAGTGTTTCAAGCACTCTGATACGAATAATTAGAGACATGTTACAACTTGGATGAAGACATCACATATTCGACGGCTCCCTGTGACGGTCGTATATCAGGCGAGAGGGGATCAAGGTAGAAGCGTTCACGTCGCGATCGAGTGTAAAGTAATACTTGATATTACCTGCAAATTCTACCAAACACTTCGAAGCCGAGCTGAAAGACAGCGATGTCCAGAAGCTCAACAGATGCCAGAAGCCCCTCAGTCTGGAGCAAGAAGAGAGGCCGATGCCCGCCGCCTTTAAGGCCAGCACTGACTATTATATCTCTAAATGTTGAAGGGCTGTCTGCAACTAAAGAAGAACTTGTTGCAATGGGAAACTGTCATTTAACCATCGCGCTTCGAAGAATCGAATCGAATTCGAAATCAGGCGACAGTCGGGTTTTCACTCCAGACGGTTCCTATTGGCTGGTCGTCAATGAGCTGTAGGCTGTTCTCTCGGCTCCGAGCTGATCGCATCATGACCATCCAGCGGTCAGCACAGATCTGTCTGTAGTAATTAACAACATCGGCCGGTAACTTCGTCCATCCATCCATTGTCAGAAACCACTTAATCCTGTACAGGGTCGTGGTGAGCCGGAGACTATCCCGGCAGACACAGGGCGCAAGGCAGCGCTATGCGCAGGATGGGACGCCAGCGCATCACAGGGCACCGGGGACAATGTAGTCAGCAGGCCAATTAACCTATGCAGCATCATGTGTTCGGACTGTGGTCGGAAACCGGAGTGCCCGGCGAAAATCCACGCGGACACGGGGAGAACATGCAAACTCAACACAGAAAGGCACCTGAGCCGGGATACAACCCCGGTTCGGTCTTGCTGTGAGGCGGCAGCGCTACTCACGTCCCGGGGAAAATATTTTTTTCCGCAAAATGTTAAAAACGAGTAATTCCGCAGCTGCCCGTCAACCACCGTGACGCTGCCACAATCAGCACTGTCCACGCTCTCTCTGTGTTCACTCTCATTTCCCGGTCCTCGTGTGAATGAAATGGAAGGCGCGGGGAATCCGGAAGGAATTTCCCTTCAAAGCCCTCTCCCTGAACGCGCGTCCGACCCGGACGGGAGCGACAAGCTGGGAACCGGAGCTCGGTGCTGCTGTTGCGTCATGCGTGAATACAACGTGAACACAAGGTGAACCTCCCAGCCAGGTAGAGGCGCTGCCTGGCTGTGATGAGTTTGATCAATGTGTAGGTACTGTATTAACAGGCCGCAAGGAAAGGCTATACCCATGACGGGACGCCAGTCCACCACAGGGCACCGGGGGCAATTTAGTCCGCAGGCCAATTAACCTATGCAGCAGCATGTCTTTGGACTGTGGGAGGAACCCGGAGTGCCTGGCGAAACCCCACGCGGACACGGGGAGAACATGCAAACCTCCCACGGACGGCACCCGAGCCGGGATTCGAACCCGGGATCTTATTTCTGCGAGACGGCAGCGCTACTCACCACGTCACCGTGCCGCCCCACGAACCTTCGTCGTTAATGAAAATGCACTCATTTATTTGAACCTCGCGTTCGTTTTAAAACACGAGGACACCGTTTTCAAACACGCAGACACGCGAACAGGCCACTGACCGTAAAAACAAAACGAGCCCGTGAGCGGAATGCATCAGAATCTGACGTTGGTTTTTATTACTCTTTGCAAGAAATGATTGTCTAATAAATAAAAGTTAAAAGAAAGCGATGCAAGGGCATTCTGATTTATTTGCCACCAGGTGGCATCACATCCGTTCATTCAAAACAAAAAATTTTCACGAATCTGTGTTGTGTTTGAGACCGGGGCTCCCGCCACTATCCGGGCGATAGTTGGTTGTAAACTACCGTAGACGTGTGTGTGTGTGCCGCCCTGTCGCTCAAGCAAACGGAGGCACTGAGAAAGGGAGAAAACAAACAACCTGTTAATTAGCTTTAAGACGGTAGCGATTATGTACAGCAAACAACACCTCGTCCCCGCGACCGAAGGCTTCGTCAGCGCGACCTCCTCGCGCCGTGAGCACGGCGTCGACGGTCGGGCCACACCGCGGTCGGGCCACACCGCGGTCGGGCCACGCGGAGGCCCCTCTCCCACTCTCAAATACACGTGCGCTCGGCACCGCTCGCGGCGGCGTCGTCTCCGCGGCTCCGACGCAATTTAAGACCACGACGATCGAACCAATCGATTTGGCGCAATCTACTTACAGTATTTGGAAAGCGGTTTTTTTGTTTAGGAAAGGAGGGGGTAGTTTATATATTTGAATGCTACAGTAACACTAACACTCAGTAAATATACACTAAATCAACACAACTGACAAATCAAAATGTCGTAACGATTTAAATCCGTTACCTGCTCTTTTTCGGATGTGACCTTCCTAAGAATTTTTCAGAGATGATTCGGAAATTACGAAAAAAATGTTCTGAAATAAACGCAGCAATTTTTTTTTTTTTCAAACAACACGCACTTCGTAACAATCTTAACATTGCATATGCCTCACCGTGGATTGTTTAAGCAGGAAAACTATGTAACAAAGTATACACATAACTGTAAGGCACAGTGCAACACTGTTTCAGGTGTGCCATACAATGTCCGTTTTGAGTGTGTCGGTTAAACACCATGCAACGTGTACGCGTCTCCCTACGTCATTACGAGTAATCATACCGTGGATTGTACAGGGACACTTTTTAATTTCAATCCTAATTACGGTTAATTTCGTCTGTTTGTTTGTCTTCCCTTCAATATAATTTTTCACGTGATTGTCAAAGCAACTCTCGTGCTCCAGTCCGGTCGTTGTTTCACGCGAGCACGGGCGGCGCTTCGTTCTGCCGCCGCGACGCCGCCGCCGCCATCACCGCCGCCGCCGCCGGCGCCGCAGCCGCAGGTCCATTGGGTCGAGCCTCGAGGAAAGCGTCGGTAGAATAAATTAAAACACGGGGGGCGCCGCGATCGGCAAAACGCGCTTCGAGCGGCCGCCGCGGAGGCGCCGGCGTTTCCGACCGCGGCGTTGGGTCTGCGGAAAATGGAAGAAATCAACAAAGTGCAACGCTCCGGGATCCCGGCGGGCCCAGGTGCCGCGCGGCAAAACGGCGCGGGGCCGAGCGGCGCCCCGCGCGGCGGCGGCCGTTGCTGCCTCGGCGGGGGCGGAGGTCCGCGTCGCGGGGCCGTGGGGTCGCCGCCGGGGTCGGGCGCTCTGGAGAAAGGCCGCGGTCGCCGAGGAGGGCGACAGACGGGGCGACGGACGGAGCGACGGGCGTCCGCGCGGCGGCGGCGGCGGCCCCCCCTGCGGGGGCGGCGGCCTTAGAGGTACTCGAGCTCCAACGCGTGGTGCAGCGCCATCAGGTCCGAGTGGCCCGAGATCCTCCAGAAGGGCATGTTGTGCTGCGCGGCGGAGACAAGGCGCGCCGCGTTAGGAGGCCGCGTCGCACTGCGTCACGCCGTGTCACGGCGACAGTGCACCGCAGCGCAGTAATTGTAGAGTGCGTTGTAATAGGAGATCGCTTTTTTATGGGTTGGGTCGCGTAAAACATAAGTGTGGTAAACCCGCCTCCACCAGACACAGCCAATTAGTAAGGTTTGTCACGTGAACGAAATGTGCCAATTCTTTACCACTTAGCTTGTTATTGGCGTGACCTAACCCGTAAAAAATGGATACACTGTGGATAACATTGGTCGCGAAAGCCGCCAAGTTAAATTTGCATTGTAATAGATTAGCAGACATCGTTACAATGCATTGTACGAGTATACAATGTGATCAATAATAATTCCAGTTTATAACGCGCCGCGCACATTCGTTCAGTGTCGAAGGTATCCGAAGAGAGAACGATGCAGAGGCGGGAGGAAACCGCATAGAGGCAGGGAGGGGGAAGGCAGCCACGCGGTTAGCCGGCGCCAACATTTTCCAGACATTGCGTCTTATTTTTTTAATCGTGGGAGGAAACCGGAGAACCCAGAGGAAACCCACGCAGAACTGTGGGAGAACACACAAACTCCGCGCAGAAAGGTGCCGAGGCTGGAATTGAACTGCTTTGGGCAGGACCTTATTGCTGTGAGGCGCCGATGTTACCACTGGTCCACCCTCCCGCCCGATTCAATACATATATAAGACACTGTGATACTATGCTGTGCAATACATTACCAGATAGTAATACATTATTTATAATGCACTACAAAATACTCTGACAGTACAATCTAGTATAACACGATACAAATACATTGCTAAATGCAATTAATAAACTAATACGACAAATCACAATGGAAAACATTCACAATGTGTTAGCTGTAGATTGGCACATTGTGTTTAATTCAGTATTTCCACTCAGTGTGCACACTCACAGCATATGCATGAGGCCTATTCTACAATGGACTGTACACACGTAGCTTACACATTCATATTAAATTGACAAAATGCATGAACAAGTTTTACAAATAGTCCAGTAACGGCACCTGCGCAATAAACAGCATGTGTTTACAAATCATTCAAAATTCTGGCGAGCATCCATTTTTACAAAAGCCTGGACTCTAACTCGGCCCGTCTCTCCTCTGAGGCCAATGAGCACCACACGTTGGCGATGTCAACGGTGGCTGCCCTTTGTATAGCCCTGCCCCCACCATAGGAGCGTGGAATTTCCACCACGGGCTGAGGGCTGTAAACTGGAGATGGGCAACAAACACCTCGATGCTCATTCGAGCAGCAAATCAATGATTGATGTTTGCTCTTCAGAGCTGTTCTTTTGGGATAGCTGCTCGACACGGCTATCCCGAAAGAACAGCTCTGAAGAGCGACCATCATGAATCGAGCCGTGGAAACCTACATCAATAAATCAATGATTCTGGAATACAGTGAAAGGCGACAAAAATCCTTCCACTCGCGGTGGGCGAGTGGGCGGGTGTGCGATCGGGCGATTGAGTGGGCGGATGAGCGGGCGGGTGAGTGAGCAGGTGGGTGAGCGGGTGGGCGATCGGGTGAGTGAGCAGGTGGGTGAGCGGGCGCGTGGGTGAGCAGATAACCACGGACGCACGATGCCGCCACGCGGGCAGCAAAATGGCACATCTGCAGGCACGTGACCTCGACGGATTTTGTCAAAGAGATGGGCTGTTGGTTCACCAGCACCCTGACACCTGCACCCCAGCACTCGCAATGTTTTCCCTTTCCAATTAAAGTTGTGCGCTGGGTGGGGATCGCGGGCGTCGTGACGCGCGGGTTCGCCGACACGCCTATCCCGAAAGAACAGCTATGAAGAGCAACCATCATGAGTTCGATTTTCTACATCCTCCCAGCCTCTCTCCC
This sequence comes from Geotria australis, assembly GCA_036362915.1. NCBI lineage: Eukaryota > Metazoa > Chordata > Hyperoartia > Petromyzontiformes > Geotriidae > Geotria > Geotria australis. The sequence continues at coordinate 1,253,333 of JAZEWU010000004.1, read as the reverse complement.
CCCTGTATTAAAGGGTACACCGATGAGGCGATCGTCAGGTCGCATTTGGTGGGTAAAGGCGTGGGCACTGGCAGTTGTTTCAAGACGTCCCGTCATCATGGAAGAATAGGCCAAGAGCAAACCCTCGATGGGGTTCTCTCCAGGGACCCCTCCTGTCGACCCTCTAGCGGTCTGCTGCCCATGCCGGTCCGCATCACGCTCGCGACACGCCTGAGCGAGGCCATTGCGGCACTGCACCTTTACCCTCTACGGACGGGCACCGAGCGAGGCCACGGAGCCGGCACACGCGTGTCGCGAGCGTGACGCGGGCAGCGCCGCCAGCCTGCGGCCAGACCCGGGAGCTGCTCGCGTCGCGATCCCTGTCAAGTAATACTTGGTTTTACCTGCAAATTCTACCAGACACTTCGAAGCCGAGGAGCCCCAGTCTGGAGCAAGAAAAGAGGCCAATGCCCGCCGCCTTTAAGGCCAGCACCGACTATTATATCTCTAAATGTGTTGAAGGGCTGTCTGCAACTAAAGAAGAACTTGTTGCAATGGGAAACCGTCATATAACCATCACGCTTCGAAGAATCGAATCGAATTCGAAAAGCGGCGATATCTGATTGAAGCCGACGACCCCAACGCGGCCGGTGGGGGGGAGTGGAGGGGCAGGGTGGCGAGGGGGGCCGTGGCTGGGCCCGTCTGCGCGAGGCTGTGCCGGCTATCGGCTTGCGGGCCGTGCCGAATCGGAGACAGCTGTGTACACAGTGGCAGGCGTCGGCGGGGCCAGACACAGAGCCGGGGTTTAGGATCCCCGGGGGAGAACCCCTCGTGCACATTCGTGCCTTGGCTTCCCTCACCCCAATAACTGCCCCCAATTTAATGAGAACTCCAAAATAATCCCCGCTGTTTTGTCTGTCTGCGCAGTCAATCACGTCACCCACGTGCCGCGGCCGCCGGGTTAGTCGCGGTTTCAGACGCGCCGATCGCTCACCTATGACGAAAATAACGCAGCCGAGTTAATTTGTCAAAATATTCTCCCGGGTTTTGTAAACGTACAAACCGCGCGGGTCTCTCCCGCACCGTGGCCGGGCTCGCGAGCGTCGCAGTCGACGTTTTACTCGACTTGACTCGCGACGACGAGGGAGGCGCAGGCCGACTCGCCTCGTGGAACATCGGGCCGCTTACGAGCTCGACTCGATGTTGCGTTCGCAACGTTAGCGAAATCAAATTATTTTCCCCCTCACAATGTGAGCAACGGACCGAAACCTGATTAACATCACATCCGCGGTAAGGCGGGTCCCCGCAGAGACACAAACACAGCTCCCAAAGACTCTCACAGCCGCACAGCGCGGTGCTCCGTAGCAGTCCTCGCGGATCTTTCAACGACACGAGCAGCAATATTTTAACAACAACCAAACGCGTCAAGGTCATTGCTGTCGCATGTCCGCGGGCCCAACCGGGCTCTCCGCTCCCCGACACGTGACCGTAAACACGTTTTTTTCCCCATCGGATCGCGGGGTTTGCCATCGATCGCCTCGCAAAGAGTCGGGTTACGCGATTGCCAAATTTAGTTAAAAGCGTGTTTAGGGTTAGGAGAGAGGGGAAAAGAAACGTCCGCAGCCAAACGGGCGCAACGGCTGCAGAGCTGAACGTGGCTGCTTCTCGGTCACGTCCGGTTCGCACCCGAGCACAAGCCTGCAGCCACATCATGCGGGTCGTCGGACTCGAGGCTTCGCGCCGAGGCACCTCACCTCTCTGTAGCGACCACGCGTCGCCGCATACCTCTCTCCCGCGCTCCCGGCGGCTCCCCTTCCCCCACCCCCTCTTTCCACTCCACCATCTGTATGCACTCTACGCTAAAATAACAATAACATAAGGCTAACATTTTAAGAAGCCTTTTTTAAAACCTTAAATACCACTAAGAGACTTGGAGAAAATGTCAGTGGACATCTGAACAAGCAATATCCGAAATATGTTCAGCGTTAGGATTTTTGTTTTCAACATTTTTATTTAGTTTTACTTTATTTACGCGCCGGCTGAACGAGCGTCGAACGGGACCGCGCGGGCTTTCCCGCGCCGCCCGTGTCGCACGCGGCGAGCGGCCGTCACCGAGGCTCCCTGAGCCCGCGCCACGCGGCGTGGTAATGCGAGCCCGCGCCACGCGGCACCGTGACCCGGCGCCACCCGCGAGTGACCGGCGCATGAAACCGCTACGGATCTCATCATCCGCCCGCCGGCTCCTCCGTTCGTCCCTCCGCACGGAAATGTTTTACCAACACCCGTCCGAAGCCAAGCATCCCCACGAGCGTTCTTGTTTACGTGATCTTCCATAATCGCCGACAAACGGTGCGCGTCGCCGCCGCCGCCTGGGTCGCGGCCGGGTTCACCCAAAGGGCCCGGGGCGGCGCGAGGCACGTGCTACAGCTTCACGCTGACGAGCCCACCCGCCGCCGTTTGACGGCCCGCCCGTTTGACGGCCCGTCGCGCGGACGAGCCGCCGCCACCGGCGCGGCGCCGAGCCAGCGGCCGCCGGAGGAACGCGTTTGTACGTTGACGGGGCTCGCACGCTCGAGGGCCGGGACACGGCTCCTTACACCCTTACTTACACCTCCGTCGCGGCCGCCGGCGGCGGCGCGATGCGGAGACGCGCGTCCCCGCCCCTCACACCCTCACACGCTAATGGGAGCGGTGGCGGCGGCGGCGGCGGCGTTACCTGCGTGGCCGCCTGCTCCTCGTCGCGGCCGTCCCCGATCACCACGTACGTCACCTTGCGTCCGAACCGCGCCAGGATCTGCTCAAAACAGTTCTCCTTGCCTGGAAGAAACGTGGGGCGGCACCCCGCGCCCCGGAAAACCGTTACGCGCGCTCGCGGCCGCCGGGCGGGGGAACGCGGGGG
>JAZEWU010000004.1:1205288-1246344 GCA_036362915.1 Geotria australis | reverse complement strand
CGATTCTCGGTCGCGGCACCCACAACCTGGAACAGCCTGCCACACCTATTGCGTCAAACACAGTTCCCCTCAGCCTTCAGAAAACTCTTTAAAAGTCACCTCTTCTCCGCGTCTCCGAATCAACGGGTACAACGCACCCGGAGAAAATGCGCGCGTTACAAAAGTAGATTATTATTATAATTACGCAAACAATCACGCGGGACGTCACCGTCAGGGGGTGACTGGGAGGGTGACAGCAGATGAAGGATGACGGTGAGGAGGGACGACGAGGCTCTGCCGGCGCGGCGCCAACGTCCGTGGCTACGCGCCGCGCTTAAACGCGGCCTCCGCTCGAGACACCGTCTGCCGTCTCGGCCGAACGCGGCGCCGCCAAGCCCGCCGCGTGCCAGATGAGTGCCAGCGAGGCTAAACACCTTCTACTGTGCGGCTCCCCGACAGCCGGGCGCTTGACGGGCGAGCGCAGATATTTTATTCGCAATGAGAATGGGTTTGGCCCGCGTCGTGCGGCGTCTCATGGCCGTGCATGCAGACGCCCGCTGCCGTGGAAGCCACGGGCACACCGGTCTCAAAGGTCACGGAAAGGTGACTGGCTCCGCGACGGCGCAATCGGTACCGACGACGCACAAGCGAGAATGTTCATCGCGAGTCGGCACCTATCGATCCTGTCCCGCGATTTTCCGAAATTATGCCGCACTATTGCGTTACGTTTTCATTCGATTCCCATCGTCTCTCTGTCCGTGTTAGCAACTCGCGTGTTAGGACTGAGCTTCAGCGCTCGCTTAAACGCCTCCCGGCTTAGCGCGCCGTCACGGCGCATCTCAGCCGAACCGTCCCGACGAGCGACTCGGCGCGCCGTCTCGCCCCGTGTTACCGGCCACGGATACTACGGCGCGCGAGCAGGTCGATCGTTTGGTTACGCTACGCCCCACGACGGCGTCAAACAGCGACGTCTGTGTGCGACACAGCGCGTGCTCCGTAGAGCGGGCGGTCCGCGGATCGGTGCCCGGCGCCGCGACCCCGCCGGGTCACGTGGCGCCGCGACACCCGCGACCCCTCGCGCCCGCCGTCCGCGCGCGGCGTCGCTTCTACCGCACGCTGCTCGACGGCGGGCATTACCGGCGGATAGCCCACCGGCTCAACATGCGCATTACCGGCCGATTGTGTTTCATAGGGGGATGATAATTACGGAGGCGTTATTACAGAGCCAGAGCCAGGCGATGTTGACTAAACGGATCAAACGAATCACCTTGGCGAGTCACCCGTCGTTTTCTAAAAATAAAAAAACGGTTGCTCTTCAGAGCTGTTCTTTCGGGACAGCCGTGTCGAGCGCTCCTCTCTCCCTCGTAACGTGTCGCCTCCACGTCGGAAGCATCCAGAGAGGGCGATCGCTCGATACAGCTATCCCGAAAGAACAGCTTCGAAGAGCAACCATCGTGAATCGACCCGTGAAAACCTACATCGGCACAAAAAATAAAAGGTCAAAAACGGGCGTTTTCCGTCACACGAAGCCTGTCCACGCTCGCACGACGTCAGGTGCCGTTCGTCGCCCGCGCCGGCCCCGAGCTAGGCGCGGTTGTTCCGCTCACACGGCGGGGATCGGTCTCCTGTGTGCGACAATCACCCCGTGACCCCGCACCGCGGAGGGGTCGCGGGCTCCAAGCCCCCCCCCACCGCCCCCACCGCCAGCCCAGCTGTTTCTCACCAAGAGTTTAAAAGCTTGCCCTTTGCCCTTTCCCATCGTGCCTCTCTGGCGTATGAAGAAATCTGTCACCGCCTGCACCACCCTCGTCGCTGCTCCTCTGTTTTCTCACTCTGCTCTGTTCTCAAAAACTGTATTTCGTGAACAAATTGGAAAACCGTCTGCGATTGACCCTGCATTCAAGCGGCGACCTCCAACATAGGTTTACATACAGGGCAGTGGCCTTTCCTGGAACAAAATGTCCCTTCCGTCCATCTGTGCCGGAAGCATCGGCGTCTTAGGTTTAAGTTACGGGGGCGTTTAAACGACAATTGCGGTGGTAGGTCGAATTGTGCTCAGTTCCTACACAATGCACTTTTTTAAGAATCATAATACAACTTATAATTCGCGCATATTCCGCGCCTGAGCGTGGACGAGACACGGATAGCTTTTGTGGAATTAAAAATTATGATTGTTTACGTCTGTATATCTTGTGAAGTTAGTGGAATCATAAAACAGCAGCAGTGTGCTGTGAGCGTTCCATTCGCGATGCAACTGATGGTGGTCATGGTGGTGATGGTACAGAGGTTGTGGGTGGAACAGTGGCTCAGTGGTTATCGCACTGGGCTACAAACCTGGCGACCCGAATTCAAATCCCACTCACAGCCAGCACCAGTGACGATTTCCTCAAATGAGTGCCTAGTGCGGTGTGTAAACATCGTCACTGGGAAGACAATCGCAGCTGGGCATGGTGCTGGCCACCCACCCTCTTGTGTGGCGCGCTGGCCTTGATAAGAGCTCGACAACAGCACTTGACCCTACAGTCTGTTAAGGCTATACGGGGGATCTTTGTCTTTGACAGTGGGTGCTGATGGTGGTGACGGTAGTGGCACAGAGGGTGCTGATGTTGGTGCCAGATGGAAACAAGCGTGGCCCACGGTGCGTCAGGGAGTGACGGTGGTGGGGAGTGAGGCCTGCAGCCCGGGCCAGGCCCAGCGGCCACCAGGGACGAACAAACACAGCGAGCCTCCGCCGTGCCAAGAAACATTATTAAAAATATGAAGGAATAAAATAATACCTCACTGCTCTGGGAGTTTTTCTTGGTGCAAAACAATAAAGACCGCAGCTGGGTTGCTTATGAAATTAAAATTACAGTTGCATTTAAAATGTTGTAATATTGCACAGACACAGTGCATTAGTACAATTACTGCTGTACGCCTCGTGCCGTTCAAAAGGATTTTAAACGGCACGATTACGGAATACATGGGTCGTATTAGCGCGCGATTTACACTGGCGCCGATTTAGATTCCAGCGCTCAGAGAGAACGAGTCCCTCGTTATGTAGACGAGGGCTCTGCCAGATTCGGCCACTATTTGACTAACAAGGTAAACCAATGCACTTCAATTAAACTGGACCCTTTGTAAAAATGTGTCCATATGGTGTTTTTAAAATCTCAATACTTGTCTCATTGCCAGACAAAGTAATACCTTGTATCTTCTTTAACATTATCTGTACACTGGAAAAAAGGTGCTCGTAGACTTGACAGCTAGACCGGAGCGACTAATGCATTGATATTTGCAATGTCCGAAACTGCTTGTCTTTCGGCAACACTTCACCAACACTGAGAATAGGCTATAAGGAAAGCCATCTCTGGTGTCGAACACTGGTGAGACTGGGCTATGAGGAAAGCCATCTCTGGTGTGGGCCAATCAGTTTCAAGGACAATGCATATAGTATCACAGCATTTTGTTTGCATGTTTTTGCCACCCGCAAACCGGACCTGTTTTGTAAAAAGGTGTCCATTTTTCCCCAGCCTGCACTATTATGCTGTTATGATGGGATTTTCTCAACAGTACGGATTTGATTACTGTGACGCAGTGTTTATGTAATATTTGCCCCACAAGCGTATCAAATTCCACGAAATAAATAATTAAGTTATAATCCCACTAATCGTCAAAATCACGATAATGCCATCAGCAGTGTTCCTCAACGTTGATACCATGGCCCGTGACGCCGTGGCAGCACATCCGCTGCAGTTCCCCGGTCGGCTGCCTCGAGGATAGCGCAGCGGTCGACGGTCAAGTGCGGGGCTCGTCGCGAACCTCAGCCGCGGCCCGCCGTTCACATCTCGTGCACGCACAGAGCGCACTGAGCCTCAAAAATGACTCACCCATCCTAATCAAATAACGATCCATAACCGCAGCAATTATCTACTTAACGAGACCTCCGAGCAAACACGCGCGCACGCACACCCCGCGACGCCGCGGCGACGCCGCGCCGACGTCACGCGCCGTCGATTAGCGCTATCGGTTCGATGGCAAATACGTAAACACAGGTTCCGTCGCTTCGCCGCGCTGCTGAACCGGAGCAATTAAGACCCCCACGGAGTCCCCGGGCGAATCCGACAGTAAACTGTTGACGTCACTCAGCACCGCCGCTAATGAGACGGCTCCCCGAGGCCGGCTGTCGCTGACTCGCGGCTCTGCAACGCCGCTAGCGAACGCGCGGCGGGGCGACGATCGCGAGTGCCGCTAAGTATTCGTCCGTGCCCGCGAGCGTGCCCGCGAGTGGCGCGACCGCGACCGGCGGCGACGCGCCAGGCAGTGCGTACTCCAGACGACGGCTGCGGCATCTCCCTGCTCAGACGAGCAAGCGCTCATCCCCATTGGCGGCCCTGAGCTGTGCTGGAAATTCCACCTCGCTACGGCAGAGAAATGTACAGGGGTCCAGCGCTCTGCGATGGACTCACAATACAATGAAATCACTTTACGATATACGGTCTGTAAGAACATTAGTGTCGCATTACGATCAAATTTCAGGTTACGATACGTGTTACAAAACGTCTGTGCGTGAGCGAGGGTGGCGCGGCAGCCAATCGGCGATGCAAACGCTTGCCGCTCGGGTAGCTTCTCAGCCAATAGCAGTGCTTGTTAGTGTTTACATCTCAGTGTTTACTTCTCCTTTGACACACGTGTGTGCTGCTCTTACTGTACTAAGGTATTATTGGTCTCATTTTACGATGGATTCACATTACGACACGTGTTCTGGAATGGGATTAGTATCGTAAAGCGAGGTACCACTGTATTTTCAAGCTAACCCTGGGATTGTAGCGTCACAGAAATGATGATAATTACAGTCTTATTGACAGTAATTTTTGAGGTTAAAATAATAATAATAATTGCGTTTTATATAGCGCCTTTCACCCGAGGGTCACAAACCGCTGCAATATACCATTGCATTATTAATTAGGGGATCAAGGTAGAAGCGTTCACGTCGCAATCCCTGTCAAGTAATACTTGGTATTACCTGCAAATTCTACCAAACGCTTCGAAGCCGAGCTGAAAGACAACGATGTACAGAAGCTCATCAGATGCCAGAAGCCCCTCAGTCTGGAGCAAGAAGAGAGGCCAATGCCCGCCTTTAAGGCCAGCACTGACTATTATATCTCAAAATGTTGAAGGACTGTCTGCAACTAAAGACGAACTTGTTGCAATGGGAAACTGTCATGTAACCATCACGCTTCGAAGAATCGAATCAAATTTTTTTTTATAAATTAGTCTATCAATTTTCCTGCATAAAAACTTGTACAATCAATGTTCCTATATACGGAATGCTGTCTGTGTGAGAAACCTTCCGTAGCTTTCGCAATGATTCCTAACGGCTCTCGCGATAGCCCGCCACGCACGTGTTTGTGTCCGCCCTGATACAGTCACTATCTGCTCTCTCTCTGCTCATAAAAACATTCCTGCTGCTTATATCACTTCCTCATGCCAGGATTTCCTCTGTTTCTGTATAATTTCCCCACACTCTTCTCGACACACCTCATTTCGATTTTAATCTGATCGTGTTTATCAAATATGTACGAATTCACTGCACATTCCTCATGCCTTGAAGCCTTGTGCGGCATATCGACATTCTCTGCACAGTTTAATGATCTGAATTAGTTAAAGTTGTTGTATTACCGTCGGATTTAAAATATTGTTTATGTTTGTTAATTCACACGTTTGTTGTATCGCAGGAATCCCACTTGCAGAGCTTCCAGAACTTTCTCTCTCGAAAGGACCGCTCTGAAGAGCAACCATCTATCTATTCTATTTATCGAGATGGGAGCATGGTGGCGTGGTGAGGAGCGCTGCCACCTCACAGCAAGAAGGTCCCGGGTTCAAATCCTGGCTCTGGGGCCTTTTTGTGTGGAGTTTGCCTGTTCTCCCGGTGTTCGCGTGGGTTTTCGCCGGGCACTCCGGTTTCCTCCCACACTCCAAAGACATGCTGCTGCGCAGGTTAATTGATCTGCGGACCAAATTGCCCCCGATGCCCTGTGACGGACCGGCATCCGATCCTGGGTATAGCCCTGCCTTGTGCCCTTTGTCTGCCGGGATAGGCTCCGGCTCACCGCAACCCTGTACAGGATCAAGCGGTTTCTGACAACGAACTAACGAGATGCCATGCTTTCCATCGACTCCGCGCGTCGCACCGCCGCGCCGCAAACTACACTGAGCGTAACGTTGAGGGCAGATCGCATTTTGAGTCGATGGGTGGGGGGCTGTGTGAGTGGGGGCTGTGACCGTGGAGGGGGGGTGGCCACGATCGCGAGGCCCCCCTACGCGGGGCCCGGCGGCCGGGCCGCGCCGCGAGTGGCCCGGCCTGAACCGCGCGGCTCTGATTGACTGCACCGCGTGCGTTTAATGAGAAGAAAACACTCTCCCCCCCCGTCCCCGGGGCTCCGCGGTCCCCCGCGCTAACGCCGCTGGAAATTACGCGCGGCCGCGCCGGCGCTGGCTGACCCCGCGCCGGTTCACGCGCTGCGGTTTCGCTCGGCGCTCGGCACAGCGGGCCTGGTCGTTAATTCGGAAAATCGAAAATATTTACAATGAAGGTACGACGTTCCGCCGATAGTTGCGATCGGCTTCACCAGGAACAAAGGTTCTGGCAAGAACCACCGCTCGGCTTCCCAGGCCCTCTATATTTATGGGGAGGGAAGGGAGGGTGGGGTACGGTTTGCGGGTTGTGATGTCATCGCCGTGTGCGAACCTACGCATAGCAGTCAGGAGAAATAGTAACGAATTGGCAGGTTTTGTTCACGAGACAAACCTTACTAATTGGCTGTGTCGGGTGGAGGCGGGTTTACATGACTTATTATTTCTACGTGCCTAACCCGTAAAAATAGCTACACTATGAAAATATTGTTTTGTTGTTTGATAAGAAAAAACGCTACCTGTTATTATAGAAAATGGAGCAACGTTCCGACGCGCGCTCAAGCGTGCCGAAACCTTGTTGGCTGCGGTCGACGGTGATTTCAAAAGAGAACCCCGGGTCTGTATTTGTTCTGCCCTTCTGTCCCGTAGTGCACTTGTTGTGGAGTTTGTGTGTTCTCCCCCTGTTCTGCGTGGGTTTCCTCCGGGTTCTCCGGTTTTCTCCCACGGCTAGAAACCACTCATAAATGAATTAGCCGATAACATCATAATATATAGGACGCAGCGTGCGGCAATATGTTGTTGCCGGCAAACCGCCTGGCTGCCTCCCCGGCCTCTCTGCGGTTTCCTCACGCCTCTGAGTCGTTCTCTCTTCGAATTAATACCTTTGACATTAAATGAATACGTGCGCGTTATAAATACCATTTACTATTATTATTGCTGGCCTCGGCACCGCTGGAGGGTGTACCGCTGGCTGTCACAGACGTCGCGATGAACCTCGGACAAAATCCGACTTCCGAGTAATTATTGTGTGACATTCATGAACGTCGTTGCGCCGCACTGTATACACACACCGCCACGTTCAATTCCGTCAGCCTCACGGTGTTTGACACGGTAAACGTGATTGAACACATGTCACGCCGTGTGCACACCTGCACTCAACTGGATCCAGGGGCAATGATGACCGGTGGGGAGGTTAAGATAGTGATCCGTGACTAGGCCAACACAACTGCCATAAATACATCACTGAACTAAAGAGGCGCTCAGTGGATTGAGACTCTGGATTAAGTGGGCAATAAAGCATACGCATTACGGTTCCAACGGGGCAGAACGATCACAGCTATGAACCCGGTAACCACCGAGGAGATGTAAACCTCTGGACAGCGTGAGCGCGACTATTACAATTCGTCAATTGTTGAAAGCCCACAGCCCGTGCGAGCGTTGGGAAAACCCAACGGCGACGGGAGACGCGGCGGCGCGGACAGAGTCGCGTCCCGCCGCCGTTCGCGAGCGGCGCTGCGTTTTCATTAATTAGCCGATTAAAATCAACCCTCGTATCACACGCACCCGATTCGGGCAGCTGTCACGTTGACGTGAACGGACGGGGCGAGACGGCGCCAACGGGGCGCTTGGGACAAACGGAAAGGGAGGAGACGCGACTGCCTCCGCGGCCCGGCGCTAGCGGCACCGCGTTCCGTCTTCAAAGTGGCCCTCCCGTGGAGCGGCGGCGATGCCGTTTCAACCACACCCGCAACCCTCGACGTCGCGTCCAATGACCCCGTATCGGCCGCCGTCGACCCCGCGTCGTGCGGTACCCGCGGAGTGGCGCGCGGGAATGTGCCGCGGATTGAGAGCAGGTGCCGAGCGGAAACAAGAGGCGCTTCTCGCGGTGCCTCCTGAAACGTGCGGCGAGGTTTTTGGGGAGGATATCAGAAAATTCCTTTCCTGACCTGGGAGATCCGCCATCGCTGAAGCATAAATAGTCTCCACTTAACACACCCCTAAGTGGACGTCGTCTGTAAGCACTGGTCGGCCAAAAGCTTTTAAAGCGCCAACAAATAAAACATAACAACATCGCAACGGGTCTAAACGCGCGCGTTTGTGACGTTTGCGTTCCACCGACAAAGCTCCGGCATGCGGGACTCGGCTTGTTTGGGGAGCGTGGTGGAGCGGCGGGGAGCTGCCACAGCCCGTGGCCGGTGGCAGCCTACCGCCGGTTCGGCACGGGCACCTGTCCGGGCGGGCACAGCGCCATGGACACGGACGCCTCGACCGTACGGCCGCACTGGCGGTGTGGCGAGGGAATGACGGACCGGCGGCGGCGGCGCCTTGTGCATCCTCGGCGACTGGACGTGAGAACGGAAATCTCTTCCGCTCGATGGATTTTTATTTACGTGCGTGAAATCACTTTGAGAGTTACATCATCTTTCGGGAAGAACGAACGTGAATTCGTGCGCAAACGACCATTGAGGGAGTGGCTCTTTTTCCTGCTCCTCCCATCTCCGAGCCTATGCGGAAAATTCCACATTCCTATGGCAGGGGTGAAATTACCCATAGGATAAACACGAATTGGTGCTCGTTTTACGAGACGCCCTGACGGGATGATAGGCCGAGTCAATCCCAAACCAGGATTTGAACTCGCAACCGTGCGATCGCTCTACCGCTGCGCCAGCTGCGCCGTATTGATGCGACGGTCGTGACCTGTAAGGTCTTGACAGTTGAGATGATTGTTTCAGGATACACTCCGTTCATTGGCTCGATCTCAAATCCACAGCGAGCAGCCCTGCCTGGTTTTGCGCTTCAATCGGGCCCTGGCAGCAGAGTGTGGCTTTGTCGGCCTATCGTCAGCGCGTGAGTATTCACGCTCCACCAACACGCGGAACGCTGCCCTGGGAACGCACTAGGACCGTGAATAAACAAAACGTGTTTTATCATCGTCCATCCATCCATTTTCTAAACCGCTTGTCCTGGTGAGGGTCGCGGTGGCAGCAATGCGATTGCACGTAATTGTTTTGCACGGAGTTGCGAGAGAGTACAAAGAATCTCACTGCCACGTATCTTGTCTGTGTGATCAATAAACTTGACTTGAATTGTACCGATGTAGGTTTTCACGGCTCGATTAGTGACAGTTGCCCTTCCGAGCTGTTCTTTCCGGATATCCGTGTCGAGCGATCTCCCGCTCCCCCTGCGACGTTTCGCCTCCCACGTTGGAAGCATCGTCAGCCGTTAGGGCCGAAACGTCGCCAGGGAGAGAGGGAGCTCGCTTGACTTGACTTGTTGCAAACAAACGACAGAACGCATGCTGACGCTGCGGCTCACACAGCGGGAACGTGGCGAGGCCATCGCTCGGGGCGAGCGTCGCGGGCACGGCCGCCTCGCCCGCGGTGCCAGCTAGGCGCCCCGGCGCTCGGGCCACCGTAATGAGCCGGGGACTTTTGTTTGGGCCACGAAACACACGGTTTCTCTTTCAGCACCTTTAAGGGTCTGGAAACATTTCGCGCCCACGACACGCTGCTCCCCTCTCGCCGTCCCTTAACGAGAGAAATGTTTGGGAAATGTGAAAACAAGGGGCGATCACTCCGCGTCGTTGGCGCACTTTAATTGGAGGTCACGAGTTGAGCTTGCGCCGAGGGTACACCAGGCAGAGGTGCAGCCCTGCAGTCGCTCGAGCCGCTAAATGGCCTCCGCACTCTCTGCCGATCAACTTAAGTGATATGTACCCGTTGGCAGGCGAATAGCGGTAGGTGGCTGGTGGTTTTGAGAATCTTGCACCGTTGTTTAAACTGCCGCGCCAGGAGGTGGAATCGAACCGGTGTCCTCTGGCCTCCGAGGCAAGTGCAGTGACGGTTACGCAGCGGCAGCGTCTCGTACTGAACGTAAACATTCGAACAGAAATTCTCCGACAACTCTGAAGAATTGACAGACCGACCTTCCTCACACAAGATTATCACCGTCCCACATAACGAGACGACTGCCAATTCCAAACAAGCCAAATATTATGTCAGATTCGTGACTTAAGTCTGCAATTGTAAGCACCACTGGCTCAGCTTGAAATGCTGTAAAGTCGGCAGAATCAGGGAGAGATAATGAAAAATGAAAGTGTGACCAAACGATTTTCCCGCGCCCGGTTTTTGCGTCGAGCAGGGCTGCGGGCGGCCGTGATGAATTATTCTTCCGAGCTTTAGCGTCTGCGGTTGTTTTCTCAAGCCTAAGTCTGCGCTTTGTCAGTAAACCCCATAACAAATCGCAAACAGCGCAAAAAAAAAAAGCATCCGATTAAAAAAAGGCGGCGGTATAAATTTTCTTTACATATTGCGTGTTCCAGCCTCGGTACAATTCCCAGACTCCCCCTAGTTGGTGCTCATTACATCCTGGGTCAAGGGTCGCCTGGTCCCTCTCTCCCCAAGGGTTAAAAACACAGCATTACAGCATTCTTCCCGCTCTCCCCGCGACCCCCCCCTCCCCCCGCGGCGCCCCCACCCACGCCCCGCCTGACCCCGCCGTGACCCCGCGCGCGGTCCCACCGCTGGAATAACAGGGTGAGTTACGGGCGCCCGGCGCGCGCGGGGAACGCGGAGAGGGGAACCCGCGCTCTCGGCTCCTCCGCCGCGCGGAGGGGCGGCCGCGGCCCGGCGCCACTCGCCGGGAAATCACCGAAGGTGAGCGCCGAGGAGTCGGCTCGTTTATTAGGCGATCGTGATTGAGAGAGTGCCCCTTAGCCGCGGTTTAATTGAGGTCACTTGGGTACGCGGCGGCGGAGGCCACTTAAGGAACGGTTAAATAATCTGGCTCGAGGCACGATATAAAACATCTCTCTCCCTGTCGGCGTATCCCGGAGGCTGACGGAGTGCAGCGTCTGCCGCGATCGCGCGTCAAACATCGACGCCTGCTCTTCAAAATATTTCAATTGGGATTAAATGCGAATTCGAATTCGGTGGCCCGCTCCGGTAGAGATAAATAGATGTTTATTATTACAGCAGAAAAATACCCAGTAAGCTTGCAAGCCCTTAGCAGGATTTCTGCATTAAAACAACAAACACCGATGCGCCGACTTTTTCGTCTGTGAAGCGATGCCCGCGATCGGCCTGCCTCCGTGCCGGAGCGGCGAGCGGTGACGCGGAGAGACCACCGCCGGCTCGCGCCGCACTCACACGCCGTCCGGCTGACTCTGCCCCTGCTGTGATTGTGTCGACGTGCCTCGCCCGCGCAATAGCGGTGCGGCCTCCACCTGCCCGCGCTGCCGAGCGCTCCCTCAGCCAAGCAGCGGTGTTCCGTGAATCGCTCTTAAGAGCCGCTCTTTCGGGTTAGCCTTGTCGAGCGTCCCGCTTCTCTCCCTCGCGACGTTTCACCCCGATACGGCCGAGAACAATTTCTTTCAACCCCGCCGCCTCTGCACCGAGCAGCACAACTGGGCTCGCTACGGTCAGCTGAGCGGTTGGTCGAGTAATGGGATCAAGTGTGGGAAATTCCCTCCTATCGCAAGCCGTAACGCCAACGTAAACGATTAGGCCAAAGTACGCTTGAGCAGGGCCTCCTGTGGAGCTGCTTCTAGCGGAGTGCGCGACAGCACTAGCAGTGGAGCGAGCAAGTCATTGTTGGCAAGGCCACGTGTTGCTGGCTACAACACCTCCGTGCGTTCAGCTCTGTGTAGCTGGTGGCTCAGGCAAGGCCGGCAGCATCGTACGCGTAACGTGGCGGTCACGTGACGCGACGCACGACGGGAGTTGCGTTTACCTGCCGTTTGCGAGCACACCTTAAAAGTACACGACACAGCTGGGCGGCTCGTTCCGCTTCTACAGAGCGAGCCCGCGGATCTCCACGCACCACCCCAACGCGCTAACCCCGCGCGATCCGTCGCATCGCGGGAGACAGAGAGCCAGAGACGGTGACGCGGGCGCTGCACGAGGAGGCCTGGGAGTCGCGCCAGGCCGGGCGATCCCAGCGGGGGAGAGGAGTGACGGGGCAGCAACGCCGGCAAATTTACGCTCGTCCCGCGGGGTCCTGCCAAACCTCAGAGCGCCGCGGCCGGCGGACACGCAGCGCCGGCGCTCGCCCGCGCCGCGGCCGTCTGTGATCTCCGTCGATAAGTTACGCGCAGATGGGGTTTCAAAAGGCAAACAGCGTATTTCACGCAGGTGACAGCTTATGCGGCCCCAAGTCGCAGAACCAACTGATCCGTGCTTTTTGAGCGAGGACGGGAATTATACCCGGGTCGCGTTTGCTCCGCCGCCGCGGCAATAACGAAGAGCAAAAAAACGAAACGTGGACCGGTGCCCAAAACAACACGGGCGCGGCACAGCTTAGAGTGGCGTCCGGCTCGTATTGAATAAATCATAACGAGCCGGGGAGTACTTGGCGCGCGCCGAGCCGCGGGGAGCCGCGGGGATTATCAAGCGGTGATCGAGTGTGCGTGCGCCATCCTTAACGAGTCGTCGGAGCACTCGGCGCGGAGCCTCGGCGTCGCCCGCGGCACGGTGGCGACGCAGGGACGGGATCGATACTCATCGACGGAGCCCACCCGACGACCCGCTGTGGGACCCCAGAGTTTGGCCAATTGTCGGCGGCTGTTCTGACTGGCTCTCCACCTGTCTGCGGTTTTCCGTGGCAATGCACGAGAACTGCCCACGAGACAAATTCTGCGGAGTTCTCCCCGTGTCCGCGTCGGTTTTTGCCGGGCACTCCGGTTTCCTACCACATTCTAAAGACATGCTGCTGCATAGGTTAATTGGCCTGCGGACTACATTTCCCCTGGTGCCCTTTGATGGACTGGCGTCCCATCCTAGGTATATCCCTGCCTTGCGCCCTGTCTTCGCTGGGATAGGCTCCGGCTCACTGCAACCCTGTACAGGATTAATCAGTTTCTGACAATGAATGAATGAAATGAGGCTATTTATTAAAGTAAAAAAATATTACTATTAGATCCAACAGGTGATCTTGTGCAAAGTGTGTAACGCATTATTTTGACGTCAGGATAAAGGTGAAAGAGTGCTTAAGTAGGTTGATAGTACTAGTGCAAAAGTGAGACTTTTAAAAGCTTAAATAATATAAAAGTTTCAAAACGGCAATCGATAAGTGGGAAATAAAGCCGAAATAAGATGTTTTAAATTCTTGGTGAGATATTGCTCTCTATAGCTACGGAGAGCAGTTCTCATACATTGCGCTGTGACAAACCTACATCGGTAACTAAAGCCTTGGTGTTCGATGCTGGTACCCTCGGTGCAGACACAAAAAACACTAGCTCCATTCTATATAGAGACATATTATTTCAAAGCATGCCGCTATTTCTGTAGCTCGCTCGTGCGAGGAATTTCATCGTTTGCCGCGTGGTGGAACCGGCCGCTGGGCGGGAACGCGCGGCCGGGTGGGAACGAAGATGGATTGGCGAGGCCGAGCGCCGCGCCGCTCGCTGCCATTCTTCACCTTCTCGCGGGACCGCTCCCCGGTCAGATTCATGACCGTGTCACGGCGCGCGGCGCGGGAGGGGGCAGTGGGGGGCGGCGAACCTAGCGACTCCCGGAAATGGGCATCCCCTAGGTCGACTCGGCCTTAAATTACAATCCGAGGTAATTTTCAAACAACTACAATGGAGGTGAAGGTGGTCCGGTCGTAAATGTGTTTGGAGATTTATTCAATTAAGATTTTGGTGGAAACGTAATGAGCACATGTTATGTTCACCGGGTGAGGGTCGCGGTGGACTGCTGCCACCGCGACCCTCACCAGGACACGCGGTTTAGAAAATGGATGGATGGTTATGTTCACCCGTGCCTATTGAGTTCATGACAGCAGAATAGCTTATTTTAAGCTCTTGTGCCAAAATAAAATTTCATTAAGATAATTCTCAATCCAGAGAACACAACCAGCCCCAGGGGCGAAATTGCCAGACTACACATCTTATTCCTTTAATCTGCAGAAAACCTTTAAGTTTTTATGAACCGTTGAGTAAATATCCACAAGCTAACGCCACGGTGGTCATCGTGCCACCTTGATGTCATTTGGACTCTCCGATCATTCTCTCTTTATTCCCCACGCCGGTACTGGTGCCCGCAACCACGCGGGGAATAGGTCACATCAACTTGACATGAGTGTCCTTTGTGGAGGACGTTCCGACGCCTGACCTTCATGCGGCTGACCGTGCAGTGGTGACGTCACCGCCACTTAGTGACAAACGGCGGTTGTTGCTGCCTTTGTTTGACCATGTCCGACTTTCCCGTGCCAGCACTGACCTCAAGGTCGTTGAAGAACAAGTGTGTGTCGGCCAGGTTGAAGATCATCTCCTCCATCCTGAGCCCGAGGGAGACGGACGTCGGCGGGTCCTGCAACGAGCGCAAGCGCGGCGTCAGACGCTGGCGCCCGCGGCGGTTTTACGCCGACTCCGAGTCGCTCAACATCGTCAGCATTCAGGGCCGCGTACTTATCCGTTGTATTTTGAGAATTGCCGCTCTTTCAGGTTCGCCGTGGCGAGCGTAGTTTCTGTCGCGACCCTTAGTCGGAGACACCTTCGGGCTTGCGTCGAATGTTATAACGAAGGCGGCGAAATATCGAGAGGGAAAATATACTCGCCGCAGCAAACCCAAAAGGGCAGCTCTTGCGAGAGATCTCATACGTCAAGCCGTGACAACTTAAAACGTTTCTTTTCTCCCTAGATTTTTCAAGCTTGCGTGTAATAGTGTCGCTCGCTCCGTGAGCCCAGAGGTAACATTAGTTTGTCCTTTGCACGCACTTTTCATAAATCGCAACAGACGCTCGGTGGGAATAACGCACCGGAGACCGATCGGTGCCATCGTCACGAGAAAAGGGAGAGTTAACGGTGAGAGCGAAGCATATTTACGGTGTCCTCGGAAGCAGCGCATGGCTGCTCACAACCAGATAAACACGCGGGAATTTACGGGAAGGGCTGACATTTCCAATTAAACGCACAGGTTGGAGGGCTCTGGCCAGCCCATGCACAACACCTCAAACACATCCCCACCGGCCGTTCGAGAGTAAATCTGTCACCGGTCAACCCTAAGGGTCAAAAATGAGGTTCTGCTTCAAGAGCGCCGGGCCACACTAAAGGCAACAACATTCCAAATAACAGAGCGAGTGAGGGGTGCATAAGTCAATGTATAGCTCTAGCTGTGCGGGGTATTTTTTTTTTTTACATATTTAAATAACCGTTTAAAAACAAACGTGTAATTTATGTCAAGGAGCACGTAACATTATTAACAATCTCTTTTCATCGCAACATTTTTTGTTCGGAGCGGCTGGCTGTAGGAAGGACATTGAAAAATACTTTTACCCGATTTGTTTTTGTCGAGGTTTCTAACGCGCGGTGAGCACTGCGGCTACAGCCGGGCAGGAGGACAGTTCCGAGCCTACGTAAGCTACAAAACGAACGAGACAATACAAATAAAACTCTAGCGCTTGACAAACACGGCCTGCCAAACGCCAAACATCCGTCGCGTATATCCCGTGTCTGTGTTTGCAAACATCGCAGGGAATTATCGTAGTCGGCGGTAAATCAAAACAGCCTCAGGTTGCACGAATGTCGTCGCCGAAAACCGTTGTTTTACAATAATTGCCGACGTGAATTCGTGGGAACGGTTGGCTTTGCTCGCACCCGTGTTCAGGCGTGTTCACGCGTGTGAGTCCGTGCGTGCATCCGCGTCTCCACGTGTGCGCGTCTTTGCGGGCGTGCGTGCCGTTTCGAGCGTCGATCAAATTCTGCGCATTCCACGGGCAATATTTGCCCCGTGACTCAGAGAGTGAATCACGTTCGGCAAGCCTCGTGCCACCGCTCGCCGCTCGGAACGAGGACGCGATTTCGCGGCAGGAAAGACGATTTGCTGGTTACGCGAGCGAGATCGTGTTGGTTTTGTCGCTCACGAACGACCTAAAGCAAAAAATTCCGAGCGCATTAAGGGCACGTCACGTGTCGGCACGCGTACGAGCCCCGCGTTCGCACCGCGAGCAGGGGGCACGCGCGTGGTTGTCGTGTCAATGCAGGAATCCCGTAAATAGCTTGCACAGCTCACCGGGTATTTTCTACTGTAATAATAACCATCTATCTCTCTGATGGTTGCTCTTCAGAGCTGTTCTTTCGGGATGGCCGTGTCGAGTGATCTCCCGATCTGTCCCTCGCGACCGTCATGAATCGAGGCGTGAAAACCTACATGAGTACATCTATCGAACCGCGCGATCGTGCCACGAGGGCTGACCGAGGAAGGTGGCGCTGGTGGACGAGTACCATGAAACAAATCCTATGACGCGGGAATTCGCAAAAACGGCGCGCGTGTCGCGGAAGGAGAGGGGCGCGCGTGCGCGTGTAAGTTAGCACATCGCTCAAACTGTGAGCGAGCTAGCCAAGAATTGCCGAAAGGCAAGCAGTTTTGGGCAACGCAAATGTCAATGCGTTCGTAGCTCGGGTTGAACTGTTAAGTCTATGGGTACCTTTTTGCCGGGATGCAAATGATCTAAAAACAATATACGAGTTTTTTTTTTATTGTTACACATGGGGTTCTGCTTTTAATGCCTTGAGTCTTTATTGATGAGGCGTTTATTAAGTGTGATAAATTATTATTTTCGATCCCAACTCCGCATCTTCAGCTTAGCCTGTGCTTGACAAAGATCACTGCGCAGGGAGGCGGCAGCGTTGTTTACAGACACGGATCGAATGTGCGGTTTGTCATTAACAGCTACAGTGGTTTTAACACGGGCTCATCGTCAGCCGTGACCAATACAAATCCTCTAGCGGTATGCGCATTGATGATCATTGGTTAAGTTCGTTGAGCACAACAGAGATATTGGAGTAATTCATTACGGCTAACCGAGTAATTATAACGTACGACCAATTAGTGCAGCTAAGCGGCTCGTATGCTCGGTTACTGTAATATTCGGCGTACACCCCGAACATTAGGACGGCTTCGGAATTCACGTGAAAAAGTATACGGATTGTAAATAGTAAATTAAGCAATGAATATTAATTGTTGTCATTTCTTAGAAGTGAAAAATGTGAATATTTCGGAAACATCGGTGTAGAGTGTCCCGTTTAAGTAAAGCGTAGGGTTCTAGTTTTGCTGATGAACAGAAGCCGAGCCGCGGAACGGGCTCCCAGGACGTCGCCGCGTGACGGTCAAGCCGGCCGGGAGGCGCAGCGGGGGAGCGAGCGGCCCGCAACCGCGAGACTACGAGTTCACATCCAGGCTGGGGAGTTGACCCATCCCATCCACTCGTGGTCTTAACCATGGGCTAAACCCAGGGAATTCTACGTGGGGCCCCAGAATCCCTAAGACTCGCCCCTGAGCCCATCATCCATCCATCCATTTTATAAACCGCTTGTCCTGGTGAGGGTCGTGGTGGTCCATCATCCCTGCAGGGTCAATAAGATGAGTCCAACGGCGGTTCTCGTGTAGAGAAACCCACCTCTGTCTGCCATGGGAGTGTGGAATTGCCACGACTGGCTCAGGGCTGTAAACAGGAGAGGGGCACTAATGCCTCTACGCTCACGTGAGCGGTGGGCGTGGACTGCTGACGCCACGACCCTCACCAGGATTAGAAAATAGATGGACGGATGTTGACGTTGATAAACACAGAACAAAAAGCACCGATAATCTAAGCAACAGTTGAGGAGAAGCTGCTCGACACATTTTTCTGACCGAGTGTTCCACTCGGAGCGGCGAGCGATTTGTGAGCCACTCGGCCTCCCGGGGTCACAAACAAGGCCCACTGAGCTGGCTGCCTCCAGCTTCCTGCAGTGCATCAGGGGAGGATGTGAGGTCAGGAGCTGAGATGAAGGTGCTGCCCCAATGATGGTCTGCAGCCGGAGTGGCAGGTGGCTTGTTTCCAGGGGCCTCACTCAGTGTAACAACGATAATAAAAATATTGTACTGACGTCGATTTTCACGGCTCGATTCATGGTGGTTGCTCTTCAGAGCTGTTCTTTCGGGACAGCCGTGTCTAGAGCGAGAGAGGGAGAGTGCTCAACACGGCTATCCCGAAAGAACAGCTTTGAAGAGCAACCATGAATACAACATTCTTATGCAGAATTATTCCTACAACACGGTATTAGAAAGATATAACTCTATCGATGTAGGTTTTCAGCACTCGATGTATGAGAATTCCTATTCAGAGCTGCTCTTTTGGAATAGCCACGCCGAGCATTTCTCCCGTGTGATCTAATCTGTGGCAGTTGTCAGGATTGTTTGACCACACCTTACCATGCTGGTCATCGCAGGATGGTAAAGAGGGAAGGCCCACGGCTGGTTCAGATATCACTTGACACTGATGTTAGCCACCGGTGGGTATCAAATTCACATTTGTGGAATTCATAATGTAGAATGTGCTAACCACTGCTTCGCATAATCGATTACAGCAAGAAGATCCATCCATTGTCAGTAACCGCTTAATAATAATAGCGTTTTATATAGCGCCTTTCACCCGAGGTGAGCCGGAGCTTATCCCGGCAGACACGGGCCGCAAGGCAGGGCTATAGCCAGGATGAGACGCCAGTCCATCACAGGGCACCGGAGGCAATTTAGTCCGCATGCCTTTTCACCTACTCAGCAGCATGTCTTTGGACACCTGGAGGAAACCGGAGTGCCTGGCGAAAACCCACGCGGACACAGAGAGAACATGCAAACTCCACACAGAAAGGCACCCGAGCCGGGATTCGAACCCGGGACCTTAGCAAGAAGAAACACGACCGCAAAAAACAAAACAATAAGCGCGTGCTGCCCAGCACAAGCGTGACAGGCGGAGAGAGCGCACGATGGGTCGAGACCATCGCGCCGGCCGCGGGGCCGCGGGGCAGCGCGGAGACCCGGTCAGCCGAGCGAGCGGCGAGCAAGCACCGCGCCGTCGATCGCCGCGTCTTTACGAGCGGCGCCGTTAGCACGCGAGCCCGGTAGCTTGACGAGCGCGCTAATGGGAGGAGCCCTCGGGGCCGGTGGCGGCGCTCGGCAGCAGCTGTCGTCGCGGCGGCGACAGATGCGGCGAGGACTGCCACGTTCGGAACGGGAGCCCCTAAAAATATCCAGCACTCCCCAGCACATTCCACCAAACGCGCTCGCCCGCCCGCGCTCACTCACTCACTCGCCCGCGGACCCGTCGTCCCGACGAAAATGTTTCGCGTGCACTGTACAGTGCGCCCAGATACTTTCCACGAGGAGTTTTTTTGGGGACACGACAAAACAATTCCGTAAATCTAGTGTAGGTTTTCACGGCTCGATTCGTGACGGTCGCTCTTCAGAGCTGTTCTTTCTAGATAGCCGTGTCACTGAGCGCTCTCCGTCTCTCCCTTGCGAAACGTGGGAGGTGAAACGTCGCGTGGGAGAGATGGAGATCGCTCAGTGACACGGCTATCCCGAAAGAACAGCTCTGAAGAGCAACCATCAATTCCGTAAATCCACACGCTGCGCGTGGCGTGGACGCTCCGTGCGAGCCGGCCTCCCCGACAGCGCGGGAACTTCTCCCGATCGCTCGACGCCCTCACGCGCACGCCGACGAGTCGGCTACCTGGCGGTTCCGTCTCGCCCGCCGCGTTCGCTCGCCACGCTGCGCGGCGCGTCTCCCGTCCGCGTCTTCCCCTCGCACGGCTCCGCCTCGGAATTCCTTCCCGTCATCGTCGGCACTTTCCCCCGGTTCTTATGACAACCGCGCTCATTTCACGATACGCATCATCTCTTTATCTAGAACATCTTCGACGGTGACAAACGCAGAGAGAGCTCCGTTGGCGCGTTGGGCCCCGTGCTCGGTGGCCACATTGCCGAGCGCACCGTGTAACAATTAGCCAGAAACGTACTTTCTCAACGACTGCGGGGCGCGCGACCGCCCGAGCGTAGCGCGCGGTGGACGAGCGCGGGCGGGTGTCTGTGTGGTCGCGCTCGCCCGTCGCGAGCGCCGCTTGGCAAACGCCTCGCCTCATCTGGCTCCGGGCGAGACTCCGCGTTTGTTTTGGCGACCGACGCCCGAGTTTTACTATTATTTTTGCGCAATAATTTCTATTCTACTCAAAACGACGACGCTGAAACTTTATCCCTGTTCAGTAAAGTTGATCAAACGCCGACAAACAATGGCCTGGCCTTGTTAAGGACAGTTTACTGTTTTCATAGCTACGAGCCAGTTGCAGTGTGAGTGGGGCTATGGTCTGGTTGAAATTGGAAAACTGCAGATGAATGCTCACCTACCACTCCAAGAAACGTTAAATTTTTTGCAGCCAAGGTATTTTAAAATATCGTGGGAGATGGGGAGCAGCTTCCGAAAGCCTTAATCCAGCAGTAGATTAACCACGGCTGACGATGAAGACGATGGTAAAAAGGCAAAGCAGTGATTCTCAAGCCACCGCCGTGTCTCCAACGCTTTTTAAGAATCCAACGCTAAATTGAAAGTTAAACCGACGGACTCAAAGTGAACTCGCCGAAGCCTGCCTGACGGCGTGAACTTTAAGGGCGGGGCAGAGGTCGCGGGGTCAAGTCACCGACGGCGAGTTGTCGCTCGCTGGAGCCCGTGCGGGTGGCGGCATGCCGTCCCAGCCGCCCGCAGGCGACGGTTTCATCGGTTGCGTGAACGGTGGTTTCTACGGGCGGCTCAATCCCCCCGCGGGCGCGAGAGGCCTCGCTCGCGGTGTAATGGAGACAAAGCGGGCCGTTTACATGGGCGGCGGCCGAACGGCGCTCTGACCCGACCGGGCCCTCCGCGTCGCCGCGGCCGCCCTCTGGCCCTGGCGCGCGTCCCGCGGGCCCCACGCAGAGAGGCCCTCGTGACGAGAGGCCGTCATCCCCCATGGCTCCAACCTCACGCCGTGGAAGGGGCTGACATGACGCCACCTTCTCTCTAAAAATGTGCTAGCTTGTTAAGGTATTGAAGTAAGAGATGATGAAAAAAATATAAGCTCCCCCGGGAAGTGCTGCAATCTGTTGGTGAGGAAAGGGATGTGCGGTCCACCCTCCTTGGACTGCTGCCGCCGCGACCCTCGCCAGCACAAGCGGACTAGAAAATGGATAGATGGCTGGACATTCATCGATCCACTGCTGGATGAAGGCGTGCCAAAGCTATCGCCGTCCCTCACGACCTCTTAATACAAAAATACATCGATTTCCTGCACATGAACTGATCTATTTAACTAATACATTTTAGGAGTTATAATCATTATAACTATGTTTTTTTCACGAGCCGTGAACACTCCCGTAACACTCCGGACCGACGATCGCCGCGCTCAACCTCCACGACGAGAGGGTTTGTCCGCGCGTCGATTCGTGTACTCTGCGCACGACTCATCGTCGCGGTCCCGACGGAGGCTCGCGCCCGGCTCACCTTCCCGTAGCGCGTGGCGTAGGAGCCGGTGAGCAGGGAGTGGAACACGATGATGGTCTCGTCCAGGTCCCAGACGAACACTCGCTGCAGACACGCGCACGGCGGAGCGGCGGCCATCAGTCACGGGGAGGACGCGTTGCTTCATAATAATAATTATTACAATGCACGACGTGCGGCCGATAACATCGTAATACAGCGGTTCCCCAAAGTGTGCGCCGCAAAGCTCCGGGGAACCGCAGCTAACTCACGGGGGCTGTTTTCGATATATGCCATGTTATATTTGCGTGTTTGTTGAATTTGTTGTGTCGCAGGAATCCTGTAACGAGCTTGCAAGCTTACTGGGTATTTTTCTGCTGTAATAATACGCATGTATGTATCTTTATCAGGGAGACATTCGGTCTCGCGTGTCGTTGTCGGCTCGCTAGACGCCTCGCCGTCTCCCGCCGGCGTCGCCGCGGAAGACGCCGCTCCGAGCGGGCGACCCGTGCGCGCGAGCGGCCGCACCTCCAGGTCGTTCCCCGGCGGGGGCGACGGGTTGCTCTTGCGGTTGCGGCTGCGTGATTTGGTCTCGGAGCCGCGCCGCGCCCGCTCGTCCAGCTCCTTGACCGGCGTCGTGGCGCAGGTGCCGGCGCCGAAGTCCCCTGCGGAGGGAGACGCGGGGCGTTGGCGGCGTCGCGCGCGGCACGCTCTCACGCGGCGTTACTCAAGGTGCCACTCGTGGCACAATACAGTGTCGTCATTTTTACAAACATCCCAAGAAGGGACACGTTATAATCTGTGAAATTACATAACAGGCAGGTTTCTCGGAAATTGTCTTTCCATATAGAACGGGGTCGAGGTGGTTGGTGGTGGTGGTGTTTGTGGTGGCAGTGACGATGGCGATGACCGCGGATGTGATGGCCGCCACAGCGGTGGTTGTGCCGTCGATGATGGTGATGGTCGTGACTGCTCATGGTGATTGCGGTGACTGCGATGTCGGTGATGATCGTGGCGGTGACGATTGCCGCGACGGTAGCGGTGCCGGTGCCGGTGGCGGTGGCGGTGCCGGCACCTGCTTGCGTGGCAGGCAGGGGCGGCGGCGGCTCCTGCAGCTGGTAGGTGGTGCTGGAGGCGGAGGGCGACGAGCAGCCCGACACGGCGGCCGCCGTCACGTACGAGCCGTACGCCGCCGGCGCCGGGTAGTACGCCGCGTACTGGCCCTGGTTGAAGCTCGCGTACGCAGAGAAGTCCTGCCACGCACGGTGGCGACAAAGGATCGATTGATTGATAGGTAGACGGTCATTATTATTACGGCAGAAAAAATACTCGGTGAGCTTGCAAGCTCTTTACGGGATTCCTGTGACACAAAAACAAATAAAAAATATTAAAATAACAAATTAACCAAACTAAAAAAAGTAACCATTTTACGAGGGAGTGGGCGACGCGCCGTGTGGGCGGGCGACAACGCGGCCTAGCAAGAGGGCAATGTGCCGAGTGGGCGAGCAATACACCGATTAGACAATCACGGAGGGAGCGGAGACATAGAGGCCGACCCAGGATACGCTGGAGGGATTGGCTGGCCAGGCAACGCCTGGGAATCTCTCAGGAAGAGCTGGAATCTGTTGCTGAGGAAAGGGATGTCTGGTCCACCCTCCTGTGGCTGCTGCCTCCGCAACCCTCACCAGGACAAGCGGTTTAGAAAGTGGATGGATAATTCATGGAGGTGGTGGACAACACAGAAACAGAATAACAACACGCAGAGGTGGTGGACGACGGCCAGATAATAATAGCATTTTATAGAGCGCCTTTCACCCGAGGGTCACAAAGCGCTGCACAAGGTCCGTGAAGAGAACGGCATGTCAACAATGAAATAAAAAACAACCAATAAAAACCAAAGGAATACAAATTTAATTATTAAGGCTGCTTCGAATATACCGAAAGGTCGTGAAACTGGCAATCTTAAGAGCGGCAAAAATCTGCTAGCGTCCCCTAAGATGGCCGTCACTTCCTTAAAGACAAACACGGAGGGAGACAGGGAGGGAGGGTGAGCGACAGGGGGAGACATAGGGACACGGAGACAGAAAGACAGAGAGACAGACACGAGGGGGAAACAACGACAAATTAACTGGTCAACTAGACGATGCTCGCTGGCGGTGCGCAGTCTCGGACGAGGCCGTCACAGCGGCACAGGCCGAGCGCGGTCCATTGCGGAAGAGAGGCGCGTCGTTACCCCCAGCGATCGCCAACGCCCACCCTCTCTCTCTCTCTAAACTCCCGAAGATCAAATCCACGGGGAGTTTTGAATTCACTGACCTTAGCACGACTGCCACAGATGTGCGGCGTGCAGCTAAACCAACGCCAAACTGACAGCGCCGCGAAAAATGCGATTGACTCCAAAATTATGTTCCGTGTGTTGGGTTTCAGCGAGAGCCGCAATCTGCGTGCGATTTTGGCGGCGCGACCTGCGGCGTTTTGTGTTGCCGGAGCTCGCAAACAAGATCTCGCGGTGACCCCTTTCACTCACACGGTCCCTCAAGCGGTCGCAGCAGCAGCTCGTTTCGACTCGCCACGGTTAAATTATCGCCCAAGACTCCCCCGGTCGCCCTGAGCCACGGCCTGTTTCCTGTTAGTTAGACCTTTTGATTAGGAAAACATCCCAGGCCCACCCTCCCGCCGAAGCCGTGCTCTCTTTGCCGACCCTGTTTTCATGAACACACGATTGTGCAGGAACGCACACTCGCACACGCACGGATAAATTAAGCGGAGCATTAGAAGTCGCCTCCGACTGCTGATCGGGCAAGACAAATGCGGCAGAGACGTGTGAAAATCGTCCTTCACAAAGGCGCTCATGATTATCTGTGTTACGTGCTGTAGTATGGTTTTCAACTAGGACCCATATCTAGCGAAGAGGGTCCTTGCCCATAAACATCTGGCAGGTCGTCTGCATCGGTGAAAATAATAATAGAACAACTTATAACGCGCGCTAATTCCACGCTTGGTCATAGACGAGACACAGATACGGAGGCGTAGCGAGGAAACCGCAGAGAGGTGGAGAGTCAGCCAGGTGGTCAGCCGGAGCCAACCCGCCAGACACTGCTTTCCTACATATACTGATGTTATCGGTCATGTAATCAACGAGTATTTTTAGTTGTGGGAGGAAACCGGAGAAACCAAAGGAAAACCCACACAGAACAGGGGGAGAACACACAAACTCCACACAGAAAGGCACCCAAGGGAGGAATCAAATCGCCTCGGGCAGGATTTTCTTTCTGCGAGGTGCAGATGTTACCGCTGCAACGCGCTGCCGCCCAATCCCGACTCGACGAAAAGACAACGACCATCAAAGCCGATCCAGACTTTACTTGTATCGAATCGACGCTGATGGCATTACGAACCCGCAGCAGCTTGCGCGGCTGTGTCCAATACACGGGCGCAGAGGCGCGTTGCCTTCTGACTTATTGACAAGGTCGAGGGGCGCCGTGCGCGTGTACGAGTGTTGCGGCTCCGAACCTGCTGGGATGCGCTGCCGAAGCCCGACGCGGCGCCCGCGGAGTTGGAGCTCGCGTAGATTCCCGCCGTGGACGAGAAGCCTCCGCCTGGCGACACACACGCGGCCGCGATGACGCGCCGGCTCGGTGACGCGCGGGCACGGTGATCGCGCGGAATGGGTTATACCCGTGCACCGCGTCGTTGGATCGCGATAGGTGACGTTTGGGAAGGCCATGAGGGAGGCAGTTTTTTTTAACTAACCTGGAAGGAACCCTGCCTCTTTTTAACAAATGTACAGCGGGGAGGGGTAAACAGCATCAAGGCTTTCGTGACCATAAAAATGGATATACTAGGGGTAAACAGGTTACAACATCTCTGAAGCGATTTAGTCAGGACAATTAACCTAAGCAACATGTTTTTGGACTGTGGGAGGAAACAGGAGTACCCGGCGAAAACCCATGTGGACCCTGGGAGTACATGCGAACTCCACACAGAAAGGTGCTTGAGGCGGGAATCGAATCGCCTCAGGCAGGATCGTCTTTCTGCGAGGCGTCCACGTTGCCACTGCATAGACACCCTGAACATGAATAATGTAACTCATAAGACCCACAATGCAGCGGGGGGGGGGGTCGTTAATCCATAGTGCATCAACAAACCATCAACACATTCTCAAGTTAACTGCTCGTTTGAGAATAGGCGGGCAGGCGAAATTGCCGATATCGGGGTTAACCGTGAATCCCAGAGTCACGACGCTGGATCTGCGTCTGGGCAGCGTTCCGCCGTCGGGAATGTGGCCGCGGGGCCGCGGGCCCGAGCGGCCGGCGTCTGGCTGGGCCGAGCGAGCGAGCGAGCGCCCGTCAAACGGCCCGCAGCCTTAATCGACTCTGGCTTGATGCTTTCAGCACATTGAGAGGGTTCTGCCGCGCGGACACGAGCTAAACGCATTAGCGGGCGGTGACGTCTTCCCGGCGCACGTAAGGAAAAGAAATTCTCGTAAATTAAATTTGCGAGCCGTGCCGACGGTAGGCGTTTGCAGAGACTCGCGTTGTATCCTTTACGTATAATCTGTCGGTCCGCCGCGTCGTCCACTTAATCTAAGTCTACTTTGGCCGACGATGAATAATCGTGACGCGAGTCTGCTCTAATCTCGACTCGTTGTGAGCGACTGCTGAGGAGCAGGGCCAGCGTCAAACGCAGAGAGGTGACACAATCGTTCCAACTCTAACAACCTACTGAGAGGAATATCCGAGGGGTGTTTTATACATTATCCTGGTGAATGGCATGTGGGAAAAGGTTAATAAAATATAATGAAACATTGTATCTGTAGAAAAGTAGACTTACGTTTCCACATAACACGTAATATATAGCTTTAATAAATTACATCATGACACTTCGGTTTGAAGAGTAAACGTGTGCAGGCTCCGGTGTGAACCGTGAGTCTGATCGGGCCCCTGCAACACGCGCGCCAAGGGCCCGACTCCCGGAAGCCACGCTCGCCGATTCCCGCGCCGACGAACCGGTCCCAGCCACTCACTCAACAAAGACAAAGACAAAAATCCCCCGTATAGCCTTAACAGACTGTAGGGACAAGTGCCGTTAGCGAGCACCTATGAAGGTCGACACGGCACACGAGGGGGTGGGTGACCAGCACCACGCCGGGCCGCCTTTGCCTCCCTAGTGGCAATGTTTACACACCGCACTAGGTACTCATTTGAGGCTGAGTCGACCTAGGGGAGGCCCAGGACCGGTTCAGAAAAACGTCACCGGGTGTTGTCCGTGAGCGGGATTCGAACTCGGGTGGCCAGATTCGTAGCCCAGTGCCCAGTGCGCTAACCACTGGGCTACCGCTCCCCACTCGCACACTCAATCACTCACCCACTCGCTCACGCACTAGCTCATTCACTCACCCACTGGAGCACTCACTCACGCAATCACCCACCCAACCACCTGCTCACTCATGCACCCACTCACTCACCCACCTATTCACTCGTTCCCTCATTCACTCACTCAATCACTCACTCACGCACGCACTCACCCACCCAACCAACCACCTGCTTATTAATTCACCCACTCACTGCCCCACTCACCAACCCACCAGTCAAGACCTGTCCCTTGCCGCTCCTCCCCTCGCACTGCCTCACTCGAGAATTCCCTCTCCTCGTCGCTTCTCCCGGGTTCTGACTTCCTTGCCCGATTCAGAAGCGCGTTAACTCGTGTCTGTTACAACTCCAAGAGTGCTGTTTGTTGCCAGACGCTTGGTATTTTGTTTTTCGGGGCCGAGGCGCAGCAGCCGTGATTTCACTTTTGTTTTTTTCACAAAATCTTTGTTCAAAGCGCGGCACGGTGGCGTAGCGGTAAGTAGCGCTGCCGCCTCACGGCAAGAAGGCCCCAGGTTTGAATCCCAGCTCGGGTGTCTTTCTGTGTTGAGTTTGCATGTGCTCCCAGTGTCCGCGTGGATTTTCGCCGGCCAGTCCGGTTTCCTCCCACCGACCAAAGTCATGCTGCTGCATAGGTTAATTGGCCTGTGGACTAAATCGCCCCCGGTGTCCTATGATGGACTGGCGTCCCATCAATGGGTATAGCCCTGCCTTGCGCCCTGTATCTGCCGGGACAGGCTCCGGCTCACCGCAACCCTGTACAGGATTAAGCGGTTTCTGAAAATAAATGAATGAATTGTTCAAAGCAGCCTGGATATTTTTCGTCAAATTGCAGAGAGATTGTTCTGTCATTCACTTCTGCAGCCATAAGCGCACATAATACGAAAGGCATGTTTTCCGTGCGCGCGGCAAATCTGGAATATGACGGCCGTGCGGTATGTCAAGACACAGCTTCGATTTCTCATGCTCCGAAAAGATGTGATGTCAGGAACGATCCCAGGGAACCGGGAGCACAGGCAGCGATACAGCATGACGGAAACAAATGGAGGTCATTAAACGGGATTTCGTAATGAGAAGTGACGCCGTTCGGCAAAGCGCCGAGTGTGTTTCCACGCGGCGCCGCTCCGCGCCGGCCCTTCCCGGATCCGTAACCGCTAACGGCTGTGAAGTGAAAAAAAAAAGTCACGGTCGGAATTCCCACTTTTCGAGTGGATGATTACTTTTTTTTTTTACAATCTCTGCATCCTGCATTAAAGACACCGCAGATTTACGCATTCGTAACCGTACGAATTTCTTTTGCTTGATGTGCAAACTGACCACTCAGAGATGTTTACGGTGCAAACAAACTGCGTGTGCGAAAGCGCAATTAAAGTGTGAGCCACTGTAACGCTCGCACGGAGCGTCGTTGCACATATCGGAAAGTATACTTTGCAGAGGCCTTATCCGGCCAGGTGGCTCAGCAGTACAGCCAGCAACTCGTAATCAAAAAGGTTGCGAGTTCAAATCCTGGTTGGGGGTTGGCTCAGCCCATAAACTCTCTGGGGTCGCTAAAATGAGTACCATTTGGCGTGAAATTCAAAAGCGGTTACTCTATGGATAGCACAGCCCCACCATAGGAATGAGCCATTTACACCACTCGTTCACGGCTGTAAACAGGAGATGAGCGTTACTCCGTTTAGCAGGAAATCACGTTGACTTTTGGACGAACTAAAGCCGGTGCTTAAATGGTCCAAACTAAAATAAAACCCGCAACCACTCTCCCTCCCTCAGCTTTCCCGCACGCATGTAAACACACGTACGTACACACACGCGCACGCGTACGCATTAACCGCCAAAGGTCATCCAAGTGCAGACACAGAGCGGACATTAAAGTTAACGAGACTTTGGGGTGATCTGGCCATCACGGTGATTGTCGGGAATGCGATGAGGGTTCAATTATCGGGCCATTACCCAGCAGGGACAGATTACTGCCCTCACTGTCATGGCTGCTGGCAGGGATAAAAAAAAACGAACCGCAGGGTCATCGAGCAGTGACAGCGCTAAGGCGAAAACAAGCGGAGTGATTTATTTTAAAGCGTGCTTTCTAGGTGACTCTGTCGGTCGGACCACTGGCATTTACTGAACAATGCTCTTCACTATCTCAAGCTATCGCTTTAACAGACGGTCATTGGGGGAGGGCGGGCCGGTTTGACCGTATTTCAACAGGTCGGTGGTGCGGCCGGACCCGTCCAGATTCGCTCAGATTCGCTGCTCGGGTCTGCACGGCCCTCACACCTCTTCACCCGCTGATGCTGTAGTGAGAGGTGGCGGCACCTTGCGGAAGCCTTCATCCAGCAGTGGATTGATCCTGACTGCTGCTGATGATGAGTCTAGCAGTCTTCCCGTGCTTGTAAAGCCTTCCGTTTTGATGACCGTGAAACGATTGAAGTTTACTGTGCGTGGTTTCCCACCGAAATGTCCGACCTCTGTTCCCGGTGATGCTCGTAGCTCCATGATTTGTTTTATTTAAAGTGCTAGGAGTTTCCAAGGCGTTACGCGCCCGATAAACACACAGCCTCATGCTTACAGATGAATTTGGAAACGCATTCCAAAGCAGGCTTGAGGCTTTCCTGGACTACTGATATACATAAATGTGAATATTTTTTACGAGCTTTTAATATCAGTATAAGTTACGTTTGAAGAAAAAATGTACGATACAACTTCGTCAGTAGCACTGCTCAAAAACTAATAGATATTTATACAGGAAAAGACTTGTTAAGAATAAAGCTCATCGGCCAAATGTCACGCGTCGTACACACGTCCTTTTAGGGCAGCTGTTGTTGACACACGCGTCGAGTTTGTGCGAAGTGTAAAAAATAATGGTTAATGTAACCGCCAACTCCAACATTTCCTCAATACTAACACCGGTGGCAACGGATTTAGCATACAAAACAACGAAAATCGTTGGCGCTGGAGCGACAAATTCATCGCAAGAGACGGAACCCCTCTCCCCCGCGGGTAGAACGCCATCGCGCCCGACGCCATCGCCACGCTCAGTCTTTTCTCAACAATTCCCGAGTGCAGCTGCCACAGACAAATGCCGTGTTGTGTACACAACCACACACACGCGCAGCCATGTTTATGGTCGCGTTTTATAGTCCTGGCCCGGCACAAAGATGCGTGTTTGTACGAAAGCTTCTAGAGCTACAATGTTCTACAGTAGCACAAATACACAGTAAACAGAGAGAGGTAAATAGACACACGAGCGCGCACACAAGATGACAATTTGTCGAGATGGAGTCCACAGATAAAAGTAGTGCTGAGGATAATGGGAATGTGCCGCACGTTTGACACCGCCGTTTATGAGCAATACCATCGGTGTCAAACGTCACGAAGAGTTTGTTTGTATCACGTAGTCCCTGACTATAAACTGATACGTTTAATTTGAATCGAATGATAATTCAGCATTGTCAAATATGGTGTATTTATTAACGTACACCCTGGTCCTAACCTATTACGACAACTCGTGACAGCAGGAACCCACTTTGTGTGTATACGTAAAGGTGTACTCGCGCACTGTGTACCGCATAGCAGACACGGCGCTAAGTCTTGTGCAACACTGTGTGTAAATGTTTACGTTATGTTTTTGTGGTTTGTTGAGTTTACTTGTGATGTTTATATTTTACTTATTTTTGGCAATTTTCGTGTTTGTTGTGTCGCAGGAATCCAGCAACGGCTTGCAAGCTCACTGGGTATTTTCTGCTGTAATGATAAACATCTATCTGTCTAGGTAATGTGCTAACACAGAACTTATTGAGCGAATCCGCCACCTGTAAATACAAAGTTGTTACGGGAATAAATTAGATTTAAATGAAACTGCTAAATGCAGAGCTACTGATTGGGCCTCATTGCCAACGGGAGATGTGCACACAATCATCATCATCAGATCTCAAAAGCGATTAAAGGGACCTCTATAATGGAGGTTCCGCGTGAGCAGCGACAAGTCTGGAGATCGAGGCGGCTTAGACAGAGAGGGAGACGGAGGCGGTGAACCAGGAAGTGAAGCACTGCGGAACGGATGTAGGAATGAGGGCCCAGGTCAGGAGCGAGCGGAGAGAGGGGCGGACACAGTCCCACAGAGTCGGGACAGATCCAAAAAGAAAACAAATTATCAAAGTGTCGAGTCTTGACTTGGCACACAGCTCACTCGGAACACGGCGCAGGGGGCAAGGGTGGAGACGATGCCGCCGAGCGGTGGCCGCCCCCCGCCCGTGTCGCCGCGGCGCGGATCACGCCGGGGCCCTCACCTTGCATCTGGTAGGGGTACGAGGACTGCGCCGACTGCGAGGAGCCGAAGCCGGAGCCGTAGGAGGAGAGGTGCGCCGACTGCACGGGCGACTGCGCCTGGCTCAGGCCGCTCTCCGTCTTGATGCCGTACCGCAGCGCTCCTGCGACACGCGACACGCGGCCGCCTCCTCAGCAACGATGTGCATTTCGCGCGTTTGACGCGTCGCCGGCGAGACGCGCCATCGGCGAACGACGGCACCGCGGCCTACGCGGCCTCGTTTCCGCGACGCCGCGGGTCCGGCCGCCGTACGGCACGCTCTCCGTGGTGCGCGGCGACGCGCGGAGCCGCCATGACGCACGATCTTGAGGAACCCCGCGCCGTCTCCGGGTCGCGCCGCCAGCGTTTCGCTCGCAACGTGCTCTTGCCGCACGCTTTATTGTCACACTAAAACGTTCACATTAAAACCGAGCGTTGAGCTTTAGCAGGTCTGCGATGTAAAATACTAGCGGCGGAAAGAATAGAAATCTACTTAAGCTCATGCGGAAAGCTTTCAAAGTACGCCGCGGTTGTCTGTGCGCCTATAAATCTGAATTAGAGCGAGGAAAAGCAGCGGCGAAACAAAATTACCCGGCGGACATGTGGCTTTATCGGCAAAACACATTAAATCAAAATTCTATTTGAGGTCTAAATGCACAAAGAGGCCTATTGAAAGCAATTCCCAACACATCAGGAGCTTGAGAACATTTGCTCTGGAAAAGGCAAAAGCCATTATGCGGCTAATGGACCAGGCTCGGCTGTTTGATCTACGATAGCGGCCGTGCCGCGCGCCCGACCCGACGCTCCCGCCGCCGCGCACCGAGCACTTTGCGTTTACAAAGGCGGCCCGAGCGTCGCACTGGTTACCGTCACGAGCGTGCGCGCGGCTCGCGGGGTCCCCGCGCGCCGGCCCGCGGCACCGCTCGCTCGCCGCTCGCTCGCCGCGCCGTTATTTATTTCCCGGTCTGTCCGCGCCGCCTCTTTCGCGCGGCTGGAAAAGCGCACGGCCGTTTTTGCGCAATCGTCGCCGACAGAAGTAATCGCTGCGAACGCGTTCGACGCGGCCGAATGTAACGCGGCCGTGATTAAATTACGGCTCGAAAAATACCACCACCAGCCTGCCACTACTACCACCAAAGACAAAGCTCCTCCCGCCGTATAGCCATAACAGACTGTGGGGTCAAGTGCTGTTAACGAGTAGCACCTATAAAGGCCGGCACGGCACACGAGGGCGTGGGTGGCCAGCACCAAGCCCCGGCCGCCTCTGTCTACCGAGCGGCAATGTTCATGTTCTGCACCAAATAATAATTTAAGGCCGAGTCGACCAACGGGAGGTTCAGCGCCAGTTCAGAAAATCGTCACTGGTGTTGACCGTGAGCAGGAATCGAACTCGGGTGGCCGGGTTCACTACACTACCGCTCTCCCTGCATTACTATCACTGTTACCACCACCACCACCACCATCATTACCACGATCACCACCACTACCACCACTACCACCACTGTGTCATTGACACTGCCTCTTGAGAGGATGAGGGTGGAGCACTTGCGCAATAGTTAGCACACCACTCTATGAACCCTGTGGGGATCAAGGTGGAAGCGTTCACGTCGCGATCCCTGTCAAGTAATACTTGGTATTACCTGCAAATTCTACCAAACACTTCGAAGCCGAGGAGCTGAAAGACAACGATGTCCAGAAGCTCAACAGATGCCAGAAGGCCCTCAGTCTGGAGCAAGAAGAGACGCCAATGCCCGCCGACTTTAAGGCCAGCACTGACTATTATATCTTTAAATGTTGAAGGGCTGTCTGCGACTAAAGAACAACTTGTTGCAATGGGAAACGACTTTCATATAACCATCACGCTTCGAAGAATCGAATCGAATTCGAATGAACCCTGTGGCAACAGTTAGATTACCGGCCGCAGCTATCACCAGTGGGGACCAGCATCCATCCCAGGCACCCTGTGCATCAAACCACTCCGAGCAGCGCAGTCAAGCATCGCATACAACCGTCACAACTTATTGCGGAATCAACAACAGTTTTCCAATGAAGAAATTTGTCCCCATGTTTGGAATGTGGAATTTAAACTTCTGGCTCTGAGCCATACACAGAGCCTTACACTGAGCCTAGCGCTGCCCCAAATTTGTTTGAGCTAGTGAGACAATTTGACCTGTGACTCTCAAGTGTAAAGATCAAAGAAGTCAATTTATCCCAGGGCTGCGGATCGCAACGTTAAGAATTACGGAGGCCTGGCTCAGAAACACGGACACTGCCAACGATAACGGAACAGAGCGCAGGCAGCGCGAAGAGACGGGGGGCACCGAGACGCAGGGAACAGTCGGGGAACAAACACAGACCAGAGACATCGCTTCGACACCCAACACGAGTGAATAAGCCCGGGGGTGCAGACATCACGGCGAGATGGGACGAAAGCCGATGACGAGACCGGTGACAGTCACGACGGTTGCTCTTCAGAGCTGTTCTTTCAGGATGGCCGTGTCACTGAGCGCTCTCGCTCTCTCCCTCGCGACGTTTCGCCTCCCACGTTGGAAGCGTCATCAGGCGTTAGTAGAGAGGGAGAGTGCTCGACACGGCTATCCCAAAAGAACAGCTCTCAAGAGCAACAGTCATGAATCGAACGGTGAAAACCTGCATCAGTACAGTGCGTGGAAGGAACCAATGAGCTACGTAGGCATTTTTTTTTACAGTTTTCCAGCGGGGCGGGGTAAACAAATTATAACTTCTCAGGGAAATGTGGGCAATTTGGTCAGGACAATAAACCTAGGTGGGAGCAGCAGCCGCGTGCCTTTTGACAGAGCAGCCGCTGCAAGAACGAGCAAACACGCGTTCAAAGAGGACGCCCGCCGTGGAGACGGAGCAGCGTGCGCGCGGAAAACGGGCCGGCGACGGCCTCCGCCCGGCGCGGACAACGAGCACGACCCACGGCTCCGCGTCCCGCGGCCGCCACGGCGCGGGGGCTTACCGTAGTCGGAGACGCCGTAGTGGGCGGGCTGCGCGTAGCCCGCGTAGCCGCCCGCCTGCTGCATGCCCGCCGGGTACTGCGCCGTGCCCGGGTACGCGGCCATCGCCTGGGCCGGCGGCGCCGACAGGATGTGGGGGTACGACCTGGGGCATGAGGCGCGAGACAGAGCGAGCGTGAGAGAGGCGGAGACGGCGAATCCGCTGTTGCTGCGTCGCCGCCGCCGTGCAAGCGCTGTCGGGACAGCGCGCGTTCACGCGACGCGCTAAAGTGCTCGCGCGCGTGCGTGCGAGTCGATCCGCCACCGTGGACGTGCGGGGAGCGGTAGTGCGGTGCTTCGCACGGTATGTAAACATCGCCACCGGGCGTAGTGCTGGCCACCCATCCCCTCGTGTGCCGTTTCAGCCTTCATAGGTGCTACTTGCTAACAGCACTGGACCCTACAGTCCGTTAGGCTACACGGCGGATCTTTGTCTTTGTACGTCCACGTGCGTGCGCGTGTCCGAGTGTGTTGTCGCGCGCGCGAGTCCCGTGCACGCGTGCGTGCCGGTCGACGTGAACGCGTGACCCCGTGCGACCTCGTGTGCTCTTGTCCGTGTATCCACGCACGCGTGCGTCCGTGCGTGAGTCTGTGCGCTAGTTGCAGTTTGACGAGCGGGGCGACGGGTGAGCCCGCCGGTGGGGGTGGCAGGCGGATGTCGGTGCTGGGTGAAGTATGTCAACAACAACAGCACCCCTTGCCCCTCGTCCAACAGACCCCCTGCCATCCTCGCCACACACGCTCCGCACCAAGCGCTCGCTCTCGCGGCGCATCGCAACCGAGATCGAAGTCGAATCGAGCCGCCAACGTCCGAGTACAAAACCGAACACACTACCATCTTCCTGGTTCGTTTCCTGTTTGCGTTTTCTCCACCTTACGATCGAATTCATCCTTCCCGAGCACTTTTGAAAAGCGACCGAGTAAAGGTCACGGCGGCGCGTTAGGGTCGGAGCGATCCCCGCGTGACGCCTCCGTGCCTCCTGGACGAGCGCGTCACGTGAGCAACAGGTCACAATTCGTCGCGGGGTTGCGTTAACCTACTTATTTTAACAAGGCACGCCAACACCCGTATCGAGCAAACAGGGTCCTTGTCATAATGTGGGAGTTTCACGGCACAATGCAGGTTAGTTGTTTTTAAAAGTTGTTCTTTCGGGATAGCCATGTCGAGCGCTTCCTCCTTGCCTGTGAACATCCGGCAATTTACCGGCGTCGCTATAAGCGAGCCAGACTCTGCTGATGAGACACCGAATGTTAAAACCGGCCCACAGTGTTCTTGTATTGAGCCTATGCTGTTGAAATGACGCACTGCAAGAAGGCCGTGCAGTTTGTGGAATGTGTTCAACAAAAACGTGTGGTGATTGAGGTTTTACACGGTGTTGTTTTTCTGCAACAAGCGATCGTCTGCTTATTATTGTCATTTAGAAACAGTAAATTAAATTAACACAAGTCATTAAATGCAGGGGGGCGGCACGGTGGCGTAGTGGGTAGCGCTTCCGCCTCACAGCAAGAAGGTCCCGGGTTCGAATCTCGGCTCGGGGTGCCTTTCTGTGTGGAGTTTGCATGTTCTCCCCGTGTCCGCGTGGGTTTTCTCCGGGCACTCCGGTTTCCTCCCACCATCCAAAGACATGCTGCTAGGTTAATTGGCGTACTGACTAAATTTCCCCAGACGCCCTGCGATGAACTGGCGTCCCATCCTTGGTGTTCCCCTGCCTTGTGCCCTGTGTCTGCCGGGATAGGCTCCGGCTCACCGCGACCCTGTATAGGATTAAGCGGTTTCTGAAAATGGATGGATGGATGGATTAAATGCAGGATTCTCCTAAAAAAATACTCGATTATATTTTCCGAAATAAGCGACGTATTCTGCACCGTATTATTAGAACAACGTAACGCAGGCAATCCAACGGTTGCGACAAAATCGGTGCTTATCGCCGCGCACGATTAGCATTGCCGAGCTACCGCCAGACAAAGGAGGAAATTTACAATCGAATTGTAAAGCTTTTATTTTTCGGTCGGAACCTTAACGAAAACCGCCGAACACACCGCGGACCCTGCCGCATCAGCGCCATCTGTACGGCGGGCGACACATTAACTCGCCGCGTCGGCACGGCACAGCAGCTGCCGCGGACAGCGCCGTTTATATTATTTCAGGGGAACTCGCGAGGATAATTGCGACGCGAAAATACCGCACGATGTCCAAATGCGCCTCCAATATAAACAGGCAGTACATTAGGGCTTTGTGTGGCCCACTAACACGTGCCGCCGCTAATGTTTGCCGGGCCGGTCGGTGACGCTCACTCGCGGTAGAGCCTCCGCCACGCACGGCGGCGTCTCCACCGCGAGCCCGCCGCTCACCATCGCCGGGTGCCACCGCAGAGGAACGTGCTCGTGTGTGTATGTGGGGAGCGGTAGCCCAGTGGTTAGCGCACTGGGCTACGAATCTGGCGACCCGAGTTCGAATCCCGCTTACGGCCAACACCAGTGACCATTTTCTGAACCGGTCCTGGGCCTCCCCTAGGTCGACTCAGCCTCAAATGAGTTCCTGGTGCGGTGTGTAAACGTCGCCGCTAGGGAGACAAAGGCGGCCGGGCGTGGTGCTGGTCACCCACCCCCCCGTGTGCCATGTCGACCTTCATAGGTGCTCGCTAACTGCACTTGCCCCAACAGTCTGTTAAGGTTATACGGGGACCTTTGTCTTTTTTGTGTGCATGTGAGTGTGTATGCACGAGTGTATGTGTGTGTGCGCGCGCGTTGTTATTGTTCAGTCACTTGTTTTAATTCACCGGTTAGGTTATCTTGACACAAATAAGTGTGTCGGGATGCGAGGTGTGTGTGTATCGGCAGAAGTGTGAGTCGGCTAACCACCTGGCTGCCAGTTTCACGACATTTCAGTATATTCGAAACAGCCGTAATCATTTACATGTTTTTGTTCCTTTGTTTTTTATCCCTTGTTGACATGCCGTTCTCTTCGCGGCCCTTGTGCAGCGCTTTGTGACCCTCGGGTGAAAGGCGCTATATAAAACGCTATTATTATTATTACCAGCGGTAGCCCGGTGGGCTATGAACCCAGCGACCCGAGTTGGAATCCCGCTCACGGCCAACACCAGTGACGATTTTCTGAACTGCTTCTGGGCCTTCGCCATTAGGGAGACAAAGGCAGACGGGACTGGTGCTGGCCACCCACCCCCTCACGTGCCTTTCCGGCCTTCGTAGGTGCTCGCTAACAGCACTTGCCCCAACAGCCCATTAAGGGGTTATGGAGGATCTTAGTCTTGCCGTCGTGTCGTACGCAGGGTGGCGGTTTGGTGGCGTCGGAGCGTGTCAGTGCGCGTGTGTGACCGCAGCTTGTCCGCGTCTTACTTGGACGGGTAGAGCTGGGGCGAATACTGCAGCGAAGCCACCGGACTGTAGCTTCCTCCAGTTATCCCTGGACAGAAGAGAGAGAGAGAGAAAAAAACGTAAATAATTTCTTTTTTTTAGATGTCAAACGGACAGAAATATTTAAAAATTCTCAACGCGAGCTAGGCCAGATTTCAAACGCTCAAATTCCTCAATTTTTGAGCCCGAGCAGCTGAACCACCATTGTTTTTTGTTTTCCTTTCCGAGGAGAATTGAACCGAACCTCAAGTGTGGAGCCAAACCAAACGTCGCGGCGAGGCGATGAGCGACGCGGCACAAGCTCCCGCTCGGCGGCGAGGCCCGCGACCCAACGACGCGCTCAACGTC
This sequence comes from Geotria australis, assembly GCA_036362915.1. NCBI lineage: Eukaryota > Metazoa > Chordata > Hyperoartia > Petromyzontiformes > Geotriidae > Geotria > Geotria australis. The sequence continues at coordinate 1,208,293 of JAZEWU010000004.1, read as the reverse complement.
TCGACGACAGAAACAGAAATAACGACGGGGACACGCGCTCGCCTGCCCCGTGTCGTTCACTCGGCTCGAAGCGCCCGCCTCTCACCCGAACTGGGACGCTAAGCAGGCTTGAACCTGGCCGGCGATCGGAAGGGCGACCGCCGTGCGAGTCGGGCGTCGGAGGCCGCGGGGCAGACGGCGGCACGGCGACATCCGTCGGCGTGCGCTGCCGCTACGCCGCCCGCTACGCCGCCCGCCGAATCCCCGCGCCGACCGCCGCGGTGAGGTACGGTCAAATCGCCCGCGTGAACGGCAAAGGCACGGGAATGTCGTCACGGAGCGGGGCGTTGGCAAAGCGCCCTCACGTGCGGGGGGAGGATGAGGAGGCGGCGCGCGGCAAGGTGATAGTTCCTGTCGCGACTCGTGCAGCGACACCGACTCGTCGCGGCCAGCGTCGCTCTCGCCCGGTCCAGGCCCGGCGACGGCACCCGGCACGCGCTAGCGTCCAGCAGTGGATTGCGGAGCGACAAAGGGGGCTGCGCGGTAGACGGGGGCCAACTGTTGGAAGTGAAAACCACCACCATCCCCGCCTCCCGGACCAACATTGGCACATGGGCCAAAACCCACGGCGATTGAAAATTAAAGCCTTAAAAAATATTACAATAAAACGTTAAGATTGTATTAATTTACCTCGCTCGGCCCTTATTTTGTTGCTATGTATGATGCTGGCCTCTACAACTTGAATCCCGTACAAGGAGTGATTACTAAAATGAATTAATATACGAAGATTGCCGATGCCTAATTATTGTGACATTGTTCCGAGCAAACTCCCAAATATTGATCCGCATCATCTCGTTACAAAACACACAAGATGTCGCGTGCATCGGGGCATCTTAAAGTTTTCCGCTTCGGGTAAAATACATATTTGCAGGTGGTTTTTAATTTTAACAGTGCAACGGGACACCGCTTGCAAATACTGCTGTTTAAATACAATTTAATCCCTACGTGTTAACATGGCCCCGAAACCCAAGAACACAAGGCCGGTCACCACCCAGACACAACGTCACTTTGGCGTCGCCGGTTTCACGAATCGCCAGTTTTTGCCCCAACACGCCGCTGTTATTGCGCGAAGCATCTGAATGAACACGGCGCGCATCACGACTCCACGGGTTCGAGAATAAGAAAGTTATACTTTCTATGGTGTGCGAGCACACATCCTCGCTAAATAACACAATAATCCACGGGCTTTGTGTCAGAAGACCAGCCTTTCATCTAAAAAAAAAGCCAAACTTCTAAAGAGGGTTTTTTTTTTCGTTTTTGGATTCTCCGCCTGTTTCAGCGACAAAAACCGCCGCCGCGCACCCTATGTTTTGCGGGGGTGTTTGCGAGGCACGAACGCCTTTCCGTCCGCGAGTCTGCGGCTGCCTTTAACGCGGAGCTTTGAGCAGCTTGTAAGAGATTGCCCCCGTTTTCGGGAGGGGTAATCGGTGGCACATACTCCAACACGCACCCTCGGGGGAAAAGGATCAGCTCCCGTAATCCTTTTAGGCTACCGTCAACGGCAGATGTCCCGACACACTTAACTGCCTGCCTCGCGCATCTTTTCGCGGTTTAGCAGCCACGCCGTCCGGGACAAAATATCCCATTAGACGCCGCCGCCGCCGCCGCCGGTTAAATCGCCACGTTTCCCTTTGACAGACGAAGACACGCCGCTCCGACAGCGGCAAGTGCAGAGGCGTTTTTAAAATATTCGGCGAAAACCGTGAATCGTATTGTCTCAAGTTATACTTCAAGTGTGGCGGGCCGAGAATTGTCTAAATGAAATGTGTGCCTTTTAGTGTCCCACGAATGTTGTATCCTGTGTTCATGTGGGGACAAAACTGCTAAGTTGCTAAATCCCTAAAAATACAAAAAAGACGAACGTTATAGCACATGCTATTACAATACCACCCACAGCTTTGTTCATAGCTCACTCTTGATGAGGGCTACCCAATTTGATCGTTACACATGTCAGTGTAGAGCATAAAGTAGAACACACAAGTTGGCAAGGTAGTTTTGTCGGATTCACATTTCACAACAGCTTAAACATCGCACGATCACGCAACTGCACGTACATCGAGCCGTGAAAACCTTCATCGATTGTGACCTCTGCAGCCACTAGAGACGCTATGATGCACCACAAAACATATCCTGGAATAGCACGGCCAACGTGAATGACGACAATTCATGGAATCGTGAGCGGGCAGTCTTTTTCTTGAGTTTCCCACCACACGTCAATATCCAAATCACTCGGGCACTTAAAGCACCAACCCCTGCCGTTAGAGTTCACCGCTAAAAGTTGAGGAATAATTTTGATGACGAAACTTAGCAGCACTGAGATACGACGTTTCGCTTGAAACAAGGTCAAAAGACAGACCAACCGCGTCACCTGACCAGGCGACTCGAGAACCGACCTTACTTTATAGAACCGGACGGAAAATAGAGTCACCGGCGCCGACAGTCTTCCATAAGGCACGCGCTCGCACCACTACCGTCAACATCCACACCGGCGACCGGCCAACGCGCACAGACACCGAGCGTTTAGGTTACGTGGTCGACCAGTGTGACCGCTCAAAGGACCTTCACCGCGTCGAATTAAAGTACAGTCCCGACGGTTGGTCGTAGAGTCTAAGGACGACCCCTCCGGCACAATAACATCGGTCACCCGCGCTGCCACAAGGCGGCCATATTTGTTATTGTCCGGGTCTCAGTCTGTGTGTGGGTGTCTAGCAGCTGGTCGTGTTTTGTTTAAAAACTGTTATAAGGGTATTTTCGACTTACGACTAAATCGACTTAAGACGGGGTCATCGGACGTAACCCCGTCGTAAGTCGAGGAGAGACTGTACTCCAATTTTATTTTAATTAATCTGTGCCAGCGATTAAAATTATGCACATTCGTATATTACTACTAGCGGTTACACGACCCAGATATTACGTTGTTCAGTCCGCGGTGCTGTGCCGGGCGGGTTCGGCTCACAGGAAAGAGA
>JAZEWU010000004.1:1184533-1197105 GCA_036362915.1 Geotria australis | reverse complement strand
CGGGTCGCCAGATTCGTAGCCCAGTGCGCTAACCACTGGGCTACCGCTCCCCACACAAAACAAAGATCCCACACACGCGCGCGGACGGGCTCACCGCCGTTGGTGTCGTGCGAGGAGGCGGCCAGGTAGATGCCGGCGCCGTCAAGCGAGGAGCGCTCGGGCGAGTCTCGCGGTCCCGTCACTGCACCTGTCGCGCTTCCCAACTCCTGCATCTCCATGCACCTGTGTGTGCGTGCGTGCGTACGTAATGGCGTGGCGTTCGCGTGCGTGCGGGCGTATGTACGTACGTCGGTACGCACGGATGTGTCAGTCGTGCATGCGTGAACGCGATGGAGACGAGAAGGTGCGCGTGTGTGCGTGCGCGCGTCAGCGTAATGGCGTGGCGAGCGTGTGTGTATCGCGCGACGGTACGCAGTTTATTCGGGGTAAGTGCAGTGGCGTGTTTATTCGGAATCCGCGTGTGTGTGTGTGTGTGGGTTCGTTGTTTGTACGGTGCGTGTACGCGTGTGAACGTATTTGTAGAGTGCGTGCGTGATGTGCAGACAGAGGGAACACGCGAGCAGCACACTTCATGAGCACGCGCTCGCAATACTCGCGTCTCTCGTCGCGCTGAAAACCCGCCGCCTGGCGTTCATTCGTTTCCCAAGCAAGCCAAGTCGCAGGAATCCCGTAAAGAGCTTGCAAGCTCACTGGGTATTTTTCTGATCAGTGATCGTACACAATCAGTTCTTATAATAATAAGAGTACAACATATAACGCACGCAAAATCCACGCCCGGTCATGGATGAGACGTGGAGGCACACGAAATCTGCAAAGAGGGGTAGTGTCAGCCAGGCGGTCTGCTGCCGCCAACCCGGCAGACACTGCTTCCTATATATTACGATGCTATCGGCCAATTAATGAGTATTTTATAGTTGTGGGTGGAAACCGGAGAAACCGCAGGAAACCCACGCCGAACAGGGGGCGAACACACAAACGCCACACAGAAAGGCGCCCGAGGTGGGAATCGAAGCGTCTCAGGCAGGACCTTCTATCTGTGAGGCACCGACGTTTACGCTGCACGGACACCCTGTGATGGCCCTCCGTTCAGGGCAGTACCTCACGTGACGCCCACCGAGCATCCATCGCGGTTCAGCTAGACTGCTCGCTCCGGAGACGATCACCATCGTGGAGACAGCCGCGTCAGCGTGGTGGTGGTGGAGTGTGGTGGTGGAGCGTGGTGATGGTGGTGGAGCGTGGTGGTGGTGGCGCCGCACGGCGTCACGGAACGCAGACGACACTGGTCGCGGAGCGCGGGCGACGAGCTGCTGCGACCGGAGGCGTATCGGCGCGACCGAGACGGCGTCTAGACGGTGCCGTTTGTCCGATACGTGTCAGGGCAAATTACGGCGTCGGCAGAATTCACGAGAAAGACTCGTTTGCCGTAAACAGGTTCCTGCACTGATACAGAAATAAACCACAACTACAATCGGAGTAGTTTAGCAACGCAGGCGAGGGCTTTGGTAAGATCACACGTGAGCAGGTTTGTGGCTCCTCGCACGCACCGCGGTCTAGCAGTGGATCGAGCACAAGACACAAGTCCCCCGTGTAGCCTCAACAGACTGTAGGGCCAAGTGCTGTTAGCAAGTAGCACCTATATAGGCTGGCACGGCACATGAGGGTGGGTGGTGAGCACCACGCTCAGCCACCTTTGTCTCCCTAGTCGACCTATTGGAGGCCCAGGACTGGTCCAGAAAATCGTCACTGGCGTTGGCCGTGAGCCGTAACCGAACACGGGCCCGCCAGGATACCGCCGCGCTTGTCTGTGTCTGCGCACGGTAGCGTGTGTGTACGTACGCGTGTACGTAGGGAGTGGGCAGCGCCAACGCAGCGGTTAGCGCACTGCGCTACGAACGCGGCGACCCGAGTTCGATTTCCACTCAGCGCCGGCAACAGCGACGCTTTTCTGAACCGGTCCTAGCCCTCCGATAGGTCGACTCAGCCTCAAACGGTGTGTCAAACGATCGCTACTCGCAGGACAAAAGTGGCCGGGCGCGGCGCTCGCCGCAAACCGCCTCGTTCGCCGTGCCGGCCGACGCGGGCGCTCGCTTACGGCACTTGACCCCGCAGGCTGCCGAGGCAACGGCGCGGATCGTCGTACGCGCGTGAGGGCGCCCCATCGGTGGGGGGGGGGAGGAGTGGGTTGGAATGGCGGGTTAGCAGAGGTGACGGGACGGGGGAGTCCCACCGAGCCGCTAACCCTCGCGGCGCGACCGTGACAGATGGGCGGCTAATGCGGCGGGGATTTGAGGGGCCCGGCGCCTCGCCCCCGGAGCTCCCAACAGCGACTCGCGGAGGAAATCATCGTGGACCTGTCAGGCGCGGGGGGCCGCGGGGGGTAGAGGCGGGTAGAGGGATTGCGCGGCGCGCCGCCGGGCGCTCGCGCACCATCTTAAACGTTTCCCCCTCGCCGGCCCGCCGCCGCCGCCGCCACCGCACGAGCGAGCGGGCGGCGTGCGTCTCCTCACGCTAAACCGAGTCGAAACAAGTCAAGGGCACGGCCATTAAGCACGCCGGAGGATGACGTGGGACCCGTTTTTTAATATCGCCTCGCTTCCGCAACCACTTTAGTAATTATAACAAGCTGCTCGTTTCTGCGCCGACGTACAACCGCGCGACGAGCGTTAACAACAACCGCCGTGGAGCGGATTTTTTTAAAACGGCATTTTACGGCTGAGATTTGCTCTCCGTAGCTGTTCTTTCCCATATTTCTCTCCGAAGAACAGCTGCGGACATCAATTCTCAAACATCGAGCCATAAACACCTACGTTTTATGCCTCCGCCACGGGGAAGTGGAAATTTCCACCGCGGCCTCAGGGCCGTAAACATGAGACGAGCGCCACCTCACCGCTGTGAACTTTTATCAAAACGCACCGTCGCTGCGCGCACATTCCACGGCGTGTGACTAACCGCCGCCGTCACAAAGGCAGCCGTATTATTCCCATGGCTGGAACGTCACGAGAACGTTGACACTTCATTTGTAGCGAGCCCATCAAGAGACACGCCGTGTATTTCCCGCCCATAGAAACCGCGTCACGTTTGAAGGTTTTGTCCTCGCGGATCGCGCCGCCACATCACAGGCCGGGGGAAAAGCCACCTCCGACGCAGAGGGCGGCGCGCCGACGACTCTCTCACGCTCGGCGCGCGGTGAGTCACGCGTCCGCGCGGCGTCCCGGACCGCGTCGCCTCGCTCCGTGCCGGGAGGTTTCACCGTATCCTCGCCCGGCGTCAATAGCGGCTTTCACCCGGCGCGCGGGCGTGAGACGCGCGCCGCGCGCTCACAAAGGGACGGGCGCGTTTCATTTCATCGATTGAGCGACGGCGCGACGTCGCCGGGCTCGCGGATCTTTCTCACGTCCCGCGAGCTCGCGTACGGAGATGACGAGCGTCTCGACTCTTCCACGGGGCGCTGGCGTGGCGATGGGCGGCAGGGTGGCCGCGGTGGGAATAGCTGCGCCGCACAGAAAGAATGGTCTTGCCCGAGGCGGTTCGATTCCTGCCTCGGGCGCCTTTCTGTCTGGAGTTTGTGTGTTATTCTCTCCCCGTGTTCTGCAACGGTTTCCTCAGGCTTCTCCGGGTTTCCTCCCGCAACTTAAAAAAGCACTCCTTCATTAATTGGCCGATAACATCATAATATATAAGAGGCAGTGTGTGGCAATATGTTGGTGCCGGCAAACCGCCTGGCTGCCTCCTCCGCCTCTCTGCGGTTTCCTCGCGCCTCTACGTCATTCTCTCTTTGAATTAATGCATTCGAAATTTAATGAATAAATAAAGTGTATTACTATTATTCTTACATGGCTGACACCGTTGGTGCAATTCCCCGAGACGACCGTATTGTATTCTCAGCTATCTGCTTCTTCTTTGCAATTCTTCGAAGCACGATGGTCAGCTTCTGGACATCGTTGTCTTTCAAAGCCTACAATACGATTGCCCACACAGTTATAGTTGCTTTAAACATCTATTTACATGATTCTGCTGTCGCTCACGCAGGTAATTTACCCTCAATTAAAACCATAACTCTATACAGGATTAAGCGATTTCTGACAATGGACAGATGGAACACTATAACGCAAGGTAGAAGCGTTCACGTCGCGATCCCTGTCAAGTAATACTTGGTATTACCTGCAAAATCTACCAAACACTTCGAAGCCGAGGAGCTGAAAGACAACGATGTCCAGAAGCTCAACAGATGCCAGAAGCCCCTCAGTCTGGAGCAAGAATAATAATAATAATAATAGCATTTATATAGCGCCTTTCACCCGTGGGTCACAAAGAAGAAGCAGAAGAGAGGCCAATGAGAGGCCAAGATAGGCCAAGATAGGCCGCCGCCTTTAAGGCCAGCACTGACTATTATATCTCTAAATGTTGAAGGGCTGTCTGCAACTAAAGAAGAACTTGTTGCAATGGGAAACTGTCACATAACCATCACGCATCGAAGAATCGAATCGAAATCGAATAATAACTAATAACGGAGAGCCACGTATCCGTATCACCGCTGGATACGGCCTGTTCACGCAGTTTGGGACGTGGGTGCTGTTGACCATACTTCACCATACTGGCCCGTGCGGATGGACGATGGGGTCATGGACAGGTTTAGACATCACTCCCATTAACACTGCCTGTGGCCTGGATTTGAACCCAGGTTACTGGGTTCATCGTGTAGAGTGCTAACCACGGCTCATTTAGATGCCGTGTAAATTAAAACGCTGTGTTTATTTTCCTTATGTCTCTATTAATTTCACCTCGAAAATTCGTTGGTATGAAAATGGCATTTGCAAGGCCGCCCTGGATGTAAAGTGACATTGTTGCTTTTGATGTTTGCTCATCAGAGCTGTTGTTTTGGAGTAACCATGTCGAGCTATCTCCCTCTCTACCTCACGTAACAAGTATTAGCCGTCGATTTCTGCGAGGCATTTGCAGAACGACAGTCAACAACGCCGGGGTGGTCTGAGAGAAACGGTATTTCGATTCTCTGTATGTCCTGTACATACGGTAGAGTTGACAAATAAAGTTGAATTGAATTGAGTTCGCTCCATCCGGCTATCCCGCAAGAACAGCCCTGAAGAGCAACCACATGAATCGAGCCGTGAAAACCTACATCAGTAAAATGCTGCTTTTAACTCATATCTCGCACGTGGGAAGGCACCATTGATCCTGGAGAAAACACCTGCGTACACGAGGACCGTTTACAGCAACAGAACCCCCTACAGCACTCCGACGAAACACAACTGTACGTTCTGTAGGTCAACATAACTTATTGTTGTTAAATTAAATCACAATTTCAGCGAATGGAATTAGACATCTGGAACATATGGTTCCTCTGCCTAACTCATTTAGCATTACGTGCTGCTGTAATGTAATTAGGGAAAGGATGTTAAATATACAACCCATCGTACCTTTATTAAGACTCGCAATCCAAAATTAACCGAGTGAATTTGCGTTGCATCGCGCTCAAGCTGCGCTCCAATAGCAAACACAGTTCACGTTTGCTTTTAACGTGGGAGACGTTTAACTGCGAATGGCCAATCAAAAACTTATCGGCGGTTAATAAAACAATACACCACAGAAGACAACCCACACTCTTAAGGCCCTCGATCCACACGTATGCACACACACACACACGGCCACACAGATTAACACGTGCAAACACAAGCATGTCTCACGCCAAGCCTTGCCATGCCGTCGTGATGTATTATTAGCCGCCGCTGATGACTTTACCAGACATGGGGCTACCTCACCGGCCGCTTAAACTTAACCAAACCGTTCTCTAATTCCGTGAAGTTCCGGACGATCGCGTTACAAGTTTACGCGCCGTCACCTGAGGATCGCAGACACGCACGTAACAAAATCTTCTCGCCGGCAGACGAAACAAATCATCGTTCGAAACAAAGCCGCCGCGTAAGCGACACGACCGCTCGCCGGCAAGACGCTCCTCGCTGGCGACACCGCGGCGGGCCCCGGCCGGCGCGCACCGCCGTCCGTCCGTCCCTCCGCGGGATCAGGGAGCGCGCGGAACCTCGGCGCCGGGTCGCGACTTACCCCTAAACATGTTCGCGGCCGACGGCGAGACCGCGGGCCGGGAAATAAAAAAAGAACGGCTCCGACGGAGAGCCGCGCGGGCGCTCGGGCTTCTGCACAAAACGACAGCTGCACATCTCGGCGCTGGTGCGAGTGTGGGTGGCGTGGCGGGCGGGAGGGAGGGAGGGAGGGATGGATGGAGGTGGTTGGCGGGGAGAGAGGGGGAAATTCTTGGGGTGGCAAACAGAACCGCTCAAGTCTCACAGCTCGCCACTGTAGGGGCAGAGGGGTCAGCGCGGCGACGGCGTGCCTCGCTCGCTACGGGCGCGCGCTGCCTGGCGTCCGCGCGCCTCCGCCCGGCGCCACGCGCGGGGTACCCGACGCGCCGGGTGCCTGCCTCGGCGCCCCGCGGCCCGCGGGAACCGCGCGCGATTCGACGCGCGTTCGCACGGTCACGCGCGCGCACGTTCCCCTGGCCCGCGCTGCCCCCCGGCCGTGTCGGCGCGCGTCGTCGGCGGGACGAGACGCCGCGTCGAGCGACGGTCGCGCTCCCGCCGACCGCGCGTCTCCGCGCCCGTCGGCCGCGAGCCTCTTTCCATCTCCCCGCAGCGCAGCGGCGGCGGCAGCATCTGAGCCGGAGCCCCCTCTCTCCCCGCGGCGGCTGCATCGCGACCCGTGCCGTCACAAAAGCCGGGGCACGGCTGGCGAGAAAACCACAGTAAAATGTGGCACGAACGCGTGCCAACAACGCGTGACGGTCTCACTTCACCGATGGAAGGAAAAAATTGGAACCCAGATATTCGCGGTTCGTGCCAAAGTCGTGAGCAGGAGACGTGCGGTTATCGCGGTCGCGATGCCGCGCGTAACGCTATTATTATTACTAATGTTGGTCGCGCAGGAATGCCTCTCCGAGTCCCGTGTTTATCAGTAGAGGACGACGATCGCAACGCGGGATTCCAATCGAGTACGATACGGGTAAATATCGCTTTTATAACGTCAAACCTGGACCGCGACGCTGCCGCACAACGGCCCACTCTTGCGAACGACGTCACGGGATCTTGTAACATCCGCTGCGATACCGACGGTGCGCGGTGGTGATTTGACGGTCAATACGCGCCGCGGTATTAACCGGGGCGGCTGTTGCATCGGAACCGCTGGTCGGCGCCTGCGCGTGCCCGCACGGTCGCGGCGCCAGATCTCAGCGGAGGCTTCACCAGCAGCAGAGCGGACGTTGCAGCAGCCACCGCTACCTTTTTGTGGCGCTCAATAACCACAAAACTTGCAGTTCAAGCTGTGGGTTAATCACTTCATTTCAAGCCTCATCAGGTCTCTTTAAACATGTGCAAAGAACCGAAATTACATCCTTTTTGCCCACAACATGAATCAAACTTAATTTGCGAGCATTATCCTTTCAGTGACTGCTGCTGCATGTTTGAACAGATCAAAAAACGCACCGTATAATTTAAATGATTTATACCACGATCGTCGCGAAAAAACGAGGCCATTAATGCAACGCTTACAACTGGATATTTCTCGATATCACTCGAGCCTAACGCGAGTATTAAAACACGTATTTTTTTCCAAGTCGTTTGGGGAAGTATAGTCGTGACTTGAAATGATTCGCAGCGTGAGCTAACTTGCCGTTAACATGTACGAAACAGCTGTCTTTGTAGCGTTCCTGCAACGATCACTAAGCTGTGTAAAGACAAAGATCCCCCGTTTAGCCTTAACAGACTGTAGGGTTAAGTGCTGTTAGCTAGAACCTATGAAGGTTGACACGGCACACGAGTAGGTGGGTGACCAGCACCAAGCCTGGCCGCCTTTGTCTCCCTAGTGGCGATGTTTACACACCGCACTAGGTACTCATTTGAGGCTGAGTCGACCTAGGGGAGGCCCAGGACCAGTTCAGAAAGTGGTGTGGGCCGTGAGCGGGATTCGAACTAGGTTTGAGATCTTAAAAACACTAAATGGACACCTTTTTGCAAAGGTTTTTAAGATCTTTAACACTTTTTCTCATTGCCGGAAAGGGTTAAACCTCGTGTATTCTACAGTATTTGTACAACGGCAAAAAAGGTCCAATGGTGTAGGTTCGCTAGGTTTGTAGCCGTGCACGCTAACCACTGAGCTAAGACGTGTACACACACACACAACATACACGATCGGCTTTTCAATTTGGTCAAAAGACAATGGTGTCTTTCTCCATTGTGTAATCATGACTATAATAAGAATGCAGGAAAGAGAGGGTTGATGCGTTACATAAACACGCGCGCGCGCCGTGCTGGCGGAGTCGCCACGGATCCGTGCTCAGCACCGCGTACGGACGCCGCTCGTCCACAACATTACGTAACATTCCGACTCAATATCGCGCGAGTTAACGCGAGTGTGCTCACACGGCGGATTAGCGTGAGCACTGCTAACGGGGACAACAAGTGCTTCATCGGCGGAGTGAATACTACCCACTGTCACCTGTCTCTTGCAAGCCACAGTGTCTGGGCTGGGTCATTCATTCATTGTACGATGTAGGTTTTCACGGCTCGATTCATGGGAGGCGAAACGTCGCGAGGGAGAGATGGAGATCGCTCGACATGGCTATCCCGAAAGAACAGCTCTGAAGAGAAACCATCATTCATTCATTGTCAGAAACCGGAGCCAATCCCTGCAGACAAAGGACGCAAGGCAGGGCTATACCCAGGATAGGACGCCAGTCCATCACTGGGCACGAAGGGCAATTTAGTCAGGAGCCCAATTAACCTATGTAACAGCATGTGTCTTCCTGGCGAAATGGTCACAGGAATCCCGTAAAGAGCTTACAAGCTCAATGGGTATTTTACTGCTGTAATAACACACATCGATCTATCTATTAAATCATCATCTGCTTAGGTGGTACTAAGACGGTGGTGGAAATTCCACATTCTCAGGGTGGGGCCCAGTCTGTTTATAGAACGACCACCGTTGACTGCTCACAAAGTGGTACTAAAATGATCGACCCCAGATAAACGATCTGTTCGTTTGACTCCCCTTCACACCCAACGTTGGGTGTCAAACCTGCAACTTCCCTAGTGTGAGGCGAGTGCTCTCTCATCACCACCAGAGCACCTGCAGTACTCTGTACACGTGCAACCCTTTTGTGAATCCACTGCTGGATGAGGGCCTCCCCATTGCGTTTGGGTGATGTTCGTCATTTGGCTATGCTTCGCCACACTGTAGCGTAGTTCAAACACACCTTCATCAGCAGAACGACTCGGCCTCAAGTGAGTACCTGGTGCGATGTGTGGCTGACTACCCACCCTTTCGTGTCGTCCTCTTCGCGGCCCTTGTGCAGCGCTTTGTGACCCTCGGGTGAAAGGCGCTATATAAATTATTATTATTATAGGTGCTCGCCAGCAGCACTTGACATCACAGACTGTTAAGGCTGCACGGGGCACCTTTGTCTTTGTACATATAAACAGTGAGCACCCGCTGGTTATGCGGAATGTTTATGCCAACCGAGTCTCGTGTCACACAGTGTTTGGGTGACTCCCGCACCCCGAGCTGCGGCCAAATCCCGTGTGGAGACGCAACTAATGATGTCACCGCTTACTTCACTAATTCGCGGTTTAACGGAAATGGGAGCGGATAAAGGGAAGACTTATACCACGATTAGCGCTGTGGGTTTGTAGGACGGTGGATTAAACGGGCCGGTGAAGTGGAATCCTATGTTTAAGTTACCTGACCTGCAGCTCATTGCCTGTCTGCAAACACACCGCGCAGCCACAACTCAACACGCGCTCACGGTCATAGGCTGTGTTTCAATCGCCAAGATGCCTTCGAAACACTCACCGAATTACTCCGGGTCGCACGATTCATCCCAACATGACGACGCTTTACTGTATAACCAACGGCGCATTTGCCTTCTAAAAAAACGTTCTCAAAACGTTCTGACCAATGCTCTTGTGCCTATGTATTCCTCATCGGGAGGAACAAATCACATATACAGTACTGCCATTCTACACAACAGTACTTTCAGAAGTCCTACATAACGCAAACTGCGCATTTCACGAGCCTGCCTCTGGGCTTATAAGTCTCCGGGTTTAAACGTTATGTTTAAAAGCATGAAAACAATAACATAAAGGCGCGATTCAAATCGTTTCATTGTGCGTGTTAAGCGAGAGTATAAAGTCGCTCAACTGTATTTCGGTCTCACTCACGACATAGCTTTGTGATGAACCCATGCACCTACTGCCATAGAAACACTTCCTGTAACATTACTCACGGTGCATATGGGAAAGCAACAAGCAGGCAATTGGAAAAAGTTTTAAAACCAGCTTTGCGAGTTGCTATTAATAAATGCAACTGCACTTCCCCGCTATCTTGTAAAAGCGGGGAAGCCAATGCTAGGGGCGGGCGGGCGGGCGGGCGGTGAGGTGAGCAGTAAGCCCCTCTGCTCACTGCTGCTGCTGCTAACGACGACGATAATCCGTGCTGATGATGATGATGATAAACCGTCCGTGTTGCCGGGAGCTGAGCGTGCATCTGCTGACAGGCCAACGGCCAGCTTTTGAGAAAGACGAATGGGACTTTTACAACAACGCACGTTCACATTTCGGGATCAATTGGCCTGCAGACTAAATTGCCCCCGGTGCCCTGCGATGGACTGGCGTCCCATCCTGGTTATAGCTAGATAGATGTTTATTATTACAACAGAAAAAATACCCAGTGAGCTTGCAAGCTCTTTACAGGATTTCTGTGACACAGCAAACACGGGAATTGACAAAGGTAAATGAAAATATAGAAATAACAAATGAACCAAACAAAACAAAAAAAAATACAATTTACACACAGCATTGCACATAAGCGACCAAATAAATAAATAAAAATACAAGGTAGTTTAAACCCAGTGATGGGTCGCGACCCACCGGTTGAGAATGGTGGCCCCACGGCAACGACGGCAACAACCGCCGGTCGCCACTAAAGTAGCGGTGACGTCTCCACGGCGCCTGTGCCAGGCCAAGTCGCCTAACAGGTATTCTAAACTTAGTGAAATGTGTGTATTTGGATGTTGCATTACATTTTACATGTTAACATGTTTAGTATTTTCGTATTTACCAAAATGTTATATTCTACTACTAATGCATCTTTCTCTGTTGTAAATTGCTTACCCCTCCCGCTGGACAACTGTTAAAAAGAGCTGCGTGGCTCAACGGTTCCTTCCAGTTTACATGAAGACTGACTGACATTTATAGCAAAAATATAGCCTGTGATACAACATAGGCACACATGACGCTTATGCAATTTATAATGCAATTTAGTTCGCAGGCCAATTAACCTATGCAGCAGCAGGTGTTTGAACTGTGGGAAGAAACCGCAGTGCCCGGCGAAAACCCACGCGGACATGGGGAGAACATGCAAACGCCACACAGAAAGGCACCCGAGGCGGGATTCGAACCCGGGACCTTCTTGCTGTGAGGCGGCAGCGCTACTCACCGCTCCGGAACCTTGCCGCCCATGAGAAACACGGCAACGAACAAATACGTCTTAGCCATCCTATACCTGCCGACTGCAGTCAGGATAGCAACCGACGGACGTGTACTGTATGGCGTGACTGCACAACTTCGAAGAAGACTGTACAGTTTGGCTCAAGATGAAAGACTCAACCAAAAAGTCCGCTCGAACTGCACTAAACCACTCTCTATGTGTGCTGTATGGACACACCGCACTGTGGATACCTTGAGCAATCGGACTGTGGATACCTCGGGTAATGGGGTCTGTATACTTTGAGCAATAGGGGTGTGGATACCTTGGGCAATAGGTGTGTGGATACCTTGGCAATAGTAGTGTACACCTCGGGCAATAGGAGTGTTGATACCTTGAGCAATCGGAGTATGAATACCTAAGGCAAGAGGCGTGTGGATACCATGGGCAAGTATTAAAGGCGGACTGGGATGACATTTTTGAGTGTAGAACTTTCGTGAGCTGACTATAGATACCGCACTGGGATATGAATCGTATAACAATTTCGGTCCTGACGTCCTTGCTTAACAACGGGGGTCAAGGTAGAAGCGTTCACGTCGCGATCCCTGTCAGGTAATACTTGGTATTGCCTGCGAATTCTACCAAACACTTCGAAGCCAAGCTGAAAGACAACGATGTCCAGAAGCTGCCCATCGTGCTTTGAAGAATCGCAAAGAAGAAGAACAGTCGCCACATTTACATCGTTGTGCTGAGAGTGTGTTAAAAACACACACAACAACACCAAACGCCGTTCGCCAGAAAGTGGCAGGGACGTCACCACGGCGTCTGTGCCAGACCAGGTGCACCTTGAGGCCGCGCAGAGTCGAATGCACCGTGACACAGGGAGAAAACAAATAATCGCATATATATAGAGAGCACACACTGCACGTGCAAAACGAAAGGAAACAAATCAACACTTTACGACTCAAACACCGAAAACTTTTCCTAACACATCCATCCATCCATTGTCAGAAACCACTTAATCCTGTAGACTGCAGTGGTTCTTAACCTGGGTTCGATCGAAC
>JAZEWU010000004.1:1168415-1180525 GCA_036362915.1 Geotria australis | reverse complement strand
CGGGCCCTACTCCCCGACTCGGGGTTTTATCGGCATCTGCTGAATCCATTACCCTTGCGACAGCCATGAACCAGTAACCATTCCCAGTGAATGTTAAGAATTCCGTGCTTGCTTATGGAAGTACTGTATATTCAGGAGCTAGATGCCAATGTCGAGGTCTGATAGCCAGGAGAGAAATCCAGGAGCGGGTTCATGGAGTGGTGTTGCTGGTCCTCCTCCTCCTTGAAGGAGCGCAGACCAGGGCTTCTCAATCTATCGCACCTCAAGGCCCACTTGGCCCACATGGGTATGGTCTCCAGGTGGCGCTCGCAGCCCACTGATGGGCCGTCACTCACCGGTTGTGAATGGCTGACCGAGACCACTGGTTCCCTACATAGCCCATAGTTTGGGTTGCATGGTCACAATCACACTACCGTGGCTTGTGTCTTTAATTCTCCAGGTATAAAGGTGACATGCGCAGCGGCCTGTTGATGCTCTGGTGATACGGTTGATGGTTTCACCAGTGTCTTTGCGGAGGAGGAATATCAAAGCCCGCAGGAGGTGCGGCGATGTTTGGGTCTCAAGTGAGGAGATATTTTTTCTGGACCTCCGTGTTGTTCAGCTCTGCGTGCCCAGCAGCAGCAGCAGCAGCAACGTCCCTCCGGATCGGGTTGGGCGTCCAGGATGGTGACAGCAGCATCATTTCAGAAGGGGCATCGGGACTTGAGTTGGCGGCGAGATACGAATCGATGCAGCAGCTTGGTCCGCGCAAATGTAACACATCGCACAGCAGTCCTGGCCACAGCTTCGTACTTTCTCCCTCGTTTCTCAGTTAAGTAGGTTACACACAATCTGGTATTTCCACAACGTCTCTACATGTGTGGCAGGCCTGTAATTGTTTCTTTCGCCGTTTTTTTTAATACGCGGTTTCGCGTAATGCCGAAAATAGATTATAACAACCCTACGCCACTAACCATCTCTTCGTGGTTACCAACTATTGCTGTTCGTATGCAAACTTAGCCATTACATGCTACACGCACCTGATGATTGGTAATAGCGGAGAGCCGTTCGCAAACCGGTATTGAGAAACACCGACTCACTTCAACTACCAATAATAATTTTACATTTATAACGCGCACATATTCATTCACTGTTGAAGGTACTCATCCAACGAGAGAACGACTCAGTGGCGCGAGGAAAGCGCAGAGAGGTGGAGGAGGCAACCAGGCGGCGTTGCCGGCGCCATATTGTCACACACTGCTTCCTATATATTATGATGTTATTGGCCAAATAATTAATGAGTGGTTTTTTTTAAGTTGTGGGAGGAAACCGGAGAACCCGGAGGAAACCCACGCCGAACAGGGGGAGAACACTCAAACTCCACACAGAAAGGCGCCCGAGCCGAGATTCGAACCCGGGCCCTTCTTGCTGTGAGGCGCAGATGTGACCACTGCGCCACCCTTGCGGCTGTACTCATTAGACAGGCCGGCTTACATGTGCCATGCTAAGGCTGTGTTGTACTTTCTTCTCTTTGTTTTTATCGGTTATGATCGTGTCGAGGTTGGATCAGAGAGCACGATGAATGGATCAAACGCCGGCTGCGGCAGGCCCCAGCTGCTGGTCGCCAGACCATCGCCCCAGGTTATTGGTTTTCTTAGCGCGGTGGTCGTGCACGGCAGCTGCAGCGTTATCATCACAGCGCTAGTAGGGTTAACGCCACAATATATCTGCCAGGGCAAAGCCGTGGGTGAGTGATTGACTCACCAGCAGAAGGTCCCGGAGTTCAATCCGTGTATGGGTTTGACTCAGTCGATCGTAATAATAAAAATAATTTTACATTTATAACGCACACATATTCATTCACTGTCGAAGGTACTAAACGAGAGAACGACTCAAAGGCGCGAGGAAAACACAGAGAGGCAGAGGGGGCAGCCAGGCGGTATCGCCGGCGCCATATTGCCACACACTGCTTCCTATATATTATGATGCTATAGGCCAAATAATTACTGAGTGTTTTTTTTTAGTTTTGGGAGGAAACCGGAGAATCCGGAGGAAACCCACGCAGAACAGGGGGAGAACACGCAAACTCCACACAGAAAGGCGTCCGAGCCGAGATTCGAACCCGGGGCCTTCTTGCTGTGAGGCGCAGATGTTACCACTGTGCCACCCTGTTATGCTGGGACGGAACGGTGGTACAGTGACTAGCGCGGCGGGGTCACAACAAGACGGTCCCTGGTTCGATTCCTGGCTTGGGTGCTTTCCTGTGTGGAGTTTGCGTGTTCTCCCCGTGTCTGTGTGGGTTTTCGCTGGGTACTCCGGTTTATCTCCCACAGGCCAAAGACACGCTGCTGCCTAGGTTAATTGGCCTGCTGATTACATTTCTACTGGTGCCCTGTGATGGACTGTAGTATGGTTATCACACACCGCAGCAATGGCGGGAGCGGACGCTGGTCTCGGAACCATAAACCTCTGCAACAAGCGGCTAACGTGCCACCGCTCCGCCGCGTCACTGCCCCAGTGTTTGGATAAATTACGTAAACATCAAATTGGAGGGAGAGCACGGCGATTGTGATATGGACGTCGTGGGCCCCACCATAGGATCGTGGAATGTTCACAACTGGCTCAGAGCCAGGATTGAGAGGATCCAGTTGAGGTGGTTCGGGTATCTGTTAAGGATGCCCCGTGAGAGGCTCCCCCAGGAAGTCTACCAGATACGGCCGACCCAGGACACGCTGGAGGGATTATATCTCTCGGCTGGTCTGGGAACGCCTGGGAATCCCCCAGGAAGAGCTGGAATCTGTTGCTGAGTAAAGGGATGTCTGGTGCACCCTCCTTGGATGGCTGCCACCGCGATCCTCACCAGGACAAGCGGTTTATAAAATGGATGGATGGCTCACAGTCACCAATGAAAATGACGACGATTGTACAGTTTGGTTGAGTAGGGAGACATTTCAATTTGACCTTTGAAATAGACATGGCAGTGGTCATCTATGGTGGCAGAATTGCAAAGAAAATCTGGACAAATTAGATATGACATGTGACGTATACAAACATTCCACCTCATA
Organism: Geotria australis; assembly: GCA_036362915.1. NCBI lineage: Eukaryota > Metazoa > Chordata > Hyperoartia > Petromyzontiformes > Geotriidae > Geotria > Geotria australis. Next base: position 1,177,481 of record JAZEWU010000004.1, on the reverse strand, counting down.
CATTTACACAATCTAATTTGACATCACAGTTTATTACGTACAGTAATAATATTTTCTGCCAAGAGTATAATAGCTTCATTGCATTTAAACTAATGAATGATACTGGCGCTATGCATTTAAATTACTACTGCATCAATTCTGTGTTATAATTCATTTACTGTGAGCCTGACCACCTGAGGTGTTTATTCCTAAGCCTCTGAGTTACAACCTGAAGAGAGATTCAACAAATGGACTGATTCACGTGGTCAGAGGCTGGAGTCCCTGCATAGGTAAGGGAAGGCATTAATTTCTCATTGAATAGCTCCCGTGTCGCTGGTGCCCTGAGAGGTATAATGGATGTGGTTTGCCGAGTGCGGAAATATTTTCTGAGCACACGACCCAGACAGACCTTGCTGAAATGAACCCACCGGGTGCGACATAAAACATTCATTAAAATAAATGAACGTCCCTTATAGGATCGTGCTGGTAGTGAGCTGAACGCCGTCATTCCTCCATCCAAGGGTTGTTTCTGTGACCTTGCGGCCCGCTGCGACAACCAGAACCAGCTACGGGCCCTCCAGCTACTGTTTGTATATTCGTCGGAAACTACAGGTACTGTATTGTAAAACGTGGTCAAAGATCTGCCGATTGGATTAACCCAGCGCTGAATGTCAATCAAGGGCTGCTGTATCCCCTGGGTTCGCCTGCGAGGTGAGAACCGCCACACCTGCGTCTTTAAGCAAACCCCAGGACGCAGCCGTGCAGCAGACACAATGCAGAGTCGTGGCGTTGCGCCCACCGATATCATCCGCCTGGATCGTTGTAAGAAATAACGACAAGGCACTGTAATGGGGCACATGTCCACGGTCCAGTGTTTGCTCATCATTTAATATTTAACATTAGCCCGCTTAAATAAAAAAATAATAACACTGTAATAAAGTAGTAACAGAAAACGTAACCGAAAGTGAAAATGCATTAAAGTTAATATTTTTTAAGATGCTATGTGAAGTACCCATGAATACCATTTAGAAAATTAAACCCAAAAAATGCCACCGTCCTTGTTCAGCAACACTGCTGCCTCACGTCAGAAAATTATATAGAAAGCCAACGCCAACTTCACATTCACGGTCTTTAAAACAATATCTCCGCGGAAGCTTTAAAATGTTGTATCGAGACATTTCATTAAAATTGGCAACTGCAAACCGTATAAAGGAAGCATTTTTACAAATATATTGATCATTTTGGCCGCCACCAAAGATTCTTATGAACACGTACATCACGCCCATTGTGAAATTCTGCCATTTTGCGTTTTCGCGTTGTAGAAGCGAGAGGCAAGAGAGGAATTAAAATGTCGGGAGATTGCTGCTACAATCAGGCGGTCACGGTGTGACCGGGGGACCAGCTTGACACCTGCGTGAATGATTGGCATAGCCCTACAGTGCGTCTTACCCACAGCCGCCATCTGCATTCAAGTTAAGGTGCCCTGTGGTCAGGAGATGCTTGCGTTACATTTCACAATGCGGCATAAAAATAAAAGTGTACATTTTTTGTGAAACGCTACACCTCTCCCCATTTTGCACATCTGTTGAATAGCTTCTGAGTTTGTGCCAAAGCAGAATCAGGCAAACAAAGCTCGCGCTAACTGCAGCGGTAGCAGAATTAATATAAAGTGGACTGTGAAACAATGATCGCGACGTGGTGAGAGTTGAGGCCAGCTCGTTTCAACTTGCATGCTCTTTAAATCACGCTTTTGGCTTCAATGCTAATCTGCACTAAACCTAATATACCAACGTAATATATTAATTACATATTCATGAAACATATACATTCACAAATGCTGGGGTTGTGCGTTACTGGCATGACGCTACCATTTTCCTCAAAGGAGCCAAATCATCGACGTGAAGAGACAACAGTAGACTATTAATCATGATGAAGCTGAGTGGAAGTCTCAGCGAAACGTCGGTACCATCTTTGAAGGTAAGTGCTGTGTGTGCTCGCTCGTTTTCTCCAACATATCGACGGGTGCACAACACTTACACACTTTTTCACATGACCTAAACTCATAAACATAGCGTCACTATTAATCATGCCGTTAAGATTCTAACATTTCTCCTTGTAGGACTTGGGAAAATGTCTGCTAGTGTACTGAAGTAGGTTTTCACGGCTCGACTCATGCATATTGCTCTTCAGAGCTGTTCTTTCGGGATAGCCATGGATGCTTCCGACGTGGGAGGCGAAACGTCGCGAGGGAGAGCGCTCCTAACTGCTATCCCGAAAGAACAGCTCTGAAGAGCGACCATCAATGTCTACTGGTGTTGTTAAATATCACCCTCCCACGTTATCCCCGTTCTGTCTATTGCTGGATGAAAGCCTCCTCAAGTCATTGCCATCCCTGACAGGTGTCATGCTATAACAATCCATCTAGCTCCAGCACAGGAGCTGATATCAGTCTTTATTCCATTTTTGCGGCAGACATCCTTTCATCTGCCTCTGTATTTCATAATTTTAGCCATGGTCTGCCTTCAATAATTGCCTTTGCTACTCTGATGTGTCTTCCAGTGGTGTCCCTCCAATAAGCTTCCCAATTTGTTTCATTAACTGTTGATGCATGACTTTTGCTGATATTTACCTTGAGCCCACCTTTGGAGCCTTCTTAATTTCAGTCGTTCTATCCATCCATCCATTTACTAAACCGCTTGTCCTGGTGATGGTCGCAGTGGCAGCAGTTGTTAGCATGTGTGTGTCCTTATCACGGAGGGGAGCGGTAGCTCAGTGGTTAGCGCACTGAGCTTTAAATTGGCGACCCAAGTTCGAATCCTGCTCACGGCCAACACCGGTGACGATTTTCTAAACCGGTCCTGGGCCTCCCCTAGGTTGACTCAGCCTCAAATGAGCACCTAGGTGCTCGCTAACTCGTTTTCCATTTTTATGTTCACATTAATATCCACAATTTTGGAAAATATATTTGAGGGTTTTGTACGTATTGCCCTGGTGCGGACGATTCTGCTCGTCCAACTGACTTTACGACATGTTTCGTTACTTTATGAAAGTCATCTCTTTGTAGCTGGTCCATCGTTGACAATGGTTTTTAACATAAAAAAAAAAATTTCTACAAATGTCCATACATTCATTCATTCATTTTCTAAAACCGCTTAATCCTGTACAGGGTCGCGGTGAGCCGGAGCCTATCCCGGCAGACATAGGGCGCAAGGTATGGCTATACCCAGGACGGAACGCCAGTCCATCATAGGGCACCGGGGGCAATTTAGTCCGCAGGCCAATTAACCTATGCATGTTTTTGGACTGTGGGAGGAAACCGGAGCGCCCGGCGAAAACCCACGCGGACACGGGGAGAACATGCAAACTCCACACAGAAAGGCACCCCGAGCCGAGATTCGAACCCGGGACCTTCTTGCTGGAGGCGGCAGCGCTACCCACTACGCCACCGTGCCGCTCCAAATGTCCATACATCTCATTTGGAACTCAGTGATTGCAGTCAAATGTGTACTAATAAACATTCAATAGTGAGATTAATGGTTTTCTATCGATGGAAAAGACGATACGCGTCAAATAACTTTCCAAAAGAGCGTTCAAATTCGATGCGAGTCTGTGTCGGTGGAAACGGGTTGCATTGCCGTTGAGCTGCTGCACGAACCCGAGAATACCTAAACACGGAATAGAATTCCGAAATATGTCATAATTCTGGTTATGTTACAACACGCAGCGTACATTAAAAAATATAACAAAACACGCTCACACAATGGCCTATTTTTAAAAAAAGCATCGCATTGTTTTGGCGAGGGGTGAGTGACTGGCAGAGGGCTTTACCATATGTAGCCCACCGCCCGTGGCTACCCGTGAACTGTCACACACGCCCCAACGCGCGAATACACGCGCCCCACAAAGGCCCGCGCGGCCGACACAAGGCGACGACGGTCTTCAGCGTAGAGGAGGAAGAACGACGGCGAGAGAGAGAAGCGTGTCGCGCCGCGCGGACCCTCGAGCGCTGCCCCGGCGATGCCACCTACACCGGTCATCTGTTGTCTCAGGCACATCAAAGCGACAGCCCCGTTCTGGCTCAACGAGCTCCCTATTTCACAGCCAGGGAGCGACGATACGAGAGAAAGAAAGCGAGAGAAAAGAAAGAGGAGGCAGCAGGGCCATGATGGATGGCTTGGGCTGGGCTGATAGATGGCCGCCGCCTGCGTGTGTGCGGGCGATGAGAGCCAGGGCCCGGCCTGCAACCTGCTGCGGGTTACGGCCCCGGGCCACGCGCAGAAATTGGGCTCTTTAATATTTGATGATGTCTATTGTAACCTGAACTGATTTGTACAAGTGGCTATACATTACCGTTCTGATTAAAACTACAAAGGATGCTCCGAATCAAAGGGACCGTGAGCCATACGCTTTGTTTGTGAGATGTCACAGGCGGCGGTGCCGCCGCTGAATTGAATTAGTGTTGTGTGGCAACTGTTGTCACGCGAGCGAGAATTGCCAAATGTAAAAATTGCGCCTTAAGCAAATTTAGATTTTAGCTGACCAAATATAACAATTCACTTGCCGTACCCATTGACAGACAATTCTAGAACAATGTATGTGGTATACATCGTTTCTAAACCTATAAAAACAGTCGTATAACGTACCGTATCCATCCTAATCGTTTTTAGATAGACACCAAACAAACTCATAATATATAGGAAGCAGTGTGTGGCAATATGGCGCTGGCAAACCGCCTAGCTGCCTCCTCCGCCTCTCTGCGCTTTCCTCGCTACGCCTCTGAGTCGTTCGCTCGTCGATGAATACCTTAGACATTGAATGAATATGTGCGCGTTATAAATGTAAAATTATCATTATTATTAACTCGTGCTAATTAAACGAGAACATTTTCAATGTGTTACCAAAGTACACAATTTAATATTGGATAAACCAATACCTCCGCAAAATGTGAACAAAATCATATTAAGCCAACAGGTTTATTAAAAGGACGTGTAAAGAGATCATATACACCTAAAGTAAATGTATTTCGTTTCGAGAGGAGGGCAGAGGGTGGCGCGGTGAGTAGCGCTGCCGCCTCGCAGCAAGAGTTCCCCGGTTCGAATCCCAGCTCGGGTGCCTTTTCTGTGTGGAGTTTGCATGTTCTCCCCGTGTCCGTGTGGGTTTTCGCCGGGCACTCCAGTTTCCTCCCTCAGTCCAAAGACATGCTGCTGCATAGGTTAATTGGCTTGCTGACCAAATTGCCTCCGGTGTCCTGTGATGGACTGGCGTCCCATCCTAGGTATAGCCCTGCCTTACACCCTGTGTCTGCGAGGATAGGCATCTGGCTCAGGGCAACCCTGTACAGGAGATTGTTCAGTGAGAGCTGAACCAGGAGATTGTTCAGAATGTGTCAAAAGATACACCGTGAGACTGGTAACGAGATGGGTCAGGAGACAGTTTAGAAGATACGTCAACAGAGGAAACAGGAGATGGGTCAGGAGATTAGTCAGAACATAGGTCAAGAGATTAATCAGTAGATTGATGAAGATATCAGGTAGAAGATTATGATTAATTGAAAGATGGGCCAGGAGTGGGAACAGGCGAGGGAGCAGAAGACCACTCAAAAGATGCGTAAGAAAATGGGTTAAAATGTGTTGAAATATGAGTCAGGAGACAAACCAGGAGGCAGGCGAGGAGATGGCTTTCCCAGCAGACGGAGAGAAGCTCACGGAGCCAGACACACTAATAATAAACATAAACTATTTATAACGCGCCAATATTCATTCAATTTCGAAGGAATTAATTCGAAGAGAGAATGAATCAGAGGCGCAAGTAAACCGCAGAGAGGCGGAGGAGGCAGCCAGGCGGTTTGCCGGCGCCAACATATTGCCAACATATTGTTTTCTGTCTCCCCGTTGTTGTTATGCCGTTCTCTCCACAGCTTGGATTATAAAAAAAAACCCAAAAAAAATTGTTGCTGATTTTCCGTGCTCTGTCGTTGTTGACATGTAGTTCTCTCTGTGGCTTTGTGCAGCGCTTTGTGACCCTCGGGTGAAAGGCGCTATATAAATGCTATTATTATTATTATTATTGCCACACACTGCGTTCTATGTATTATGATGTTATCGGCCAATTAATTAATGAGTGTTTTTTTTTTTAAGTTGTGAGAGGAAACCGGAGAACCGGGACGAAATCCACACAGAACAAGGGGAGAGAACACACAAACTTCACGCAGAAAGGCGCCCGAGGCGGGAATTGAACCACCTCGGGACAAGACCATTCTTTGTGTGAGGCGCAGATGTTACCAATGCGCCACCCTGCCGTTTCACGGCACGATGACAATTGATGTGTGAGAATTCACATTAAATACTGCACTTTCAGGATGGACATCTTCAGTCTCTCCCATCTTCGGGCTCTCCAACGTGGGAGGTGAAACTTCGCGAAGAAGAGATGAGGAACGCTCACGACGGCTATCCCGAAAGAGCAGCTGTAAAGGTCAGTTATCGGACAATGTCGTCGCCGTCCCAGCAATGTGACAAGACGCTCCCGGCAGCGAGAGCACCGCCAGGAGCCGACCAGACGCACGATCGATGAGCCGGCGCCCTTCACTTCACCTGGTGCGAGCCCACCGACATTCTTAACATCAAAGGCAGCGACCGACTAACCACAAAATGCACGAACGCTCTACACCGGCTGCCCATGCACCACCGCACTGCCTACAAAGCAGCACTAATGTGCCACCGCGCTACCCACACAGGCCACACTCAATACCCTAGCATCGCTACTCCGGCCACTCGCCTCAACACAATCCCGCGCTCGACGCAGCTCATCACAGCAATTACTTCACACACCTACTCTGCACACCTACTCCACGCACCTACTCGACACACCGCGCTCACGTACAAACAAACGGAGAAGCAGTACGTACGGACGTACTGCTTCTCCGTCGCGGCACCTACAACCTGGAACAGCCTGTAGCCATATCAACTGCGCCAACACAACATTCCCCACAAGCTTCAAAATACTGTTTAAATGAATACCTCTTCATTAACGCATAACGATCACCGAGCCAGGCTCCGCACCTCCGATTCCACTCGGGCGACAGCGCTCGTGAAATATGCGCGCATTATAATTTTAATTTATTTGTATTATTTCTTTTGTAAGGGAGGCTCATTATTACATTCTTTTCCCCCCAATGTAGGTTACAGCTCCGTTCCAAATGTGGAAATTAGACTGTGACATCAGTTCACAGTAGCCCACTCCTATAAAGGATATTTCGTTAATGGTGAAAGCCGCAGAGAGTGATTTGCTGATTACATTTAATTTTGGGAATTATTTCATGCTGCTGAAACAATTACTCGTAACGTTTCCCTGCGTGTGCGGCGAGTGGGTCTTGCCTTTCCTCCCAACGAGGAAAGCTACACGCACAGTGCGGCTGCCTTTATCCCATTAATCTGTGTATCGCTGCTGAGGCAGCCTCCTTCGGTTTATACAGTATGTGCACGTGTATTATACGCGAAATATGATCTACCGTGCATACAATTACAAGGCATTAAAATATTTCGGAACCAGTTTTTTTTCTGTAACTTTGCATTGATATAAGTGCAACTTATTTAGCAGTTCCATATTTTTGAGCAGTGTCCAAGATGAAAATATTTTTTACAGATGATTTAGTTTGCTGGAACAAAAATATATTGCTGTGAAAATAAATATTTTGACTTACATTTTAACTATGTAATGCAATCAGTGTATTCAGTACTGTACGTGTTTGGAGTTAGTGTGTTCATTATAAGGCCACATCGATTTAATGTTTCTACTCCTCATATTTACAGTACAGAGTATATCATCATAATCAGCCATGATGAAGCCACTGCTGGATTAAGTGCTCCCCGGTCGCCGTCATCTATCTCGATGCTGCAATGTTACGCTGACTTCGCTTATCGTAGCTTTGTTATATCTTATTCAGATGTTAACCGAATTAAAGTATTCCTCGTTTTTAAGCATCTCTCTATAACTTAGAATTTAGTGTGATTATTTCACAGTTTAAACGAGAGCTGAGCAAAGACAATTATTGTATCCATAGTGAAGCTCTGTTTATGAGTTTAGGTCATGTGAAAAAGTGACGCTGAGTGGAAGTCTCAGCAAAACGTCGGTACCATCTTTGAAGGTAAGTGCTGTGTGTGCTCGCTCGTTTTCTCCAACATATCGACGGGTGCACTACACTTACACACTTTTTCACGTGACCTAAACTCATAAACAGAGCTTCACTATGGATAAAATTGGTCATGAAAGCCTTCGAGTACAATTATAGTATTTCGTTGTCATCGCGACCGACTCTTACATATGTTGTCACTGAGTCGACAGCATCTGCTTTACAGCTGATGGCTCATTACATTAACTCTTTACACGTGTTAGCAAGTGGCTACCAGATTCAAAATGTTGACGCGGTTTAAATGACTTTAGAATAAAGGGCTTTCCAGCATTCCTCTGTCCGGCCACTAGCGCACTCACACAGTCGCTATATACTGAGTCACCAGTGCCCCGGGCTAGCCTGATTAAACAGTGGTTAGCACACTGTACTCTGAACCCATATGGCCTGGGCGATGGTTAATATAATAATAGTAGTTTATTACATTTATATATGAGCGCCTTTTACCCAGAGGCCCCATAGCGTTGCAGGAAAGACAGGTGGGAGGCGGGAGGCAGCTACGCTGACAGCCAGCGCCAACCCGCCAGACACTGCGTCCCAATATATTTTGATGGCATCGGCCAACTAATTAATGGGCGTTTTTTATTTGTGGGAGGAAACTGGGGAACCCAGAGGAAACCCATGCAGAACAGGGGGAAATAACATAAAACTCGACACAGAAGGGCGCCTTTGGCAAGAGTTACACCACCTCAGGCAGGACCTTATTTCTCTGAGGCGCTGTGCCACCCTGCTGAGGGTGATGTCTGAGCTGTGCTGGCACCCCGCTGCCTTTACACACTCACGTGGACCAACGTGGTGATGTCTGGTGAAACTACTCCCGTGAGTATGACGCCTTCACCCAGCACTGGTTTTTAATCCTCTTCTTTGCGATTCTTCGAAGCGCGATGGTTAAATGACAGTTT
>JAZEWU010000004.1:1139575-1158166 GCA_036362915.1 Geotria australis | reverse complement strand
TGTTGTGAAATGTTATTTCAAACATGTAACTATGAAACAATCACACGTAAATAAATGATAGAATAACATAATGTACTGATGTCGAATAACATAAATTCACAGTCGGTGGGAAGCTACAACTCCGATGTACAAACACCTTTGCACATAAATCGGACGCCACGAAACTTTCACACAAAGGTACTCGACTCGCACCGCAGTAGCTGAGCTCATCATTGCATGGCTTTACTGGAGCAGAGCAGTCTCCTCCGTGTGTGACGCTGCTTCTCCGTGGGTTGGGCCACGCATCGTTGGAGTGCCACATCGTTGGCGGCTCATCGCAGAAATAGTGCTGGCATCAAACCGCACTCATTACTGGTGCGATGTTGTAAACTCACTCGAGTCGTCACTTCAAATCATTGCATGTTAACAAATATTAACTATCACATTTTCATAACAGCTGGAAAGACAAACAGCATTGTCCATCCATCCATCTATGTTCTGAAATCGCTTAATCCCATACAGGGTCGCGGTGAGCCGGAGCCTATCGCGGCAATGCCATACCGAGCATGGGACGCCAGTCCATCACAGGGTCAGCATATAATAATCGGGTTAAAATCAAACGTAAATGACGCATCATAATTGGCCATTATAACGTTATATTTTTTATGCAGAAACTAATTTGGTGGAGCTAAGGCAGAGTGGCGGCCTTCATCACGAGCTGGAGAGGGAGACGACACACGCTCATAAAGCACCGCTACGCCGAGCACCACCGCCGTAATGTTAACACGTTGTCCACGTTGCTCTTTAAACAGTATCTTTAATGTTGAAAAACAAAAACACGATACCTTCGTCAATAACACTGTCCCAAAACGGGAACGATATAATACGTGACGTTTTGAGCAATGCAGTATCTGACAATGACAACTAGATTTGAAAGCAGCGAATGCGTCTGTGCTTCGGTGAAATACTTTATCTTAATCTCGAAGCACTTCGACTGCCTCTTGTTGGGAGATGGAAGGGATAGGCAGGAGGCAAGTTTCTGTGGGAATGAGTGGGTCGTTGGGCGAGTGAAGTGTTTTGTTTACATTCGCACGATAGGCTGGCAAACAAAGGTGGGCAGGTGATAAGAATTACGCCTGCATTGGCCTCCTTATCCACAGCTACTCGCAACTTGTTTCACCTGACAGGGCACCGATGCATTTCTGGAGGCTTCGAATTTCCTTCGTCGCTACTATATGGAATTATATTGATGTGGGTTTTCATGGCTCGATTCATGATTGTTGCTCTTCAGAGCTGTTCTTTCGGGGGATAGCCGTGTTGAGCAAGAGAGAGATGGAGATCGCTCGACACGGCTATCCCGAAAGAACAGCTCAGAAGAGCAACCATCACTATATGGAATTGTCGCCACGATATTACATTGTGTATCCACTAGCCTGAGCACGTAGTCCAGCCGCGCACCACGGCTTTTGTTTTACAGACCGTCACAGGCACCGGAATAATGTGAACAGAACTAGGATTCATTCCTGACAGAAAGGGTTCGTACACATCAACATTGCACAGTTCACAAGCATTGGTCCAAGCAAGGCTGACCATGCTGATGAAGATACCGAATGTTGAAACCGATTCAACATTTAGTTGTACATTGAACCATTGCTGCTGGCGAGAAGACCGTTCAGCCAATAAGTTATGTTAGTCATACTTGTGAATTAACGTGAACGACATGGTATCACCGACCACCGGCAATCGTCACAGAGCACACAAACTCTCGATGCTGGTGAAAGGTAGACTGTCACTGCTCCAGCAGTTGTGTACAAACGAAGGAACAGAAAGCGACATCTGAATAAGTTATTGCGTTTTTTTAAATTAAAGTTGCTGTAGAGATGATAGGTTTGGTGGCGAGCCTTCAGTCAGCTTGTCTGTTATGACAGGTACTTGTCTATTACGATACAAATAATTGAGGCTGATGCTCAGATGATAATGAATTATCATGAGTGATTGTAGACTATCAGGATTCACGTGGACCTCATATTGACTGTTAAGGTAAAGCAAGTGGCCATGGGTAAGACATCACTCAAAGCGATCGTGACTGAAGAACAAGGATGGTGCTGGAATAACAGACAAAGGAGGAAACATGCTTGACAGGATGAGCACGGCAGAGATCTTAGGGATTAGATTATCTTATGTACACGAGTGAGATGAGTAGCGGCATCACAAGACTGAGGGATGGTCAGGGAAAAGCCTTCATGCAGCGGTGGATAGAACATGGATGACCACGGTGGTGATGCCTGAATGAGTGAGTTGAAATCTGGAACACGTATAGTCACGTCTATGTGTTAAACTCGATAATAATATTCAGCATTCGGATAACGGTGTCAGCACCCTCTGCCTTGAGAACCTTTGACCATACTTCACCATGTTGGTTAGTGTGAGTTGTTCAAGCGAAGTTAAGGGGTGGGGGAGCGCGGGGGCAGAACTGGTCCAGATATCACTCGCCACCGATGTTCGCCGTGGCCAGCAATTGAACTCAGGTTGACGGGCTAACCGCTGTTCGTACCATCACTGCAGGTAATCAGAAAAATCCAAACAGAACTTTAAACAACATGCAATCCCCCAAAATGTATGACCCAAGCGTCGCTTGTTTTCAAAACCGCTGAATCCATTGTGCTCTATACTCACAAATAAACAGAGCCCATTATCAGTCAACTCATAACGATCCTGCTGCGGAGTGCGACGCTCAAGCCGATAGAAGCCCGGCGAGCCCACTCCCCGAGGTCGGCCCTGGCGTTCCCCGTGCGTCACGAGCGCCGTCTCCCATGCACGCGGCTCGTGCGCCGCCGTGCGCGACGCGCGGGCGGCAGCGCAACGGGCTGCCGCACGGGAATAATACTAATAATAATGATACACGCTAATTATAACGCCGCGTGGCACATATTCATTCAATGTCGAAGGTATTAATTTGAAGAGAGAACGACTCAGAGGCTTAGCGAGGAAACCGCAGACGCGGAGGCGGCCAAGCGGGTAGCCGGCGCAAACATATTGCCACTCACTCCGTCCCATGCACAGTATTAGAATGCAATCGGTCAATTAATTAATGAGTGGGTTTTTTTTAGCTGTGGGAAGAAACCGGAGAACCCGGAGGAAACCCACGCAGAACAGGGGGGGAGGACACAGAAACTCCACGCAGTAACGGGCCCCAAGGCGGGAATCGAATCGCCTCGGGCAGGAGTTTCTCTCTGTGAGGCGCAGATGTTCCCACCGCACAGACACCCTGCCGCTCACGGTGGCCAACGCGGGCGTGGGGGCAGGGTGCCGCGCCGGTGCTGCCCGAGCGCCGCTCGCCGCGTGCGGAGGAACGCGATTAGCCACCGCGGGCGCCACCGCACCACCCTGCGCAGCGCTGGCCCGCTGTTGGCTTTTCCAATCTGCCTAATCCGCTAACGCCGCTCAGCAGCCTCGGGGGCCGCAGATAAACAAGTCGCGTTCCACTTCCGCTGGGACCGACTTAGCGAGCGTCTCCCACAACTACGCCAACATCGCCGTCGTGGCCCTTCCGTCCTCGCCAACCTAGCAGCGCCGGCTACAACTCACTCCGTGCGGACGGGGCAGTACGTAAATAGTGCGAGCACATTGTAACTAAATATGTACGCGGAGCAGTAATCGCTCGAACACGCACGGCGAGAGAAGCGTGCAGAGAGAGAGAGATATCAGAAGATGCGTCCTGGGATCGCTTAAGACTAAAGCCACGTGGAGGTGCTTTAATAATAATAATAGCATTTATAGAGCGCCTCACACCCGAGGGTCACAAAGCGCTGCACAGGGCTGCGGAGAGAACGGTACGCCAACAACGACAACGACGATAGAGAACGGAACATCAGCAACTTTTTTTTTGTTAGGGTTTTTTTTATGCATGGGGAGTAAGTGTTCAATGTAACGATTCTTTAAACGCGCTGTAGCTCTGTTTGCTTCTTGGCAACGTTGAATGGCGATTCCTCACGGCGCGATGCCGACTCACGACGGCACGCGAAAGGGAGAAACGTAGCAAGAAACACATTCTTTTTTGTGTAAAGAACTGCGGCGTCTGATGTAGTTTCTACGCTATAACGTGATTGAACAACCAAATAAATTAGTGCTAAAGTTTGCGATAATTCTATTTTATAAGAGCACTTTTAAATTGTTTACCTATACGTGTAAGCGAATTACATTCTAGCAAATGTGAAATATTTCACAAAATTGCCATAAAATGTAAATAAGACGGAAAATGTACAAGACGATGGAAATACTATGTTCCTTCAATGGACTCCTTGTATTGAAATGTTATTTTAAAGATTAAATTATATTTTATATATGAGCATGAAAAAAATATTTCACAAACCTACAAAAAGCAGTGTACGATTTGTATAATAAATCGTGACAGGCATTACATTTAAACATCTGATGCACGATCATTCTCACGTCTTCTCACAATTAAACTAGACTCCATGAGTTTGAAAGATCGAGTAAAAAGTGCGTTTTAAGATGCAAAATGTAATCATGGAAAATGTACTGTACCTGTAATTTTATAAAAAAAAACCAAAATATACACTCTCAATTGGAAGAGTTAGATCATTTAACACACTATAATTTAAAGATGTATCCTCTATATTTGTATAACACAATGCCAAATCCTAATATTAACTACACTTGCAGAATTCAAATACCATTATCACATAGTGAATCTCTTAAATTTACCACAATCACAAACATCATGACAGGTAAAGAAACTTTTTTTTATAGTGTGTCTGTAGCAAACGCGATGAAAGCGAGCAATGGTGTGATGATAGTGGAGCCTCAGGTGCTGGGTCATTCCCGTGGCTACGGGCGCTGTATTGTCTCCTCTAAGGGGAAACACGCGTCTACGTATTTGTTTCAAGCAACGTTGGCAAGGTCAGAAGAGGCACGAACACCAACAGCCACGACATGATTGATCGCAGCAGGAGCCGTGGCGATTCCCACAATTAAAATAAACACAACTGAACAACCTCACTTCGATTTCCAAATAAAATGCGTGTATTGAAATGTAACCGGACCATTGAAATAAAACCGAAACATTTAAATTCGGCAAAGACATAAGGAGATTACGTAATGATGGATCGTACGTGCATACGCGTTAGACAAATGAAAACAACTCTACGGTATTAATGTCATACAAACTAAACTGGTGCGCCGAGCGTATATTTGTCAAGTTGTTAAACTGAAGGGAGACGTAACAATGCATGTATAATGGCTTTCATTTGACCGCGATGCTTATATTGTGCATGCTGTGTTGAACCACCTGAATATCAAGCGCGGGCGGCACAGTTCTGCGTGAGGCAGCAGCGAGGTGATTCAAGCGATGCCGCGCGTGCAGCGCCGGGGTACGGTGCGTCAACACACACTGTAGCTTTCTAGACAAACCAGAGGCCCCTCTTTTTCTTCATTTTTTTTTCGAGCCATATGAAATTTCATCTGCGTGTGGCCAGAAGCCAGTGGGCTATTTGTTACGAGGCCGTGCGCACGAACGTAAATAATTTAGTTTGGCCAATGACCAGACTGGCACCAGCGACACCGTCGCGGCGAGCGGAACCTACAAAGGGACCGCGCGCGGCCGCCGCGCGGAACCCACCCGAGGAGGGTCTCTTACTCACGCGGCAGGAGCGACGCCACCGCACTGCAGGTATTTCTCGTCACTTCTTCTTCCACGGCGGGTGGCAGCAATCACCGAGGCGCACCACGTATCCCGGCTGGTTAGCTGTCGGCCTCTTCGCCAAGCGGCGTCGTAACGAGAGCTCTGCCGTTGCGTCCGGGGACGGCCTGCCGCGACCGCCCGGAGCGATTTTCTGGATGCTCTGCAGCAGCGACAACGCGTCTCTCGCGAACTTCAAGCCTCATGCCATTCTTTCCCAGTGGAAGTGCCGGCCGGGAGGGCGCTGGGAGGGTGTGGCGCGCGACCCTGGTGGCATCACTCAGCGAAGGGCCTCCCACCGGCTTCCTTACATGGCGCGCGAACATGAATATGCAAGACAGGGCAGCCTTACCCCCTCCGTCTCTAAGATTCCTTCTGGCGAAGCCGGCAGCAGCGGCCTCCCTCCCTCCCGGAGCTGTCGGAGGCACGAGTGAGTGTCTGCTTACGCGTACACAAGCAGAGGCAGCGGCGGCGGCGCCACTTGGAGCCACTCACTGCTTATCAAGAGGACCCTTGGAGGAGCTACCAACGGCACGCTCCTCAATTGCCTCTGACAAACACCGAGGTGGCCAAATTGCACTTGTGTGAAAAAACACGAGAGGTTGCGCGGAGTGGGCATTAAAGCCCGCTCACTCACAGACGCGCGCTTGTATTTTTAACCGTGCTCAAGAAATAAGAATCGTTTTGCGTGGATTTGCATTTCAGATAACGTGTACACGTATTGTTGAATCGATTTTAGGCTTTGCTTAACGCCGATGTTCCACATTGTGCCGAGCATTGGCGTGAGAATGCTGGGACCTATCGAGGGCTGCTGGTGAATGTGGGCTCCTGCTTTCGCAATACAACATGACATGACACTGTGCCAAACAGAAATGGATATATGGTATGTTCAGGTGTGAGTGAGACAAATAGTAAAAAACTAAATAATTGAATTCTTATTTAATGCAAATAACAACAGTGTTTCCATGTTCAAATTAAATATTGGATCGTGCCGAGCTCTGTGGCCCTGAGCCAGTGACGGAAATTCCACAGTGCTATGGCAGGGCCAGTCCTTCTACAGCACAAATGAATACACGTCAATGCTTGTAGTGGTTTCATAACTGGACGTGCATGTGTGTATGTATGTATGTATGCACACATTGCAATGTGCAACCACTGCTAAGTGAGGGCCTGTCCATGGTTAATGGTGTTGTTTGAGCTTACTTCACCACGCTGCTCAGTGTGGATCGGTGTAGGGACGACCCAGGGCTGATGATTCAGATGTTACTCACCACTGATGTTAGCCGTGGCCAGGAATTGTACTCAGATTACCAGAATCATAGTACACAGCGCTGAACATTACACCGCCAATCCACCTCACACTGTGAGCCACACTTTAATTTTCCAAAAAGTGGCTTTAAAAAGTCAGTGTTTCTCTGCTCGCACAACCGATGGGTGGTCGTTGTCTTCCTTTACGTTACCGAGCCAGAATTGGGAATTCTATCGTCCTGTCACGGTGACCGGTTATCGCGAGCGTTTGAGCTGTGAGTAACTTTCGCGCGGAGGAGCCGTGGTTTGCTGTGTAGAGGAAGGCCAGCGGGGCACCCAGGAGGAGGACACAGGTGAGAGACCAGCCCCAGGCCATCTCTCCCCGACTCCGGTTCTTATTATTCGTGGCCACGCGGCTCAGCGTGTGGAGGCCCCGCAACTGTTTTTGGCAGCGCCGACTCTCGGCGCCTTTTCTCCATCGTCGTCTCGGCGGAAACTAATGAAATGTTGTTCTTCCACAATCCAATTGAAGTGCGTGTCTTTTTTTAATAAAGCGAAGGCGCGAGGCGGCAACAAAATCGGCGAGCGGCCGGCGTGGACGCGGCGATGCGGATTTCTGCGCGAGGGCGTCACGGCGAGCGGCCCCACCGAGGCCACCAGAAGCCAGGGCTTTGAAGCGCTCTCTTTAAACAAAATCAGCATTTTTGTAAACCAGTCATGTTGAGAGAGGTTTTTTTTTAAAGGGGTTAAAAAAAAACAAACAAGGAGGGACAGCAAAGCAACTGTGGAGAGGACCCACAACAAAGGGGGAGGGGGAGATTTAGGCATTAAAAAAATTCTTACTGGCTAAAGCAAGGGTAACTCAATCCTCCGAAACGTGGCTTTTTTTAGAGAGACCGAGAGAGAGAAGGGAGCGAGAGGGAGAGTGCCGACTTTGAGGCGCTTCTCACCAGCCGAGCGAAGCGAACTGGGAGTGAGACGTTTCGGGGGTTCACGGGTCTTGCCCGCGCGCATTGCTCACGGAATTCTTTTTCTGATAAAACAAAACGTTGGCTGCGATTCCCATCGTGACTTTGAAATATTCAGCTGTGTGTGAAAAATGAAAAAAACACTCCCCGACCTTTTTAAGTGGTGCGTTCTTCTGTTTGTGGACCCTGACTCGAGCCGGCGTGTGTCTGAGCGACCGTCCGGCACGGAACCGTAGACGCGCGGCGTGTCGTGACGGGGGGCCCAACCAAACTGGACCCACTGCCAACCGTCGACATTTTTGGCAGACCACCACACAGTAAAAAATCTGATGTTTTGTGATAAATATGCAACGGCAAGAGTTCAGTGGCCCACTTCCCACGGCCCTGCCAACCACCAATGGCCACGGACCCCAGGCCGGGAGCCACTGATCGAGACAAACCCACACTGCTCATTGCCCACGTCAATAGTAATCCGGTTTTAGGACAGACGTGGCATTATGATCAACATTAACTGTTATGCCACTGTGGTAATTTTAATTCGTACAATGTCACACGTTTGGTCACATACAATATGTTTGTTTAACACAATGACCGAGACCTTATGCATCGTGATAATGATCATAATAATAATAATACTTGGCTGTGGCTCAAGATCCTAAATAACAATTTGTGAAAGCAACGCAGCCATAGCGTCATCTTCTCTCGCAGCGCGATGCTTGCGTCCACTCGTGGATGAGCCCCACTTCCACCAACCACCACCGCCAAGCATCACCACCACCACCAACCACCACCGTGAGTGAGGTGACAAGAGTTTGGCATTTTGCCGCGGGTGCAATTCGGCGTCCGATGTAGGAGGGCCCAGGTTTAAAAACAAATGGGAACAAAGGGGCAGCTTATGTGCATCCAGGTAAGGACAGAGGCAGTCGCGGCAATTTACTTCCCACCACAGTTTTTTCTCCTCTCTCTCTCTGTGACCGCCTCTTTTTTTGTGTGTGTCCCTTCACGAAATGTCTCCATGGTGACATTTACACATGTGTGCCGGGCCCGTCTCGGCCGAGGGAAACGCGAAGGGGGAGCGGCCGGCCTCTCTCGGGTTACACCTTGAACAATGCAGCGCCACAAAGGCGGCTTTCACGGAGGCCTCTTTCAGGTTGGAGAAGGAGAATCTGCGCGCGAGCCAGGCCGGAATGTGGCTTGCGCCGCTCGCCACTTAGCGTCGGCCCGAATAAAGCACACAGCGCCGCGACAGCCCCGCAGCGGCAAGCACAGCATCTCCTCTGTCACGGCCCCGTTTTTTAAAATTCAGGGACACCATATGCTCGGCAGCGCGGCGCTTGCGCGGGCGGCCGCGCGGCTGGGAGGCGGCGGCGGTGGCGGCGGAGACACGGCGCGCTCGCGCCCCAAACCCCACGCTCGGCCCGGCGGCCGGCGCGTCTCGAGGCCCTCCCCGTCGTGGGGCGGCCACCGCGCCGTGGCCTGTCGCCGTGGCCCGCTGCTTCGAGATGCCGGTGCCACGGATGAGCACTCGACAGGGTGGTCTACTTGGCTTGTGACCCCCATTGCATAATTTTTTTTCTCCACTTTGTGACCTTTCATGAGACCTTTAACGTGAAGGCTTTCGTGACGAATGTTATCCATAGTATATCCATATTTTATGGGTTGTCGGTTCGCTTTCCAACATACCGGTTTGCTGAAGTAAAGAAGGGGCGGCACGGTGGCGTAGTGGGTAGCGCTTCCGCCTCACAGCAAGAAGGTCCCGGGTTCGAATCTCGGCTCGGGGTGCCTTTCTGTGTGGAGTTTGCATGTTCTCCCCGTGTCCGCGTGGGTTTTCGCCGGGCACTCCGGTTTCCTCCCACCGTCCAAAGACATGCTGCCAGGTTAATTGGCGTACTGACTAAATTTCCCCAGGCGCCCTGCGATGGACTGGCGTCCCATCCTTGGTGTTCCCCTGCCTTGCGCCCTGTGTCTGCCGGGATAGGCTCCGGCTCACCGCGACCCTGTATAGGATTAAGCGGTTTCTGAAAATGAATGAATGAATGAAGTAAAGAATTTACTCGTTTTGTTCTCGTGACAAACCTTACTAATTGGCTGTGTCGGGTGGAGGCGGGTTTACGGCACTTGTTTTTTTACGTGACCTAACCCATTAAAAAAGGATATACTATGGATTTGAATGAGACTGTATCCGTGAATATTTCAATACTTTGCAAATTAATGTTTATACACGTGTATGCATTTATCATTTCAATGGTAGCAAACTGGCCTTCATGGTGGCCTGTGCCTGCCCAGGCCAAATCTGTGCTGGCCGATAGATGTTTATTATTACAGCAGAAAAATACCCAGTGAGCTTGCAAGCTCTTTACGGGATTCCTGCATTGACACAACAAATACAAATAAATTAAAATATAAAAATAACCAAACTAATCCAAATAACCATTATTATTATTATTAACCATTTACGCCTGTCAACCAATGAGAGGCCAGGAAATTATCGGTGACCTGATGCATTCCTAGCCCGATTACATATAGACATATATTCAAAAATAAATGTAAGTTTAATAACTGACATTTTAGTTGGTAACATTTAATTACAATTATGTTGCAAGTAATTTAAAATATGTTATCTTTATTTGTTACTGACCGTTGCTACTCTCTTAATGTTTCTTTCCAAACCTCTGGTCCAGATGGGCTCTTACCTGTTTTAAAATAAATGTTGTCTATTTGTGCCACAACAGGACGGATCAATAGTACATAATGTCCGTGAACAAAACGTAATACTACCTGAGCTTGCATCTGCTCAGTACGGATTTAGATCGCCCCGAGCGAGCACGTGCAGTGGTTGTGGAGGCGCATCTGCAATTCTCCAAATACCAGACCGAGCGAGGAAGGGCTCAGTCCCTCACAGCTGAACCTCCCTCCGTCACTCTGCGTAGGACACACGACAGAAAACAACATCCAGCAGAGGTTATGAAATAGTCGTCTAAATAATATTCATAATAATCATGCAATCTTCATGGCAAGGTGGCCCAGTAGTAACATCTACGCCTTACAGAAAGAGAGTCCTGCCTGAGGCATTTCGATAATAATAATAATAGCATTTATAGAGCGCCTTTCACCCGAGGGTCACAAAGCGCTGCACAAGGCTGTGGAGAGACACCTCCCTATGGCGCCTTTCTGTGTGGAGTTTGTGTGTTCTCCCCCTGTTCTGCGTGGGGTTTCTCCGGGTACTCTGGTTTCCTCACACAACAGCCCAGGCAGTCAGCCTGGGCTGACTGCGGTTTCCTCACTATGCCTCCGTATCCGTGTCGCGTCCACAACCAGGTGTGGAATTTGCGTGCGTTCTAACTTGTATTATTCCTATCCTGAAACTATGCGATTTGAAAAGTATTTCGCATGGATATTTTTGACCGATTCCTTCTGAGTTCAACCTCTGTGTGGCAGCAGCAGCATGAGAGCGAGATGTGTGCTCGCTCGCTGGCTCGGCGAGGCCCGAGTTCTGGGAGCGCCGGCTGGGTTGGAGAGATGTGCGCTTTAAGCCGCTGCGAAGCCATCGTCAGAAGCCGATGCTTATCTTAATTGCCTGTGGGTGGGAGTGTCCATCATTATGTTATCTGCAGGCTGGGGAACGGTCATTAGCGGGAGGAAGTGTTTGGCAGCGGCTAACGCCAAAGCTCTCAGGGATAAGAACACAAAACTACCCCACTTACCCACCCACACCCGCCACCCACGGCAGCATAAAACAACACAAACACGGCGACTCCAGCGCGCTCGGTGGCGCATCGGGCCCGCGTGCCGGCCGCGGAGAGGGGGTATTTTTCGAAACGCGGCTGTGCCCCATTACATTCTTTACCCAAGGAAGCTCATTATCACCATCGTCGCCCACCATTATCAGCACTATCGACCACCACCACCACCACCGTCATCGTTGTGGCCACTGTGTCAATCCTGGGCTCGCGTCACTCGCGCCGAACGTGTGTGAAGGCAAACAACCGCCGCGCACGGGGAGCGGTAGGCGGGGGAGCGCGTCCACCCACCCACCCACCAACCCACCCACCCACCCACGAAACCTAAAGCCATCGGGGGAAGAAAAGAAAGCCACCTCGTTTGTGTTTGCAAAAAAACAATGCTCGTGTTGAGCCCAGGCACTAAACCGCACATGTGGACAATTCATCGCGTTAGCATCACGTGCCGCACGCTGAGAACGCTTTCACGGGAGGGTTTGCACGTTTACGAGGCCGGGTCACCGCCGTCTGCGCTCCGCGGGAGAGACGCTTCTCACGCACACATCATCATCATCATCGCGACCGCTTTCCTGGCCGCACCGAATTAACGACGCATGTTTTGTAACAGCTTTGCGTCGGTTTGTTGAGGGCATCGTCATTTTGTTAAACACATTTGCAGGGGTCACCGTGTTTGAGTCTCAGCACATGCTAGCACTTGAATAAAACCTATAACGAGGACAAAACTAAATACGTTGAGAGAGAGTGAACGGGAGCAAAGAATCTCACTGTCATGTATCTTATGTGTATCTGATCAATACACTTATAATATAATAATATAAATTTATATAGCACCTTTTACCCGGGGGTCACAAAGCGCTGACGTTGATGCTAGTGACGGAAATACGTTGATACTATGATCAGAGTTCGGTCGTCTAAGCCTCGTATGAACGACTGCAGGTCGTGTGGTTATGTGATCGACACAGTTTACTGATCCCGGGGATTTAAACTTGCGACAGTCTCTGAATCGAGCGTCTTGGCCAAAGCGTGACGACCTGTCCAGATGGCTCCATAAGCTCTCACACCGCCCTTAAACAGCCCGGGCCACCTCGCCGTGGCGACGCCGGGTGCGCTGGTCAGCACTGGCTCATCACCGCCATGGCTGGGTCTCCTCTATGGTGAAGTGGGGATGAGCACCACGCGCGCTAACACCCGCTGTGACGCTCGCACCGCTGCTACAAACCACAATTAGAATCGTACAGATAAACACGCTCGTTATACTTTCGTCGCTGTTTGAGAAAGCACACGGGCCATCTTCTCTGGCCCTTTAGCAGATAACATTGTTTGCTGTTAGCTGTTATAGGGCAACCTAAACATGACTATTACAAATAACGTACATGGCATCGTACAGATTAACACCATTTCCAGGCGTGTGCAATTTACCATCGTACTTGTACAAAGGCCGCTTGTATAAAATGTCAAGTCGAACCGTCTCCGCAAGACAACCCCTGGCGGCGGGTTGCCTGTGCAGCGGTAACATCTGCGCCTCATAGAAAAAAAATCCTGCCCGACGCGGTTCAATTCCCGCCTCGGGCACCTTTCCGTGTGGAGTTTGTGTGTTCTTCCCCTGTTCTGCGTGGGGTTCCTCCGGGTTCTCGGCTTTCCGCCCACAACAATGAATCGGCCGATAACAATATATACGGAAGCAGTGTCTGGCGGGTTGCCGCCGGCTGACTGCCTGGGCTGACTCCTCCCCTCTCTGCGGTTTCCTCGCTACGCCTCCGTATCTGTGTCTCGTCCATGAGCAGGCGTGGGATTTGTGCGGCGCGTTATAAATTGTACTAGTATTATTGTTACTAGTACAATTACTAGTACAGCCTGCCACACCTATTGCGTCAAACACAGTCCCCCACAGCCTTAAAAAAACTCTTAAAAAGTCACCTCTTCACCGACTCACAACAAACCGACTGAGCAGGGCTCCGCGCCTCCGAATCAACGGGTGCAACGTGCCCGGAGAAAATGCGCGCGTTACAAAAGTAGATTATTATTATTATTATTTATGATCAGACGGAGCTGTGAGTATCGGATACTCTGGCGCAGCGTGCGGACTGGCCACGTGATCGAAGTGAAGCCGGTCTCCGGCTGCACACGATTTGTCCGCTCGCCGTCGCGGGCTGTCACTCACGCGTCTTGACGGGCCGGTAAATGACATGTCGGTGACCTTTCCCTGGCCTCTCTGCTCGCCTCATCGTTCTGCTTTGTAAGAGGACAGGCGTGAGTTGGATATCTGTCGTGTGTCGTCCTCAGTACCTGTGGGGAATGCTATTTTATTTGAAAAAAAAGACAAAAGGGCCGGAAATATATGGTGGACTTGAGGGTAAACATGCAGTTCTTTCAAGTAGGACTATGTCAGAGCATACGGGTAAATCCTGTTTGTAATGTGCTGGCGCTGTCATAACACTGCCCGTTCTTAAGTACGAAGCGCGGAGTCACACACTGTAAGTGTGTCTTGTTTCGCAAACACACCTGTCCTTCCAACACTTATTTATAGCATCTGGAAACAGACGATCGTACATTCACCCAGCGCCGGTCACACACGCACGCACGCACACACGTCTCAGAGACACGCGCGGCTCAGGTGCAGATGTTGTGAGCGGGCACACGTGCAGCGTGGCACACGGCGGGGTGGCGTGGGCAGCACCACAACTCGTGTTTACATACCAACATCATTTAAGGCTGAAAAGACCTGGGAGGAGGCCCAAGACAGGTTCAGATACCTTCCACCCGGCGACGTTGCCCATGGCCGAGAATCACCCGCGCTCAGGTGCGTGCTAGGGCGCTGCGCTAACCGCGGCGCCACCGCTCTCCACCTCACACACGTGTGTGCATGCACGCAGACGTGAAAATGCGTCTCTAGGTTTGTTTCTGAGGTCAACAATCACCGCTGCCTCAGCAGCACTCACGCGGGGCCGCGCGAGGTCAATTAGATCATCATCATTGTTGGAAACCGCTTAATCATATACTGGATTACGGTGAGTCGGAGCCTATCCCGGCAGACACAGGGCGCAAGGCAGGGGCTATACCCAGAATAGGACGCCAGTCCATCACAGGGCACCGGGGGCAATTTCGCCAGCAGGCCAATTAACCTGTGCAGCAGCATGTCTTTAGCCTGTGCGAGGAAACCGGAGTGCCCGGCCAATACCCACGTGCACACTGGGAGAACATGCAAGCTCCACACAGAAAGGCACCCGAGTAGGGATTCGAACCCGGGTCCTTCTTGCCGTGAGGCGGCAACGCTACTCAACGGGCCACCGTGGAGTCCAGTCCATTTATATATATTAAGAAAATAGTGCTCGTTGCAGTTATCAGTACGCGCTGCTTATCCAGAGCTGTGGTGAGTGTTGCTGAGCGAGAGTTGGCGGCCAGCGTTACCGGGCGAGCATTACCGGCCATCGCACGAACGACTCGTTTGTGCCGAATCTACGCGAACGCGACCGAAATCGCGCGGACACCAGAGGCTCGCTGAGCTGGCGAGCGCACCTACCACGCTGCTGTTGCGGCGGCGATGATTCTCTAACGTGACTCGGCATTATCTCCACAATGTAGGGGATTGTTACACAGTGCAGCGCGGGTGCCGTGGGCCCCTCTTGCCCGGGATGAGATGGGGTCCCCTGCTCAATCCCGCCCCCGCCTTCTGCTGTATTTGCTCCACCTGTGCCTGATAGCTGTGCCACTGCATTGTCAAGCTGTCTGCACCTTCACAGTCTTTCTTGTATACACAACAACCGCTGCGCGACACTAAGTAGCGGTGACGTCACCACGGTGCTTGTGCCAGGCGAGGTGCACCTTGAGGCCACTTCACGTGGCCTCTACACACACCTTGATTACTTATGATTGTTAGGTAATATATTTAGATCGCGGTGTCGTCTGCTCGTATCATTATCTAGAATGATTATGAAACAAAACATGATTGCAGACCCACATATTTAGCCCTGCGCTTCACTCACGCAAGCAATCAAAGACAAAGATCCCCTCTTTAGCGTTAACAGATCAAGGTAGAAGCGTTCACGTCGCGATCCCTGTCAAGTAATACTTGGTATTACCTGCAAATTCTACCAAACACTTCGAAGCCGAGGAGCTGAAAGACAACGATGTGCAGAAGCTCAACAGATGCCAGAAGCCCCTCAGTCTGGAGCAAGAAGAGAGGCCAATGCCCGCCGTCTTTAAGGCCAGCACTGACTATTATAGCTCTAAATGTTGAAGGGCTGTCTTCTTCTTCTTTGCGATTCTTCGAAGCACGATGGGCAGCTTCTGGACATCGTTGTCTTTCAGCTTGGCTTTGAAGTGTTTGGTAGAATTCGCAGGCAACACCAAGTATTACCTGACAGGGGTCGCGACGTGAACGCTTCTACCTTGACCCCCAAGGGCTGTCTGCAACTAAAGAAGAATTTGTTGCAATGGGAAACTGTCATATCACCATCACGCTTCGCAGAATCGAATTCGAATTCGAACAGACTGCAGAGTCAAGTGCCGTTAGCCAGCAGCTGTCAAGGCCGACACGGCACAAGAGGGGGTGGGTGACCAGCACTATGCTCGGCCGCCTTTGTCTCCCTCGTGGCAATATTTACACACCGCACCAGGTACTCATTTGAGGCTGAGTCGAGCTCGGGGAGGCCCAGGACCGGTTCAGAAAATCGTTACTAGTTTTGGCCGTGAGCGGGAATTGAACTCGGGTCGCTCGGTTTGTAGCCCAGCGCGCTAAGCACTGAGCCACCGCTCCCCGCACTGCCCCACCACTCATTCGAGCGTGAAGACGCTCACGCGTCACGCGCGCACTCGGTGCTTCCTGTCGTTTAAGCGCTTCCACGCAAAGCGCGCCTAGCCAGCCGCTAATGTCCATCAGAAATAGAATTGCTAAACCGAGCGCGTGACGGTCAGACCACTGGTTAGTGCATGAAGACGGTCTGTCACTCAGCCCGTGAGCGGGCGAGCGAGCGAGGCAGCGGGCGAGCGGGGTGATCGAGAACCGTGCCTCCAGAAGCAGATGACGAATACGGGATCAACGCGGGTCGTTAGTCTCGTCAGCGCCGTTTATTCGCGAGAGCCGCTTATGGACAGGGAGCGACCCCGACGCGAAAAGCAAAATATTATTAGGTCAGCGCGCCTCCTCTCTCTCCTAGCAGGCCGTCGCGCGCGCCAGTGTTGACACAATGTGCGTGCAAGTCTAAGGAGGGGATGAAAAACCCACGCGTGCTGATGTGTCATCCATCACCGGTGCTTGAGCTGTCAGCAGAGACACTCTCTCCCATCTCCTAGCTCCCTCTCTCTCTCTCTCCGTCTCCCCAGACGCTTCGTCTGCAGTAACCCCCTCCCCCTCGCCGTGTCCCGGCAGAATGTGCGGAACGACGCTCTCTCTGCTGCACGCCGGCTTGCCGGACGCGCATCGCGCTCACAAGTTAACGCTAAGCGCATGGAATTGCTTCGAAAAGTCACTTGAATGCAATTTAGTTGTTACTTATATTTTTGCTTCTTATTTATGTTTGTGCAGCAATTAGCATTTCTGTTGGTGCCCTTATGCAGCGCTTTGTGACCCTCGGGTGGAAGGCGCTATATAAAACGCTATTATTGTTATTGTTTCCTCACAATACGTCTGCAGCGTGACGTATACGTATGATAAGATTGATAATGTTGCTGTGTCCGTAACTAGATTGTCCCAAGGGTAGCCTCACACCTGCCATAGGGTTGTGGAGTTTCCACCACTGGCTCACGGCTGCAAATAGCAGATAAGCACTGCCTCAGTGCTCCTTTGAGCAAGAAAGCACTTTGAATACAAAATACCGAAAGGGGTTTTAAATGTTAACTTTCAATTAAAAGGCAATTTCAATGCCCCCATTATACGTTGTTTAACCACGTTAAAATTAGCATTTTAACGTGGTTAAACATTTAAAAAAGAAATCAACATTGGATCAATGTTGATTTCTGTTGGTGGCTCCAAGGTAGGACTTCAATCAAAACACCGCGGATATCTCCCACAGGGGGACTCATATCATTCACCTCGGATCTCCAACCCGCGTTTGAAATCACAACATTACAAGCGAGTCAAATGCTGCGACCACAGTCCCACTTAGCCTTAACAGAATATAGGCTCAAGTGCAGTTAGCGAGCACCTATGAAGACTGACACAGCAGAAGAGGGGGTGGGTGGCCAGCACCAGACCCGGCTGCCTTTGTCTCCCTAGTGGAAATGTTTACGCACTACACCAGGTACTCAATTGTGGCTCAGTCGACCTAAGGGAGGCCCAGGACCGGTTCAGAAAATCGTCACTGGTGTGGTACCACTCAGCAGGATTCACACACACACTGTTTGCTAAACGTCTGGGCGGCTGCCGATGTGAGAGGGATGTTTTCAGCGCTCTGTGGACAACCGAAGGAGCGCTAATGAAAAGCCAGGCGAGTGAAGTGTGTGTAACTAAATCTTGTATGGTTTTCCGTTCGTGAGATCAGGTTCATATTCACCCCTGAACTCCGCTCACATTAAATAATCGTCCCGGCTTAACATTGCGATGCTCCAATCGCAGGTTTATCTCTGCCAAGTCGATTGGATTACAGAGATTTGCACAAATGTGCTCTTGAAAATCATACACTTCCTACTCATCCTCCGTCACTGCGCCGAGCCACTCGCTGTCTCGGGAAACCTCGCGGACCACGTTCGAGTGAATGGGTGAGTGCATGCGTGCATGAGTGTGTGAGTGAGTACACGAGTGTGTGTGAGTGTGTGAGTGAATGAGTGAGTGTGAGTGCATGCGTGCATGAGTGTGTGAGTGAGTACACGAGTGTGTGTGAGTGTGTGAGTGAATGAGTGAGTGTGAGTGCATGTGGGGAGGGGTGGTGGTGGCCCAGTGGTTAGCGCACTGGGCTACAAATCTGGCGACCCGAGTTCGAATCCCGCTCACGGCCAACACCAGTGACGATTTTCTGAA
>JAZEWU010000004.1:1108480-1118785 GCA_036362915.1 Geotria australis | reverse complement strand
GCGACGTGGTGACGTCACCGCCACTTAGTGGCGAAAGACGGTTGTTTGTTGTTTGTTGTGCGTGGGTTTCCTCCGGGTTCTCCGGTTTCCTCCCAAAACAAAAAAACCACTCGTTACTTAATTGACCGATAACATCGTAATATATAGGAAGCAGTGTTTGGAATTGAACGATTACGTTCCACGCGTCATAAATAGCATTTATTATTATTACTATTATAAGCCCCGAACGGGGACTTGAATCGCCGCGGCAGCGAGCAGAGAGTGTGCGTGGCTCGGGCGGCCGTCTGCCCGCAGATCCCGGGTTCGTTACCCGCTAAGTGATGACGCCCACCCGCCCTCCAGACGGGACGTGAAGCACTCTCACGACCCGACTCCGCGTCACGCGCTTTCTCAGCTACAGCCACGTGGACAGCTTCTTCAAATCAAATATCCCATTATAGATAGATGTTTATTATTATTTCAGCAGAAAATACCCAGCGAGCTTGAAAGCTCGTTGTGGGATTCCTGCATTGACACAACAAACACGCGAATTTACAAACGTTACTCGTGTTCTTCACGAGCCGGGTAGCTGAGCGCTCGAGCGAGTGGCTCCCAATCGGAGGGTTCCAAGTCGCAATCCTGCTGAAGGGTCGGCTCAGCCCATCATCTCTCCAGGGTCAATAACATCATCTCTCCAGGGTCAATAACATAGGCATCACCTTATGGGTGTGTCAACAGCGATTGTCCTATGGATAGACATGCTCCTGCCATAGGAATGTGGCATTTCCCACCACCGGCTCCGGGTTATAATAATACATTCTACTTATGACGCGCACAAATTCATTCAATTTCGAAGGTATTAATTCGAAGAGAGAACAAATCAGAGGCGCGAGGAAACTGCAGAGAGGTGGAGGAGGCAGCCAGGCGGTTTGCCGGCGCCAACGTTTTGCCACACGCTGCGTCCTATACATTACGATGTTATTGGCCAATCCATTAATGAGTGTTTTTCAAAGTTGTGGGAGGAAACCGGAGAACACGGAGGACACCCATGCAGAATAGGGGGAGCACACACAAACTCCACATAGAAAGGCGCCCGAGGTAGGAATTGAACCGCCTCGAGAAAGACCTTCTTTCTGTGAGGCGCAGATGTTACCACTGCACCACCCTGCCGCCCCAAACAGGGGACGAGCAGCGCCTCAGTACTTATTGGAGCAAAACTAACTTTGACTTTGAACTTTGAGGTTTTACGAAACAGCGAAACAAAACACAACACGGGAAATATGTCACAATGAAGCCACGGAGGGTAGCGACCGCGACACCAACTTATTTCCACCAGCGATGAGAGAAAACAACACATCACGCCGCAGTCGTGATCCCCTCCCAAGCGCACTTCGGCACCACTGACCCATCATTGCAAAACACACTCGCGAGCCTCCAATCCATCCCACAAACCCTCGTTGCCCGCTTCAAGGTCACGCCAAGGTCAAGCGGCCCCCGCGCCGTGCTCGCCCCATTAGCCGCGGCGAGACGGCCAACAGCGGAAGCCCCAAGTGTCTCCATAAATCTCTCCCCCGCTGGAATTTCACTGCGTCACCACATCCATCGGATGAGCATCGACGTTTGTTTTCTGTCTTGTTTTGGATTTTTTTTTCTCATTTCTCACCACCGTGCTGCTCCCATCTGTCGCCGTATAGCATTTCCACTTCTGCTTGTCTTTGTTGTTTTTGTGATAGATGCGCCAACGTCTTATTTTGTTCCGCCTCTATTTTGTTGAAGAGACGCTACGTTTGAGAACTGCCCAAAGTGAAGGCGCGCTATCGCGAAACGCGGGCTATTCTCCGCGGAGCGGAACTGGACACTTTTCTAATAATAATCTACTTTTGTAACGCGCGCATTTTCTCCGGGCGCGTTGCACCCGTTGATTCGGAGGCGCGGAGCCCTGCTCAGTCGGCTTGTTGTGAGTCGGTGAAAAGGTGACTTTTTAAGAGTTTTTTTTAAGGCTGTAGGGGACTGTGTTTGACGCAAAGACACGTATCGCCGATGCAGTTATACACGCTCAGGAGGGTGCAGGGAAGCGAAGCGAGTCGCGGGTTTGTGATTGCACTGACACAACGGGCAACGCGAAACAAAGACAAAGATCCCCCGTATAGCCTTACCAGACTGTACCTTCAAGTGCTGTTACCGAGCACACATGAAGGTAGCCGGAACAGCACACCAGGGGGGTGGGTGGCTAGCGCCACACCCAGTCGCCTTTGTGTTTTTAGTAGCGATGTTTACACACCACACCAGGTACTCATTTAAGGCTGAGTCGACCTAGGCGAGGCCCAGGACCGGTTCAGATATTCGCCACTGTTATTGGTCGTGAGCGGGAATCGAACTGGGGTTGCCAGGTTAGTAGCCCAGCGTGCTAACCGCTACGCTACCGCTCCCCATGGCTCAGTTACCAGAGACATCACGCTGCCTGTCAGACAGGGGAGTGCGTGGGCTGGGATCGGGAACATCGCTGGTCGGTGGACGGTGGACGAGACTGGGAGTGTAATCGCAGATAAAGGATGGAACACAGCCGACAGGACGAGGAGATGGTGAGCGATTAGATCAGCTCACGTTCGGGAGCGGGATGGATTGTGACATGGCAGGAGCGAGAGGGATGGCCATGGATTGGGGTTGGCTCTCTTTTACAATACAGCTTAGATACATGAGTAGTCAGATTTTGATTGATCTATAATAATAATATCATTTAGAAGCGCCTTTCACCCGAGGGTCACAAAGCGCTGCACAGGGCTGCGGAGAGAACGACAAATCAACAACGACAGAGAATGGTAATCAGCAACAAATTATTATTGTTTTTGGGTTTATTTTTTATCCGAGCTGTGGAGAGAACGGCATGTTAACAGCGGGGAGACCAAATAATGGAGAGTGAAGCAATAGCGATAAACCATAAGACATAGGACACAAAAACAACAGGAAAATAATAATAATTCTACAACAAGCAAGGAGGGAACAGATGCACCCGAGCAGACGCAGATCAGAACATCTCCGCACGGTACCACTGACCCGTACCAACAATCCAAGTTAGACGAAGGAACAAAGGCTCCCATGAAGGCGCTAGTGGGAGGAGAGCCAACATCCTGGCACGACAGCGTTGAGACGCATAAGTGGTCCTAGCACGACGGCTTGAAAAAAACAACATACTGATTAATGTATTATATAGAAACTGCTTATGCACAGGGGCGAAGTTGAGAAAAAAATCACTCTGGGAACGCACGCGGGTCCGTGTCCCTTTAGAGCGAGGGTCCAGGGGTCCTTTTTTCATCCATTGTCAGAAAAGGCTTCATCCTGTACAGGGTTGCGGTGAGCCGGAGCCTATTCCGGCAGACACAGGGCGCAAGGCAGGGCTATACCCATTATTTGACACCAGTCCATCACAGCGCACCGAGGGCAATTTAGTCCGCAGTAGCATGTCTTTGGACTGTGGGAGGAAATCGGAGTGCCCGGCGAAAACCCACGCTCACACGGGGAGAACATGCAAACTCCACACAGAAAGGCACCCGGGCCGGGATTCGAACCCAGGCGCTTCTTGCTGTGAGGCGGCAGCGCTACTCACCGCTATGCCATCATGGTCCTCTCCTGGAAAACATTTTGAGATTATGACAATGCCATTTTCTGCATTTCCGTCACTTCTGAGATGTAAAATAACCATCGGAATGTAAGACCGCGAAAGCCTAACATATTCTCTGTGGGATTTTCCCTGTGGGGAACGGCGTTCCCGAGCGTTCCCGTCCAATTCCACGCACGCTTTGACATCCCGCGATTGCAGGAGACGGCAGCAACAGACCGGGGAGGCCTTCACCCGGTAGCGGATTAACCATGGCTCACGACGGCGATGACGCTGACAGACAGAGCGTATAACCGCATCATGCAGGCACCGCATACCTTCCGCCAAGAGTCATCTTGGGGAACAGCCCCGCTGCTGCTAATGCATTCCCGCGTAATGAGTCGGCGTGAGGGCCGCGTGCTCGCCCCGCCGCCCCCCGGGCACCCTCCTCTGCCCCGCGGGCACCGTCTCCTGCAAGGCTGCCCTGCGTTTCTCTCATCTCATCTCATTGTCAGAAGCCGCTTAATCCTGTACAGGGTTACGGTGAGCCGGAGCTCATCCCGGCAGACACAGGGCGCAAGGCAGGGCTATGCCCAGGATGAGACGCCAGTCTATCACAGGGCACCAGGGGCAATTTTGTCAGCAGGCCAATTAACCTAGGAAGCAGCATGTATTTGGACTGTGGGAGGAAACTGGAGTGCCCGGCGAAAACCCACGCTGACGCGGGGAGAACATGCAAACTCCACACAGAAAGGCACCCGAGCCGAGATTCGAACCCAGGGACTTCTTGCTGTGAGGCGGCAGCGCTACGCACCGCGCCACTGTGCCGCCATCTCTGTTCAAATAAATCTATACAATTGTAAGATTACCATTGAAGTCCATTATTTCCATATTAATCGGGAGGATTCAGTGCTCTTTAATCAGTGTTGGGGTGGAGGGGAGTCATCATTGAATTTAGCCTGGGGCCCCAGATTCACTAACACGGTCCCCGCTTGCGAGCGACCAACAGGAGCTCCCGTGTGTGAGGCACAAACATTCCAGCTCCCGTGGCCACAGAAGCTCGCTCCCCTCCCCCGCTGTGTGAGGCAATGCTGCTGCCGCCGCCGCCGCCGCGCTGTCGGGGTCAGTGGCGACGAACGCACGTGTGTTCCCCGGCGCGCTGTGAGAACCCCGCGGCTACAACTCATCCCGAGCCGCCCAGTGACCGCGCTGCTGACACGGTGAGGAGGCGGAGTAGTCGCCTCTGTCTCCTCCTCTGTGTGTGTGTACCGTCAGCCTTGAATGAGTACCCGGTGTGGTGTGTACACATCGCCGCCACTAGGGAGACAAAGGCGGCCGGGTGTGGCGCTCGACACCCACCCCTCGGGCGCCGCGCTGCCCTTTAGAGGTTGCTATTCGCTCACAGCACTTGCCCCTACAGTCTGTTAAGGGTATACGGGGGGCACTGTCTTTGAACACGTGTGTGTGAGGAGTGAGTGCTGTTTTTGCAGCAAGGCGCCTACGAACCCGGCGACCCGAATCCGGCCGTCACCAGTGGCGAATATCTAAATACGCTCTGGGCCTCCCGTAGGTGGACTTAGCCTTAAATTAGCACAAAGCTGGCTCGGGAGTGATGCTGGCCACGCACCGCCCCTCGTTTGCTGTTGGCCTGCATTGGTGCTCGCCAGCAGCATGTGCTCCGACGGCGCGTGTGGATATACTCGGGAGATCTTTGTACGTGCACGAAACGAGACAAAGATTCCCAGTGTAGCCTTCACAGCGACCGGCACCTAGGAAGTCGGGCAAGAGGCACAAAGGGTTGGTGTGGCCGAAACCACACGGAGCCGCCTTTGTCTCCCCGGCGCTGAATGTTTACACACAGCTCGAAAGACCAAGATCTCCCGTATAGCCTTAACAGACTGTAGAGGTCAAGTGCCGTTAGCGAGTAGCACCTACGAAGGTCGACACGGCACACGAGTGGGTGGGTGACTAGCACCACACCGAGCCGCCTTTGTCTCTCCCCGGCGCTGATGTTTACACGCAGCTCCCACACACACACGCGCATTCATTTGCGTCGCAGCGCTAGACGTGTGAGCGCGCCTTGTCTGTCAGCCACCTGGGCCACTTACCACCTCACGTGACCCACGGACGAGGGGAGCTGTCAGGCCCCCTTTGTAAGACGAGAGGAGCTTTATCTTTTCCCATGGTGCCCGGCATGGGGGCAGGGAAGGTGCGCAAGGTCTGGCATCATGGGAGAAAAAATGTGGGCAGTAGGTGATTCAATGCGGAGCTATAATTTATCTTTTCATGCACGTTGGGGAGAAGAGAGAAGGGTAACTCCCCCAATCTCTCCGATCACCACCGCCCCCCGTGGAATGCCCCCCAGCCCGTGTTGTGGTTGGGTGACAAGCAGTGGAGCAGCACGGCCGCTGCAGCAATGTTCCCATGGCCACCGCGAACACTGGCTCCTCCACACCGCCACACCGGGAGTCGCCACACCGGCCACTCCACACCGTGACACCGGGCCCTGCACACCACCACCCCGGCCACACCACAATCGTTGCCGACTGCCGGCGCGCTAAGCGCGAGCGGCCGGGAACAGAAGCGACAAATGCCTAAACGAGTTGCATCGAGCCAGGTTGAGGGATTGTGGGGTCCCAGGCAAAAATTAAATCACGCCCCCACCCCTCACGCACCGATTAAAAAGCACCGAATCCTCCTAACGAATGTTGCACTCCCTCCCGGACCGGTTCGCGCCCCGAGTTACAGCTTCCAAATGAAGTCCCGGAGCCCGGAGACCCCCAGAGAATAGTGGTTTTTTTTTTACGGATCTGGGTGATTTAAAACAAAGCTTCCACGCGTTCCTCCCCCACGCTCTCCCGTCGGCGCTCCCTTTCCCCGCGCGCCCCGCCCCGCGCGTGGGTAAACACGCCATGGCCCCTCCAGAGCCGAGGGCCTCCTTGGGTCAGTAGCGAGCAGCTCTTTCATTCTGACCGCCTGGCCGGCTCCGTCAAAACATTCCCACTTCAAACGGGCAGCGCCCGCGACGCCCTCAACCTCTGCCGCTCGCGGGCCGCCTGACTCATTCCTCCGCCGCGCTTCCCAATTCAACTCAAAACAAACTCGCCACTCGCGAGAAAATGTCACGTCCCACATAGGGGAGCGAGTAGAGAGATAACCACCCAACCCATACATCCGTCAGTTGTCAGAAACCGCTTAACCCTATACGGGGTCGCGGTGAGCCGGAGCCTATCCCGGCAGACACAGGGCGCAAGGCAGGGCTATAGTAGAGAGATAGCAGTGGTGGTTATACGGGTCGCGGAGCCGGTGATTTCCTGCACCAATGAGCACTGATGCATGGCTCGTATCGCCTCTTCACAGCCCTGAGCCGGGGCTGGAAATTCCACATTCCCATGGTAGAGGCGACTCTCTCCATAATAAAAGCGCTGCTGACTTCCTCGCAACGTGGTATCTATTTTATGAACCCTGCAAGGACGACGACCCGAGGAAACCCCCAAGCGGGGTTTAAACTCGCGACTTCCCAATTGGGATCCTCTCACACTACCCATGTAATAATAATAATATCAATGTATATAGCGCCTTTCACCCGAGGGTCACAAAGCGCTGCACATGGGCCGCGAAGAGGGCGGCATGTCAGCAACGAAAGAAAAAACACAATAAAAACCAAAGCAACAGAAAATAAATGATTAAGGCTACTTCGAATATACTGAAAGGTCGTGAAACTGGCAATCTTAAGAGCGGCAACATTCTGCCAGCGCCCCCCAAGATGGCCGTCACTTCCTTGACGACAAACAAGGAGGGAGACAGGGAGGGAGGGTGAGCGACAGGGGAGACATAGGGACACAAAGACAGGAAGACAGAGACACAGACACGAGGGGGAAGCAACGCCAATCCAAATTAAACACTCAACATTGATGCATACGGGTTGTTAGCGTCTATTAAGAGACACGTCGGAATACAGCTACATTCACGAAGAATAGCTTCACTGAACCAAAAGCGAAAAAACCTGTGTGCGAGACACAAGTGTAACACGCAGGGTTGTGTGTCGAGGGAAATCACGGGAGGTGGATCGGGGTCAGAGTGGTGGCGTCACGACGCGGGCGGCGCCGGGGTCGCGGGCACCGCACGCGGGACAAGCGCTCAAACTGCACGCAGAGGCGTGGACAGAGGGGCTGTGGCGGCACAGGGCTACGCGTGTTGCGGAGGACACGAGGGGGCCGGCATCCAGCAGTCGATAGAGATAGATGTACTGATGTAGTTTGCCGGCGTGGGAGGCGAAACGTCGCGGGGAGAGATGGAGATCGCTCAGTAACACGGCTATCCCGAAAGAACTGCTCTGAATAGATGTT
Organism: Geotria australis; assembly: GCA_036362915.1. Classification (NCBI taxonomy): domain Eukaryota; kingdom Metazoa; phylum Chordata; class Hyperoartia; order Petromyzontiformes; family Geotriidae; genus Geotria; species Geotria australis. The sequence continues at coordinate 1,110,862 of JAZEWU010000004.1, read as the reverse complement.
TATTATTAGAGCAGAAAATGCCCAGTGAGGTTGCAAGCTCATTTACGGGATTCCTCCGACACGACAAACACGCGAATTGATTGAAAATGGCTGATGTTGGGTGGAGGCTGCCAATGGGACAGCCCCTGTTGATGTAAATAGTGAAGCAGGCTCCAGATCAGATTGGCTACAGCTGTCACTCCTCTACACATCTGTGACAGTTTGTGCTCAGTGTGTGCCCAAAATCTGCCCTACACACGCTCTGGTGTGTTATATTTCCATAAACGTACGACAGCAGTCAACACATCTTTGAAGAACCGTTACTCAGAACTTTCTTTTAAGAAAAAAAACGAAGCCAAATCATACACATGAATAGCTTTCATATTTAAATGCAATAACCGACTCTCCAGGGATGCACACTTTACAAACTTGCGAGGGGGAAAAAGTGCACTTTGTAAAAGATTATGTATTTTAGCCGCAGGGTGTGTTTGTCTTTCCAAGACTATTATTTTTGAATAAAAGCGGCCCCCTCGGCCAATTTCAGGCACAGGGGACCTGGTCCCGCTCCGCCGCCCACTTCCGTGACTGTGGACGGCGAGACCCATTTGGCACCGATTGCAAAATGATAACCAAACCGTCACAATCAGAGGTGCGTATCACAAGGGCCTGAATTGCTCGCGAGGAACACTTTCAAAGCCAGTCGCGGCCAGCTTAACCTTTGGCCGATAAATCTCTGCAGGGCATCAGAGTCTCAAGGAAGCCCGGGTGACCCCACCGCCCCGCGTGCGCCCCAGTGTTCTCCGGCGCCGAGGACGCCAAGGTTTCCCGTTTGGGGAGAAGAGTGCGGCCCGAGCGCCCCGAGGGCGAGCCGGACGCCCCGAGGGCGGGCCGGGCGCCCCGAGGGCGGGCCGTGCGTCCCCGCTGCGGGAGGGAGGCGCAATGGGCGATGTGAAAAGGCAACAAACAGGCGCGGCGCTGCGGTCTGGAGAGAAGCGCCTCTCGAGGCAAGCTGTGGCGCTGAGCGGACAAACAAACTCACCCCGTCCAGAGTGCCCCCACATCTGCCCACGCCCAGCCGGCTGCAATTAGCCGAGTGAAACACACACATATTCCTGCCATAGACCGTTCATGCGGCAGCGCAAGCAGATGGTTGTTTGTAGGGCTTGCAAACATGGTTGAGAATCCTATTCCGTTCAACCGTCCTTCGAAACATATTTGGGCAAATCCTGTCCGTGCTGAATTCACAATGTAAATGTTGTGGGTTCGCTCTCCAACATACCGGTGTGCTGAAGTAGTAAAGAATTGGCACGTTTTGTTCACGTGACAAACCTTACTAATTGGCTATGGATAAAATGTTTCATTGTGGTCATAATTTTAAAAATATTGTCGTAGTGATAAAATCCTATTATTCACAGCTCTTCTAAACGCCCGATGATGCCTCTAATGTGAGAGGTGATACGTCGCAAAGCGAAAGAACAGGAACACTCTACATGGCTACGTCAAAAGAACAGCTATGGAGAGCAATTATCATGCATTGAGCCGTGAAAATCTACAGCATTACAATGATTCAACGGCTTCGCTGTAGTCTGGGAGCTTTCGAGTAGCGTCGGTGAACGCAGGCAAACCCAGGACCAGTTTCAGTGTTCTTAGTCTCATCTGCAGCATCTTTCCTATAAGCAACATGCTGCTGGGTTTGATGATGTTATAGGCCAGGGGTTCGCAACCTTTTGCAGCTTAAGGCCCACTTGGCCCACTCGGGTCTGGTCTCCACGACCCACGTGGCGCTCGCGGCCCACTGATGGGTCGCGACCCACCGTTTGAGAATGGCGGTTATAGGCGAGAGATCGCGACCACAGTGGCACACAAACTGTACAAAAGTCGCGTCAAGTCGGGAATTACTTCGTGACATTGCAAAATTAGTGTTTGCATTTTACGCAGAACACATGCACGCATCGGTTCCGACATCAAACCGTTTGTGCTGAGCACGTAACGGTACGTCCCGCAGCCATCTCGCCACCATCGTGGAGTTCGTGTGCGTGCGTGAGTCACGTTTGTTTATCTCCACGCGTGTCTTGCATTGTCCGGGCATGGCTTCCCAAATGGCGCCCGTGCCGCACCTGACCTCGGAAGGGCACACTTGCCGCATATCACTGCGCCACTAACTCACGAGCGCTGCCACTTCATGGCAAGCCACTACAAAGCGAGAAAACAGGGCCCTGAACCCCGGGGCTCTAAGCGAGTCTGCATCCTCGGGGAAGAATGCTTCCTGCCACACATTAATATTCCCCGTAGCTGCCAGTGTCACTCAAACCAATCGCACGGCCTCGCATTGCGGTCTGCGGGCCACCTCGCCTCGAGATCCTCCTCGTCACCCAAACCGTGGACTGTACAGTGATCCGCTGC
>JAZEWU010000004.1:1097248-1107719 GCA_036362915.1 Geotria australis | reverse complement strand
AATGAATGAATAAGTACATTCATTGCCCTGTTTCAATAAGCATTATTATTTCACCAAAGCTTCCAGCAATCCTCAGACAATACATAACGGTCTCAAGCTCGTATGAATATAATTTTGGTCAGTATTTGGAGTTACACATTACATTGAAGAAAAACACGACCTCTCCCGAAATCTAACACTGCGAGTGCTGAGATCCCATCTACGGCGCGGTGCCGCTGTACTACATTTCCTGGATACATAACATCGCTGTACGGCTGTCCATCACGCCGCGCACACGCTACTTTGGGGGGATTTGCATCGGAGGCAGCCGGCCAACAACCCTCCGCGCAGACATTCTACATGACCCGCAGCGACCTTGTCACGTGATGTAATCTCGACACAGTTCTTACAAAAACACGAGACGTATGCGGAATTCACACATATATATGGCTCTTGCGCTGGCTGCCAGATTTGTAAATTTTAGAAGCAAAAGTACTTGAACTGAGCATTGATCTGAGAAGTTGGCGCCGGCTAACCACGTAGCTGCCTTCACCCTCCCCGTCCTTCTACAGTTTCCTCGCGTCTCTGAATTGTGCGCGGCACGTTATACATTGTAAGTATTACTATTAGCTGCGGGGCTGCACGGTGACGTAGTGGGTAGCGCTGCCGCCTCACAGCAAGAAGGTCCCGGGTTCGAATCCCGGCTCGGGGGCCTTTCTGTGTGGAGTTAGCATGTTCTCCCCGTGTCCGCGTGGGTTTTCGCCGGGCACTCCGGTTTCCTCCCACCGCCCAAAGACATGCTGCCAGGATAATTGGCCTACTGAGTAAATGGCCCCAGGTGCCCTGCGATGGACTGGCGACCCATCCAGGGTATAGCCCTGCCTTGCGCTCTGTGTCTGCCGGGATAGGCTCCGGCTCACCGCGACCCTGTACAGGATTCAGCGGTTTCTGAAAATGGATGGATGGAAAAGTGATCTATATTTATTTAACCCAACGATGCCTCCAACGTCGCAAAGGAGAGAGGAGGAACGCTCGCCACGGCTATCCCTAAAGAGCAGCTCCCATCGCGTGATGACTTAGCCCATCATTCTTCCATGGTCTATAAAGACATGCTGCTTACGTTAAATCCCCGTTCTAAATTGCCCCCAGTGTCCTGAGATATTATAACTTGCTTACCCCTCACCGCTGGACAACTGTTAAAAAAAATACTGAAATACTGAAAATTGCTCTCCATCGCTGCTCTCCATCGCTGCTCTTTCTGCATAGCCGTGTCGAGTGTTCCTTCTTCTCCTTCAGAAACGCCTGATAATGCCTCCAACGTGGGAGACAGAAGGAACGCTCAGTGATACGGCTATCTCGAATGAGCAGCTATGAAGAGCAATTCTCATACATTGAGCCGTGAAAACCAGCATCAGTATAAAATTAATATGTATTTATAGGAAGCCCAAGTGGTTGTTTTTTTGAGAGTCTGGCCAAAGGAATGTGGAATTTCCATCACAGGCTCAGAGCCACAACCGAGTTAAGTGCTCCCACATGCTCATTCGAGCCAGGAGCCCTACCTTACCTTCCAGTACTTACAGCAGATATCCAGTACAGTTTAAAACTCCATTGTGTAATATTTCACGAATGTACGTATGCATACATAATGGGATGTTATAAATCTGGATTTTATACACGTACAATATGTATTCTACGTTCCAGTAACAATGCGTCGTTGGACATATTAGCTCATTAGACATCATTTAAATTCAAGATAAAACACAAACTCGGGAAGCTTTCCAGGAATAGACTTGACTGTGCAATAAAAATTACTTGGCAAACCGCAGCAAACTAATTCAAAAGGAAATCAACTGGGGCCTCATTTCTCCTGCACTATTTAGCAAAGTGCATGAAGGGGGGAAACTGGGCAGACAGCTGCAGAAAAACGAGAGAGAGCTTGGCTCGCGGCCCAAGTGCTCACCAGCAAACTCCGCCTGATGTTTGAATGCTGGCTGCGCGTGAGCCCCGCGCGTTATGGTTGTGGAGACGGCCTTTCATGTTTGCTTTTGGCCGCGTTGGGGGAATCGCTCTCCCCCTCCGAGGTCTATCTCCTCGCTGGAAAGCGGCGTTTCCTCCGACTCGCCCGTCTCCCTTCCCGTGGAGGCTCCGCGCTCGGGCCCGGCTCTCTCCCTGCCAGATGTTGTTCTTGGACGCGTGCGTGGAGCGCGGCGGCCCGCGCTGGCCGGCGGAGCGGGTCGTTCGCCGAGACCGGATCTTCATCCTCCCTGCGCCGGGAGCCGAGCTCCGTGGTGCGGTTACTCGCCAGACATTTGCACCGGTCCCCACCGCGTGGCCGCGTGTTGTGATGTAGATTGTCACGGCTCGATGTGTGATGAGAATCGCTCGGCTTGTGTGTTCGTTCGGGAGTTTGCATGTTCTCCCCTTGTGCGCGTGTGTTTTCGCCGGGCACTCTGGTTTCCTTCCACAGTCCAATCACATGCTGCTGCATAGGTTAATTGGCCTGCTGACTAAATTGCCCCCGGTGCCCTGTGATGGACTGGCGTTTCTCCCTGGGTATAGCCCTGCCTTGCGCCCTGTGTTGGCCGGGATAGGCTCCGGCTCACCGCAACCCGGTTTCTGACAATGAATGCATTTTAACAGAGCACCAAGCTGTGAACAAGAATTCTTGTATACATGACGAATCAATTGTTTCTTTCGGGACAGCCGTGTCGCCTGCTCCTGCTCTCTCCCAAGCCACGTTTTGTCTCCCACGTCATTCCGTAGTCTGATGATGGCTCTAAAGTGGGAGGCGAAACGTCGCGGAGGAGGGAGCAGTAACAGTCGGCACCGCTATCCCGAAAGAGCAGCTGTGGTGGTTGCGTGTGTCGAGGGGCCCGAGACACGGAATCCACCCTCTGTCACTGAACACAAACTCGCATGTGTTCAGTGACAGAGGGTGGATTGAGGTGAGCGCCACCTCATTGCTCATTCGAGCGGCGAGGCACTTTACTTTGTAATCTTAAAAAAAAAAATTATCTAAAAAGTTGGGCGGCACGGTGGCGTAGTGGATAGCGCTGCAGCGTCACAGCAAGAAGGTCCCGGGTTCGTATCCCAGCTCGGGGGCCTTTCTGTGTAGAGTTTGCATGTTTTCCCCGTGTCCGTGTGGGTTTTTGCCGGGCACTCCGATTTCCTCCCACCGTCCAAAGCCATGCTGCCAGGTTAATTGGCGTACTGACTAAATGTCCCCAGGCGCCCTGCGATGGACTGGAGTCCCATCCTCAGTGTTCCCCTGCCTTGCGCCCTTTGTCTGCCGGGATAGGCTCCGCCTCACCGCGACCCTGTACAGGATTAAGCGGTTTCTGAAAATGGATGGATGGATAATGTAAAAAAGTGTTTCCCTAAAGCTATGCTGAGGAGGTCAAGTGACACCACTGATCAGCATAATTGTTTTTTTTCTGAAAAAGGTTAACACTGATGGTTGCTCTTCAGAGCTGTTCTTTCGGGATGGCCGTGTCACTGTGCGCTCTCCCTCTTTCCCTCGCAACGTTTCGCCTCCCACGTTGGAAACATCCTCAGGCGAAACGTCGCCTGATGACTGGCTGAGGCACCACCTCTCTACAGTGCCGAATCGCTGACTTTTAGCTGCCCGGCGCTCGGCTCGCTGTCGTGAGCATTGCTCCTCCGCCCTCTGTTGTTGATGGAAGGCGACTGCCTCCAACATCCCAGTAGCGTCCTTCACGAACCTCCTCCTCAGAGGTCGAAGTTGACACCGCTGGTACCAGTCATCGACAAGTCCACTCAGCTCCACATCCTTCTGCACCACATAAGTCCATCTCTTCTCCCGGCCGTGTTGCGCCCGTTTAGCCCTCTCTATCCGACCAAACAGAAGTTGCTTTGGAATCCAGAGGCTGGGCATGCGGGCAACATGACCCAGCCAACGCAACCTCGCCAGCAGCAGGAGCTCACCGATGAGAACGTGTCGTGATCAGATTACATCAGGACACACAGCCTTGACATATTGTAGGATCAGGAGCTGTTAGTGAGCACCTATGAAGGCCGGCATGGCACCCTCGGGGGTGGGTGGCCAGCACCACGCCCGGCCGCCTTTGTCTCTTTAGTGGCGATGTTTACACACCACACCAGTCACTCGTTTAAGGCTGAGTCGACCTAGGGGCGGCTCAGGACCGGTTCAGAGAATCGTCACTGGTGTTGTCCGTGAGCGGGAATCGTACTCGGGTAGCTGGGTTTGTAGCCCAGCGCGCTAACCACCAAGCCACTGCTCCCCACGCACTCACTACACCGCAGGTCACATCACTTCCTTCACACTGCTAGACTTTGGAATTCCCTCCCATCACCCTCTATTTTTCCAAGCCCGTAAAATAACCTTGCTCAATTCAAGAAACGTGTTAACTCCTCACGGTTACAACTTTGATGGCGGTGCTGGCTCGCCGGCCGCTTGACATTGTTGCGCCTTTGGGCCCGGGCTCAACAACCGTGTTTAAAAAAACACGCACGCGCGCAAGGAATTCTCCTTGTGCTGACAGGGCCGTACATAATCCACGAAATACACATTTTATAACGTGCGTTCATTGCGCGCGTATTTCCTGAGCGGTTCGCCCGGGGTCCCGTGGCGAGCCGCCCCGTGGGTGGCTTTAAAAGGTCAGGAGTTCAAACCCCGCACGGGCCCTCTCCTGGGTCTTTTAAAATCCACAAGTAAATTGGTACCAACTGTCCCGGAGCTCCCAGGTCCGTCCCGCAATCGAGGGTTCGTTAATCCCCGTGCCTGGCGCACCACCGCTTAACCAAATATTTATCGAAGTGTTTTTTTCTCTTTCATCAAACAGGGCAGAACTGGCTCATGGAACGGAACTGTTCCTGTAAGCAAAGTTGAATGTTGTTGTTATGATGATGATGCCGAGATACGCGCGTTCGAGAGCGGCTGTCATAGATTTTTGTGAATGGGATATCCCGGCTCGGGTGCCTTTCTGTGTGGAGTGTGCATGTTCTCCCCGTGTCCGCGTGGGTTTTCGCCGGGCACTCCGGTTTTCTCCCACAGTCCAAAGACATGCTACTGCATAGGTTAATTGGTCTGCGGACATAAATTGCCCTCGGTGCGCTGTGATGGACTGGCGTCCCATCCTGGGTATAGCCCTGCCTTGCGCCCTGTGTCTGCCGGGATAGGCTCCGGCTCGCCGCGACCCTGAGTCACCGCGTCACATGCCCTCAACACTGGTCACACCACAACCTTTAATAATAATCTACTGTTGTAACGCGCGCATTTTCTCCGGGCGCGTTGCACCCGTTGATTCGGAGGCGCGGAGCCCTGCTCAGTCGGTTTGTTGTGAGTCGGTGAAGAGGTGACTTTTTAAGAGTTTTCTGAAGGCTGTGGGGGACTGTGTTTGACGCAATAGGTGTGGCAGGCTGTTCCAGGTTGTGGGTGCCGCGACCGAAAATCGGCGTTTCGTACGTGAGCGCGGTGTGTGGAGTAGGTGCTGTGATGAGCTGCGCAGAGTACGGGATTGTGTTAGTGCGAGTGGCCGGAGTAGTGATGCGAGGTATTTAGGGTGTCCTGTGTGGATAGCGAGGTGGCATATTATTGCAGTTTTGTACGCGATGCGTTTGTGGATGGGTAACCAGTGTAGTCTCCATGCATTTTGTGGTTGGTTGGTCGCACGCTTTGACGTTGAGGACTGCACGTGCTAGGTTGTTCTGAAGACGTTGCAGTTTGGCGCTCTGTTGTTTCGTGACCAGGACACGCGGATGAGCTGGCCTGTGTGGCGCTATGGGTTACAGTGCACACTGAGAGCTCACCTCTTGGTCAGTAGTTGATCCCGACCATCAACTATCCAGGGCCAATACATTAACTGCCAATTTGTGAGAATTCGACTGTGCCCATTGTTTGGAGACGCTGTTTCCCGCGACAGTATTGTGGGATTCCCGGCGCTCGCTTAACGCCGCCAATCAGATAAACATCTCGCCGCGGCCCTGTGTCGTTAAGCTATGAACATTCGTCTCACATTGCGTCATTGCCGGATGCTGTTAATGCCTGTAATCCACAGGGATTGTCTGCCCGTCATATATACAGTTGGCGTGATGCTTTGTGTAACAATTCACCTAGTTGAGCGGAAGTGTAGTGGCTGTTAAATGGCTCTACACACCTGGCGACATGAGTTCGATTACCTGCCAACATCAGTGGCGAATAGCTGAACCCGCCGTGAACCCGCCCTCCCCCAGGTCCACTCAGTCTTAAATGAGTACACGATGTGATGGGACAACATCAGCGCTGGGAAGACGTGGACGGAGCAGCGTGGTGCAGGCCATACCACCCTCTCATGCGGCGCGCGGCCTTAATAGGTGCTCGCTAACAGCACCTGCCCCGACAGCCGCCTGTGTGAGGCGACTACAGGGAGCTCGGTGATTCGCTAGCGCGGGGGTCGTCAAGCTTTCAGAAGTGGCGTGACCAAGAGTTAATTCATTCACTCTCATTTACGGATCCGCGTGCCATCGGTACATTTTTAAACGATAGCAAATTATGGTTGCTCTTCAGAGCTCTTCTTTCGGGATAGCCGTGTCGAGCGATCTCCCTCTCTTCCTCGCGACGTTTTGCCTCAGGCTTCCAACGTGGGAGGCGAAACGTCGCGAGGGCGAGAAAAGGAACACCTGACACAGCTACGGAAAGCAATTCTCATAATTCGAGCCGTGTAAACCTACATCAGTGCTGGGTGCTCTGTTAAAATCAATCCATTATATCTGAACAAAAATTGAAGTCCAGTATTGCGACATTCATCGGGAGGATGCAGTGCTTTTCAACCAGTGTGTGTGTGTGGGGGGGTCATCATTGAATTGTGCCTGGGGCCCCATATTCACTGAGCCCACCCGTGGGTCTGTGGTCCGGAGCGAGGCGCGGAGTGGCTGAGGGCGAGGGAGGCGCGCGTCGCCGATTTGCATCGCAATGTAATTTACCTTGCGAGTATTACTCAGCTGTCACCCCGAGACGGAAAGATAAAAGGCTCCTATTAGGGTCTACACTTAATTTATGCTTCATATTAATGCGACATTTGATTACTTAACCCCATGCGAGCATCTGTTCATATATGTGTCACGTTGTGTTTACTTAAGAGACAAGGCTTATAACACATTACATAGACTGCATAATTCATATCATCCACTTGCCACCGATTCCAGCGTCCAACATTGCAGTCGGCGTGTATGCGTGTGAATGTGTGGGGAGCGGTAGCTCAGTGGTAAGCGCGCTGGGCTACAAACCTGGCGACCCGAGTTCGAATTCCGCTCACGGCCAACACCAGTGACCATTTTCTGAACCGATCCTGGGCCTCCTCTAGGTTAACTCAGCCTCAAATGAGTACTTAGTACGGTGTGTAAACATCACCACTAGGGAGACGAAGGCGGCCGGGTGTGGTGTTGGCCACCAACTCCGTCGTGCGTTGTGATGGCCTCAATAGGAGCTCGCTAACAGCGCTTGCCAACAATCTGAATATCTATTCGGGGAATCATTGTCTTTGTGTGTGAATCTGTGTGTGCGTATGTATCTGTGAATCTACTATGCCTGTCACGCTGAGGTACCACGTTCACTCCCAATGCATTTACTTGTGCACCAATTACTGGACATGCGCGTGAATACTCTGAGAGCTACTTGAGGAATCCCGAGTCTCCAAAAATAGCGATCCTCACCCAGCAGAGGCGAGTGTTGTGACCAATGGGAGAACGTCACCCCCTCGGACACGTCAATCATCGGGCTCCCCTTCAGTTATGATTGTCGCCGCTAGGATACAGTATATACAGTTTACCGTTTATATACAGAGTGTTCAGTGTACAGTATTTAATATTAGCCAAGTGGTGCTTAGAATAGGGTATGATAGGAAACTTCTACAATAAAACCACGACCTTTCAGTATGTTCGAAGTAGCCTTAATCATTTATTTTCTGTTGCTTTGGTTTTTATTGGTTTTTATTTCTTTCGTTGTTGACATGCCGTCCTCTTCGCGGCCCTTGTGCAGCGCTTCGTGACCCTCGGGTGAAAGGCGCTATATCAATTGATATTATTATAATAATATTATTATATACACGAGTGACTTCCAACATCGAGAACAGAACCCCTTACGTAAGTCGGGGGCTGTCCGCCGTAAGCAATGTTCGGAATCCAGCGCCTCAAACACCAAGCTATATCTTGCAATAGCGCCGGCGTGGGAACCCCTCTGATCTCGAGACCCTGGTTACAGTTGCTCCGCCTGCGCTCCCTGTAGTCCGGCCATTCGTCGTGGTTCACACCCAAGGACAATGCGCGTCCGTTAGCGTTGCGTCCGCGCCCCTCACGCGCGGTCAAACACCTCACCACCCACCGCTATTAGGCCCCATTAAGGCGCAGCCTCTGTAAACCGGGCGCCTGCTGCCAGCAATAGCTCCGTTTCTCCCCGCGAGTCACGCCGCCGCTAATGGGGTAATTTGCACCCCGTGGCAGCCCCCTCTCGCCGGCGACAGTGACAAACGACGACATTAAGGAACCCTGCTGGCGGACGCCTGGCAGATTTGTGGGAGCGCGACGGAGCCGGGGGGATGGTGGGGGGGGGGTGACGGTGGTGCTCCGGCGAGAATCCATCACGCCTGGCAGGCAGCCCGGCCGCGCACCGCGCTCCTATAAAATCATTTCACGGCGTGCCATTATGCCAGCGGATGGTAATGGATGCTGCCCGCTGCCTCGGCGGCCCTCGCTCTCCCCACACGTCGGGGCGGTGTCATGTCTCTGTGGTGCTAATGGGATAAACGTATGCCTGCCTGGCCGCCTGCCTGGTCGGGCGCGCCGCGACGGGGGCAGGAGAGTGATGTGGCGCGCAGGGCGCCCTTAATTGTGAGGCCGCGCCAGCCCGACGCGGAAAAGCTGCGCGTTCTGTGACCTCAGCTTTTCCGCGGCCCACGGGGGCCACGGGGGCTCACCTCGTATGAATTTACACGTGAAACCCGGCTCCCGCTCGCATCCGAGCAGCGCTCGTTTATGAATATTTTCCAGTTTGGGTTACGGTATATAACGCGGGATGATTTTAATGCGAGGAATTTATTTTACGCGATTCTGCTTTGAATAAGGCGCGACGATGTGCCTTAAGGGCGCCACGGTGGCGTAGCTGTGAGTAGCGCTGCCGCCTCACAGCAAGACGGATCCTGTGTTCGAATCCCGGCTCGGGTGCCTTTCTGTGTGGAGTTTGCACGTTCTCACCGCATCCGCGTGGTTTTTCGCCGGGAACTCCGGTTTCCTCCCACAGTCCAAAGACATGCCGCTGCATAGGTTAATTGGCCTGCTGACTAAATTGCCCCCGTTGCCCTGTGATGGACTGGCGTCCCATCCTGGTTATAGCCTTGCCTTGCGCCCTGTGTCTGCCGGGATAGGCTCCGGATCACTACACCATTAAGCGGTTTCCGGCGGGCGCGGAGCACAGACACCTTGTGCCACGTTACGGTGGGGCGCTTGCTATGTCACGGCTCGCACGCAAATCACATTAGAAGTTATAACAAAGTGGCGAGGCGGCGCGCTCACTTGGGCGATACGGAGCCCCAGGCACAACTAGCGCTTCGAGCCGCGCTGCTAAATCTCACGGAGCGCGCCGGAGACATTCCTGCGCCGCTACGCCGCTCGGGCGCGCGTCGCACGGAGCGGTGAATTAGGGTTTAAACACATCGCGAATATGCCTCCGCCAGACACAGGAATGCAGAAATACTAGCACAGGGTGGTAGACAGCTAAAGTGGTAGCTTTCAGTGGCACATCATCACATGTTGACGCTTTGCCAGGAACCTTGACTTGGAATTTTCTAATATTGGCTTCTGCCCAGCGGTGTTTATCACTAAATACTCAGCGGCGGCGCACGGGGAGCAATGAAATGGAAAAAGGATTTTGAGAATTTGTTATCCAAATCTCACCGCGGCCTGAGACGGGGAGTTGTGTGGCTGCCGTGTAATGGCGGGGTGTGCGCGCACAGGACCTCGGCCAGGATCGCGCCTCATTCCGAGCGCCTCGGTCAAATCCTCCGGCATTCTCTAATTTGTCGGCGCTGTCAGGATTAGGGAAGGAGGCGATTACATTGTTGTCCCCCGTGAGTGAGGTCCGAGCGAGATGCGCCATCCCCCAGGGCGCGCTTGTGCTCGCGTCCCCGCGCGGCCCGGCTGTCAATCTCACCGTGGGGGGCCTAATCCGGCCCCGCGGCGGCCGCATGCTGCCGCCTGGCTCCCCGAGAGCCTCTCGCCGCGGTGAGCCGAGGGCTCAGGTGAGCCGAGGGCTCGCCTCACCCCAGTGCAGCCAGGGAATGGTCTCTACGTATCGTGCGGGCAGAGCGACTCACCAAGGTAGTAGGTCGCGCAGTGGGTACACACTGAGTACACAGTGGTTACAGTGGCTACACTGGGTACACGGTGGGTGCACTGGGTACACGGTGGATACACTGGGTACACTGGGGATCAAGGTAGAAGCGTTCACGTCGCGATCCCTGTCAAGTAATACTTGGTATTA
>JAZEWU010000004.1:1084675-1097171 GCA_036362915.1 Geotria australis | reverse complement strand
TTGTTGCAATGGGAAACTGTCATATAACCATCACGCTTCGAAGAATCGAATCGAATTCGACTGGGTACACTCGCGCCCCACAGCGAGACACGCCTGGGGATGACTCGTGTATCAGGTGCGTGTGGAGTGTGTGCGTTCTCCCCCTAGATGTCCTCCCCGTGTTCCCATAGCTACAAACACGCAGCTTGTAACTGGTATTAGCAGTGTCTGACAAATATTGGCGCCGGCTAACTGCGCAGCTGCCTTCCCGCTCCCGGTCTCTACGTAGTTTCGTCGCACCTCTGTTTCCTCGGCTCTGTTTTTTCGACATTGAACGAATATGCGCGTTATACACATTGTTCAGGCGTTCCCTGGCCAGCCTAGAGATATAATCCCTTCAGCGTGTCCTGGGTCGGCTTCTAGGTCTCCGCCCAGTGGGCCGTGCCTGGTAGACTTCCCGGGGGAGCCTCCCAAGGGGCATCCTTAAATTGCAATTATCACAATTATTAAAATCAAGTTAAAACTTACCCAATTTGGAGTGAACGTAGCGACGTTGCCACCTACTGCAAACCGAAAACTTGTTAGGACCCCCCTGAACAAACCATTTTGAGATGCAGTGAAGCTAGCCCGAGTAAACCGGAATAACACCAACCACAGGTTAGCCAGATGTCCATCGTGAGACCAGGTGTCTCGGTATCTCGGCGGCATCTGAGCACGACAATGGGCCATGGCGTGCATCTCACACGCGGCATTGTGGTGACGCGAGCGTGTTTGTCGGTCTCGGCGGCTCTCGATCTCCGAGACGGTGTCACGGCAACAACGTGGCGTTTGAGAAGAACATCATATCGCAGGTTGATCGCTCGAAACGCCTCCTGTTATCTACTGTGTATTTAGGCCGCGGTGTTGGTGACGAAAGCGCGCAGCTCGGCCGTCGATGTGTGGCGGCTCCACGGCGACACCGCCGTGCAGCCGCTGTGCAGATGTTTCGAGAGATATACAGATCATTGGACAATAATGTAGAAAATACGAGGTTTTACCCTTTCCGGCAATGGGAAAACAGTGTTAAGATCTTTAAACACTAAGTGGACACCTTTTTGCAAAGGCTCCAGTTTGCAGGGAGCCACATATGCTTGTGGCAAAAACCATGCAAACCTGGCGAACCAAGGTCGAAACCCGCTCACGGCCAACACCAGTGACGATTTTCTGAACCGGTCCTGGGCCTCCTCTAGGTCGACTTAGCCTCAAATGAGTAACTGGTGCGGTATGCAAACATCGCCACTAGAGAGACAAAGGCGGCCAGGCGTGGTGCTGGCAACCCACCCCTCGGTGCTGTGTCGGCCTTTATAGGTGCTCGCTAATAACACTTGACATGATAGTCTGTTGAGGCTATATGGGGGATCTTTGTCTTTGTGTGCAAGACTGTGAACGCGCGGTGACATCAGTCTCCAGAAATACATTTTAATTATAAAATAAAAGTTGGGAAATTGACTTAATGATAGCCATCTCTCTTGTGTCGGAGAGGAGGAAGCGGCCTCTCTAGAGGGTAGCTCACGCACACCAGGCAACATTCCGCGTGAGTTATGTGAGCAGAGCGACCCACACACACCCAGGGCGCAAGGCAGGGCTATACCCAGGATGGGACGCCAGTCCATCGCAGGGAAATTTAGTCCGCAGGCTAATTAACCTATGCAGCAGCATGTATTTGGACTGTGGGAGGAAACCGGAGTGCCAGGCGAAAACCCACGCGGACACGGGGAGAACATGCAAATTTCACACAGAAAGGCACCCGAGTCGAGATTCGGACACGGGACTACTTGCTGTGATGCAGCACACGTCGAGGCCGAGCTGAAAGACAACGATGTCCAGAGGCTGACCATCGTGCTTCGAAGAATCGCAAAGAAGACGAAGCAAACGCTACTCACCGCGCCACCGTCCCACCCTCCAATTAATTAACGAGTATTTTATATTATTTGTGGGAGGAAACCAGAGAACCCGGAGGAAACTCGCTGCACAGAGGAAACCCGCTCCACAAAGAAAGGCGCCCGAGGCGGGAATCGAACTGCGCTGATGTTACCACCGCGCCACCCTGCCATCTGTGTACGCGGCATCTCACCAGCGCCGTTGCCGCCGCCGCCGCCTCATAGGGAAGGTGTTGCGGGCCGATCTACGGTCAAGGTCAGCCGCGCCTGGCGCAGAGGTCACGCCGGGACGGAGCGGGGAAACCCAGGCCGGTTAAGTGCTCCAGGTGGCGGCTGGGAGATGGAGGGTGATGGGCCTCCAGGCCTCTCGCCAGGACACGCGGGAGGGACGGAGGGAGGGGAGAGCCATCCTTCGGGGTGGAATCGAGGTAGGTTTTCACGGCTCGCTTCATGATGGTTGCTCTTCAGAGCTGTTTTTCCCGGAATAGCCGTGTCGAGCGATCTCCCTCTCTCCCACTGTCCCACCCTGTCGCCCGATCGTGAGAGGTGGCGGCAGCGGATTGGAGGCAGGCCATTGTCCAGCAGTGGATTGCCCATGGCTGATGATGCGGATGGATTTTCTCCCTACTTGGGAGGCGAAATGTCACGAGGAAGAGAGAGAGAGATCGCTCGACGCGGCTATACCGAAAGAACAGCCCTGAACAGCAACCATCACTGGAGGAACCGGCAAGGGCGTCACGAATGGAGAATTAGACACAATCTACAGTTGGTGTGATTGTGGCCATGCTACCAAAACTATGGACCGTATAGTAAACCTACAGAGACTAATAGAGATACATACTCACAGAGATACATAGAGACTCACAGAATCACAGAGATACACAGATACATAGAGTCTGCCTGTGTACCGGGACAATGCGGTCTTCACATTGTAATGCTTGTCTTTAAACGCTGCCCTGCTTACACTGCTCTTAAATGAACACAGAGACATTTCACTTGTTGCATTTCGAGTTATGCAAAATAAAACTGGGTGAAAATAGGCCAACATTGCTGGGCCGCAGGCATTCATCAGAATCTCACAACACTCTGTCACATTCCACTCAGTAAACAATAACAATGCACTCAAGCATCCACACCCTGCGATGTTTCTGTTTGTCAGGCGCGCCGCGGCACGGCATGACCCACCGTGTGCGCTACCCTACCACAGGGCTCTCGCAGGTCAGTCGCGCGTCACGTGTATCGATCACATACACATGAGATACAGGCCAGTGACATTCTTTGTTCCCGTACTCTCTCTCAACCCTCTGCAAAATGATTATGTGCACTAACATGCAAGCTTAAGCATTAAAAAGAAAACAAACTCAAGAATTCCATAATATGATAATAAGTACTAATAGCATGTGCATCGACAACAAGTATAAGCATAAAAACGATCCAATGTAAAACCTTCTATCTTTTTTACATTATCTGTACACTGCCAAAAAAGTGCTCATAGACTTAGCTTAACGGCTAGATCCGAGCTACTAATGCATTGATATGTGTTCTTGCCACAAGCATGTGTGGCTTCTTGCAAAATAGACCCTTTGCAAAAATGTGTCCATTCGCCAATTTTAAGATCTTAACACTTGTCTCTGCCAGAAAAGGTAAAACCCTGTTTCTTTTTCACATGATCTGTACACTGGCAAAAAAAGTGGTCATCGAGTGTAAGCGTGTTTTCCGTGCTCGTTCCCCGGCCTTCTTAGTTCGGGCCACAGTGAGGGAGAGAGGAGGGCGAGCGGCGGCTCCGCGGCTTACACTTACAGTGGCTGCTCGGGCTGACGGCTGTCACGGATGATGAATGGAGCGAATGACCGTTCTGGGCATGAGAGCAAAATCGGAGCATGAAAAGCCACCGGCGCGCGAGTGTGAATGGACGCCGCGCGTGCTCGGGGTTTGCGAGAGAGCGGGGCCGGCCGGGTCATGCGAATTAAGACAGGGAGATCATTTTCCCCACGTCGCTTGTTGTTCTAAGGAGGGTTTTATTGAGCGTGGTGTTTTAAACATTATTTCACTCCTGTCCACTGCGCTGTCCTTACACGGTTGTTATTCCAAGCTCTCCTCCACGGCCCCTCGCGAAAGGGGAGAGGGATGGGAGGGAGGGGAGCGAGTAGGCAGAGGGGAGAAGATGCGAGGTGGGAGCTGCTGTCTGCCGCTCTCACAATCCTACTCGGGACCCCGGACACCCCTCCCAGCCCCCAGGGACGACCCTCATTGCTGATCTTTAGGATGGTGGGCGAAACACATATACAATATATATTGCAATGCGTTCTACATTCATTAATTATGGGGTATATATTACTGGTCAAATCAAGTTTGTAATATCGGCCTAACAAGATCAACTATTCGGAAAAAACACATCTTTATTGATAAGCTATTAGTGTGACGGTACGGATGCCTCCAATCATCCGTGACACGTTTCAACGTTAATTTAACGTCAACAAACAGCCGGCACACCTGAGGGTATTCGTGTGGTACTGGAGCGAAAGCACACCGACACCTGTGTGCGCACCACAACGTGACCTGGGACGCGCATCATGAACACGTGGGCAGCCACGGGTCACCAGTCCTCGGTACCTATCCATCCATCGATCAATTTTCTAAACCGCTTGTCCTGGTGAGGGTCGCGGTGGCAGCAGTCCAAGGATGAGAGTGGACCAGACATCCCTCTCCTCAGCAACAGATTCCAGCTCTTCCTGAGGGATTCCCAGGCGTTCCCAGGCCAGCCGAAGGATATAATCCCTCGGTACCTAGTCCACACGTAATCAGTCAGTTTGTTTCTAAGCTGGAAGGAACCGTTGAGCTATGTGGCTCTTTTAACAGTGGTCCAACGGGAAGGGGTAAGCAAGGTACAACAGAGAACGATACACCAGTAGTAAAAAAAACACGGCTTGGTAGACATACCTACGAAATTAGTAAACAGGTGAACTTATAATAATGGTGCAACACTCCACTAGATAGCATTCGGACTAGTGACTTTACCATGCATTGTCAGAGGACGCGTGTCCACTGTGTAATGCGGCATGACTGCAGCAAGAACCCTTATCCCCGCTCGCCCACAGTCACAGTTACCTTGGCTGGAGTTTAAAGAAAAAAAATAACTTTTTTTTTTATAATCCAGTAGAAATATTTTATGATGTGGCCTCGTAAGTTCCGATCGGAAGTAAACACAGCGAGAAACGTCGACAACTGTATTTGTGCGATCCCGCGAGGCCGGAGAAACTTACACAGGTGTGACGGGCAACGCGCGAAGCCGCGGACCGGCTTCTTAATCCGGGGTTTATATTGGAGCCCAGTCCAACAACACGGTGACTTCATCATTACCCTGGGCTCACGATGTAAAAACACGTGCCAGCCGTCATAATGACGCGCGCAGCATTGGAAAACAAATGGGCTCTGTGTGGAATAATGGGAGGACCGTGGATTAAGCAGGGTGAAACTGTGGGAATGAACTAAACATACAAATGGAAAATGGAATAAAACGCAAGAGCCTTATGCTGAAATTCATCGTGCTACACATTTGTGTTGATTCAGTTTACATTACAAATTTTAATGAAAAACTGAAGTCATCAGTGTTATTACTATTCCAGATGCGATCCCAACAACACTTATTGCATAAAAAGTATGCACTGCAACTCTTTGGAAAATGTATGGGACTTTTTTTTGCAAACAATAACAAGCTAAAAACAATATAAGTGAGAATTTATATTGTATTTATATCCAGTTTTAATCACTGATGGGGAGCGCTGTCATTGCCAGTTTCACGACTTTTCAGTGGATTCGAAGCAGCCTTAATAATTAAATTAATTGTTGTTGCTTTGGTTTCGCGATCCCTGTCAGGTAATACTTGGTATTGCCTGCGAATTCTACCAAACACTTCGAGGCCGAGCTGAAAGACAACGATGTCCAGAGGCTGACCATCGTGCTTCGAAGAATCGCAAAGAAGAAGAAGTTGTTTTTTTATGTCGTTGTTGACATGCCGTTCTATCCGCGCCCCTTGTGCAGCGCTTTGTGACCCTCGGGTGAAAGGCGCTCTATAAAATTCTAATATTATTATTGTAGCGATGCACATTGTAACCGCGGACAAGTTGCAATCTAATCCGTGTTGAGACTCGGGCTGCAGAGAGATTCACACAATTACAATTAGAGCTGCGATTACTGCATTATTGCACATCGTATTCATTACAGAGGTGAAATCCGGCAGATACGTTTGGCGTAGTGGCAAACCGGATACAAATCGCGTGACCATTGCACGAACACTTCACATTACAGGTACTAGCATAATATGCCTTGTTCAGTCCACTGCTGGATGTAATTATCTCCGCAGCGCCTGCACCTGAGCTGGATTGTATTGCTCCATCTCCATGGCGGCTTCCCTCTCGGTTCGCTGTGACCAACTTGTGCATGATGAACATTTCATGACTGAGATGATGATGATGATGTTTAGTGCATATGACATTGACATAACTGTAGCTTGCTCCATGTTTGCTCTTTTAATGTGTAATAAAGCTCCTTATAATGTATTACCATCGCAATGTTTAACTGTTTTAACCGCTTTGTATTTTAAACATTTATATTATTTTCATTCGTCTCGTATGTCTTGTGCAATGCTGTGTGTAAATGTTTACTTTATGTTTTTGTGGTTCGTTGTGTTTACTTGTGATTTATTTTCTTTTCTTTATTTTTGTGAATTCGCGTGCTTGCTGTGTCGCAAGAGCTCACTGGGTATTTTCTGCTGTAATAATTAACATCTGTGCATGTATAAATGCAGTGTAATAATTCTAGTATTCCATCAGCTTTAGGAACATGCGGTTGTCTGTTTTCACACCGGAATTCGGGAGGGAGTGAAATTGCACCAATTCTTTAAACCCGTTCATAGGCGCGTAATCTATGGAGGATCTCACTTCCCCCGAGTTTTCACCGGGAGCCGCCGACTCGCTTTCACAGTCTGTCAATGGCCGCGTTGTTTTGTACTGTCCCTCGCGCATTCACTGAGGGCCGGGGGCAGGGTGTCGGACCGCGGGAGGAGAACCTGGGAACGTTTGGCTTTGTGGCTGTACTGAAGGGTTGTCTGGGCACCTATCGCGGACACAGCGATGCGTTATAACGACATAGCCGGCCTCTAGGTCTCCTCCCAGTGCTGTAAATACCAGGTTGAGTTGTGAAGGTCACGGACAGTTGCAGTCCATCATACCCTGACGCGTGTCCCGATTACAATCACCATGCAGCGGGTAGCAGCGGCATAAGGGTAGGCGAACTGTACAAGTTACGAACGTGCCTGAGATACTTTCAGGATGCGTTCACCTGACCATCGCACAACATTCGCAGTGAACCAGTGAAGCGCCGCCTGCATGGGAGACGCGGCTCCAGGGTGACGCGGCCGCTGATGCTGCCGCGCTGACAGAGCGTCTCCTGCTCCCACGGTGCGAGTCGCCGGCCACGCGCGCTCAAAGACGGGACGCGGTTGAGAGTTGATCCCCATAGCGGGGTGGCTACGGACAGCGGGGGTGGCGCAGTGGTAACGTCTGCGCCTCCATACATCCAATATCAGAAACCGCTTAATCCTGTACAGGGTCGCGGTGAGCCGGAGCCTATCCCGGCAGACACAGGGCGACAGGCAGGGCTGTACCCAGAATGAGACGCCAGTCAATCACGGGGCACCGGGGGCAATTCAGTCCGCAGGCCAATTAACCTAAGCAGCAGCAATGTCTTTGGACTGTGGGAGGAAAGCGGCCTGCCCGGCGAAAACCCACGCGGACACTGGGGTAACATGCAAACTCCAGACAGAAAGGCGGCACAGGATCCGGGATACGAACCCGGGCGCTTCTTGCTGTGAGGCGGCAGCGCTACTCACCGCTACGCCACCGTGCAGCCCCCATCATCATATGCAACTGAGTTAATTCATGCCTCATTAATTTGCACTTAAGTGGGAAGTGGCCCACTTTCCTGCGGCGCGAGAGAAGGCGGCTCCCCCGTGGCACCAAGTGAGCGGTGCGTCTGGAAAGCCTCCGCGCACACAGCCACAACCACGAGACCGCGGTGATGATGAGCGCGGCGTGGAGACCGAGCAGCCGACCCGGCAACATCACTCCGCCGCCACGGTAAAGGCCAGAAGCTTTTACTGCTGCTGAACGTAAAGCTGTCCGCTCATTTCCTAATTTCCCCATTAAATCTCCCGTGATGGATGCAGCAGCCCATGTAGCGCGTCCCCACAACGTTTCATAGGCACACGATACAAATTAAAAAATTACCCCGTCAAGTAAGCAGAGTACTATTCAATAAGAGTCCTTCGTAGCGTAGGCCAGTGCCGTTGTTTGAAAATGCTGCTGCGTTCGTTAAATTATGCCTTCAGCTATTGCGCTCCGAACGTTGTCAACCAGAAATTGTATGAATTGCATAAAGCATGGTGCCTTTCTGTGTGGACTTTGCATGTTCTCCCCGTGTCCGCGTGGGTTTCCGCAGGGCACTCCAGTTTCCTCCCACAGTCCAAAGACATGCTGCTGCATAGGTTAATTGACGTGCGGACTAAATTGTCCCCGGTGCCTTGTGATGGATTGGCGACTCATCCTGGGTATATAGCTCTGCCTTGCGCCCTGTATCTGCCGGGATAGGCTACGGCTCACCGCAACCCTGTACAGGATTTAACCGTTTCAGACAATAATGCTAATGATTATGATGGAGACCCTATCGCTAGCAGTGGAGTGAGCAATTACAGGGCCACAACTCCACCGTCTTTACCTTTGCATCATGCAGAGTAACAGAGATTGCACTGAACGTGTAGCTGTTTGTAAAGCTCAGGCTAGTGTACTAATCATGTTATTTTCCTGTAAATGTATTACCTGCATTCGTGTGAATAATCTTAACCCAAATCACTCTGGCAATTTCTGGTCTTGTTTTTGCCAATTGCTGCTTCTGCCGTGACAGTGGAGCGATTGAGACTCGCTGGCAGAGCCGACACTCCCACAAGCAGTCACGACTGCAGACAGAAGCATCCCAATACGTGACATTAATTCACTCTCGAGGGCATATTTGTTCAAACAAATGACACGTCGAACTAAGAATGTTAAGGCAAATGAAGTCTGACAAGTCTGCGATTTCTTTAAACGTCTTAACAACTCTTACATGCTGCGTCGTTATCAGAACATCACATTCGCCTTCTTTCAATTGTTTTACAACACGAATAACAATTGCACAATTGTTCCTGGCTAAGGCATTGCTCGCCGATGTTATTATAGTTTTAAAACGGCCGATTAAGCTGCATGACTCACCACCTGCTAGCTCACCTGCTTACCTGTTGGCTATACACCCTGTTTGCCATATCAATACAATCTTCCCATTGTACTTTTTGAAACCACCTAACCCCACCTGCCCTATAAATTGTCTGTAATTGGGGTAACGGCTTCAAAACAGAAACCCTTGTTTGTATGTGTTCAGCTGTTAGACAATTACGTGGCGTTTTTCTGGGGAACAGCTGAACTCAGCACGTTGCAAATTGTGCACATGATCGGTGGGGAGCGGTGGCTGTTTAGCGCGCTGCTCTGAACCCGGAGAGCACTTCCTGACAACAGACGACATGAGCGGTGAGTGATGTTTGAGCTGACCCTGCATCCTCATTTGAACCCATAGGGACAAGCAAGGGAAAGTATGCTCGATCAACCCAATTGATCGACATGGCATGGGGAGGCCTTCATCCAGCAGTGGACTGGCAGTGCTGCAAGTTATGTTTACATCATAGTGACATTAACCTAAAGTCGCGCTGTGACCAGTAGATTCCCATCGACGATCCCGGCAAAGACACGTACCCAATCGCTACTCACAAACACGCCATCACTTTGCTCCAGCAGCCATTCTGTATGGACATCTGCTGAGTGATTTCCGTGTTTTGTAACCTTCAGGGGTTGGCACAGTATATTCTGCATCGATGTTTAGAATGTACATTGTTGTTAGGTATATAAACGTTCACCCCTTTTGCGATTCAATTGTGATTCATGGTAGAGATATTTTTTTTACATTGTGGTGGCTGATGATTGTTCAGAGCTGTTCTTTCGGGATAGCCGTGTCGAGCAATCTCTCTCTCTCCCTCGTGACGTTTTGCTTCCCACGTTGGAAGCATCATCAGGCGTGATGATGCTTACAATACGGCTATCCCGAAAGAACAGCTGAAGAGCAACCATCTTTAATCGAGCCGTGAAAACCTACATCAGTATATTGTGGTAACTGTAGCGGCATCTAGTGGCTGCATACATCGTGAGCTTTGTCGATTAATCGACGCAGCGTTACACCCCGAAGTGAGTCACAATATTACTCGTGTTTCAGAAAAAAACACGAGATGGCGATGGATTGAGGCATTCATCCAGCAGTGGCTCAGCATGGCTGCGGATGAGTCGCTAATCCTGTACAGTACTTTTAATCTATACGCGTAACACTATCCAGAGCAAACACAGCGTGCATGAAACAGTGCTACTTTTTTAACTGCTTACCAACGCTAAACTGGCTTCGTTCCATAGCCCTGGGTACAATATCTGAAACGCAAGACGTCACATTTCATTCTGCCGCTGAGCTGCAGGACTGTATCCAGAGTGTGTGAGCTTCCTCCTTTTCCCCGGTGTGTGAAACACACGCGTTACCACTGCCGTCTCGCCGCGCAAACAGCCCCTACATTAAACTGGTTCAAGATAAACGGATGAAGTTTTATGGATGTCGACAATACACATGTGATTATTATCAAATTCATATCTTCGCTATGCTGGGAAATGTAGTATGGTATGCATAATATTCCACACGAACATCATGTGTAACTGTCAAGAATGATTTTCATAAATATCCATCAACACCTCTGAAATATTGAAACAGTGAGGCTATTTCCTAAAATGTATTTTAAGTAGTTTTACTACAGCAATTGCATTGCAGCTGCTATATACTTCAGTAATTTAATAACTTTTAGCAAGACAGGTATTTTAATATTTCACTTGGGCTTGTGACAGGCAAGCCAGGGTCTCCCCACAAGACAAAGGAATGTCTACCTACAGTAGCCTCAGCACTCCGTAGCGTTTGGTTTAACATTTTCTCGTGCGGTAGAGTGCCACGGAGAATTCTAGTGTTATTTTCAAGGTCGCGCCTCCTGGTTTTATTCATTTGTCTGTTACACTGACTCACCACGAGTTTTAAGAAAATCCCTCAATATGTACTGGTTGCTCATCGGAATTGAAACATCGTTCTTATCAATAGGTGTAGTAGTAGAATAGGCATACATGCAGAAGTGTAGTGACAGACAAGGCATACTACAAGAGGGAATCCTGAACAACCTGTAACTATTAACAGATTAGAATTACATCTTTCGTGGTTGATTATTAATACCAAAAGTAACAAACTGAGAGGGTGTGATCCAATAAAATGTAAACTTGACTTTGCTGGGAATCCCCCAGGAAGAGCTGGAATCTTGCTGAGGAAAGGGCTGTCTGGTCCACTCTCCTTGGACTGCTGTCACCGCGACCCTCACCAGGACAAGCGGTTTAGAAAATGGATGGATGGATATTGAGAGCAACCCGACTGGGTACTCATGTAGATTTTCACGGCATAATGGATGAGATATGTTAAGAGCTGCTCTTTCAGGATAGGCGCGTCGAACCCGACTGTGCAATGCCTCTTTTTAAAGCTGCATTTGTTCACACGTTAAGAAAATGACCCGTCTCAACGAAGCGAGTGCTGGCAAAAAGCTGGTCTTTATTGATGCCATGCAGCCCATTGTGTACTCCAGGTCGTCAAGATGAGTGAGGAGGAAGCACGTAATGTTCTTTCCACCACTGATGGTTTGCATGAGCAAAATCTCACCACGTACTTCATAGTACACAGATTTAAACATAAGAGGCCAACTCAATCCCCATCAAGGTAAACAAAAACAGCTTTTTCAACAAACCACTGTTGACATAATTGAAATATTTCACCTGCTTTTTGGGATTAATATATTATTTTACAATTTGGTATCTAAGTACAGATGGACAAAGATGCTTAATATAATAGTGGCACGTCGCTGAATTATATCGGTGTAGAACAGAGATTTGTATACAGCAGCTGTTGTGGTTTTTCAACTTCAAAAGAAGGAAAATGAGGGCCAACTGAGTTTGGCAAGATCTTGAAAACACAGCATCATAGCTCTCTCAAACACACGCTGTTCAATCTTTGATCTGAAAAAGAAAACAGACGTTAAAACATTAATATCCTTTTTGTTGATATAGTCTAAAAACATCAATATCGATTTTTTACAAAGGTGCTGTGTAAACTGCGATTTGTTTTAACCCCCATGGATGCACACATACGTATAAGTATAACAGGCAATAATTTAACACTTAGTGTGATTTGATATCAAATCATACGTACGCTCAAAAAAAACATGTATTATTCACCAAGTACAAAAGCCCTCAATACTAACATTAGATGAAACCTGAGCCTGTCAAACTGAATTACAACTACATACACTATTAACACTGACGCTAATATTTGGTACATTCAATCATGTATTTTACGTCAAAACGTGAACGATTGTGTACTATTGTTCCATTGCT
>JAZEWU010000004.1:1056601-1073727 GCA_036362915.1 Geotria australis | reverse complement strand
TCTTGTAGCCCCATCTGACCAAAGCATCTTTTGATCGTCCCGTTCTAGTTCTCAGGCGGTTGAGTGTCTTCCACTGAATCCATGGTGCTTTTGAGCCATGATTTCTGAGCCATTTCCACAACCAGTTATCAGTCGATCAGTGTTTATTTAAGCTGGAATGAAGCGTTGAGCTATATAACTCTTTAACAGTTGTCCAGCGGGGAGGGGTACGCATGTTACATCTCAGGAAACCCGAGGACCTGGCAAAAACATACACGGACACGGGGAGAACGTGTAAACTCCACACGGAAAGGTACCCGAACTGGGAATCGAACCCAGGGGCTCGTTGATGCGAGGCGGCAGCACTACTCACCGCGCCACCGTGCCGCCCATTATCGTCGGGGGCAAAGCCGGACTGGTGCCTGACATCACAAGTCGGGCACTAGGGTAATCCGGGAATCAGGGCAGCACTACTGAATGCTGCGAGTGAGTCTCTAGAGCACGGGGGTCTGACTAGATATTTTACGGGCGCCGTTTGAACAGCACATTGACACGGCAGCACATAAAAGGCCTCGCAAGGGCTTGCATACAGCGCACACTGAATATGCTGTGGAGAAAAAGGATACAGTATTGTACCTGGGCAGCTCCTGTAATCATGTTTGGGATGAAGTCCTTGTGTCCGGGGGCATCCATTAATGTCACCAGCTTGGTTTTACTTTCAAACTTAGACAGTCCAACATCCATGGTCACCCCTCTACAATGTAAAACATGACAAGGATTCAGTTTGAATCTATGATTATTACATGCATTGATACTAGTTGTTAATATAACCTTGAGAATGTATACTTGTACAAGTTCCACTGTGAGCTTCTGCATGTAAATTCAAATGAATGAAAAGTGGGAATTGTCATCGCACTACCAATCATGGTGCTTTTGCATATCAACACGACCGCAAAAAACGTTGTACTTATTTCCTTTCTAAATGTACCATACATCTTCGAATATCTATATATCATTATATGTGACGTTTACTTTTCATCGGATTTGTTTTAATGCAACTGTGATGCTTGTGCACTCATTTTAATTTTATGCTCCTTCATTACATCTTTAAACCACGTCCCTTTCCTCCTCGTATAGGCAGCAGAGGTCTTCCCTCCCATGCAAAAGTGACTTTGGTCTCAATGGGCTCTAACCAGAGGTCATTGATTGAATGACATTTAATGACGAGCCAAGAGTGCAATGCCTTACGCCCATGACTTCACAGGAGTCAGGGTGCCTATCCCTTTCCACTCTCCCAAAAAGCCAATTTGGGTTTAGGCAGTGTGCCAGCATTATCTGCGTCCTTTGCAAGAGAGTCAACTTACAAGCAAAACTATTTTCAGCACAAATTACTTTATTGGCACGTCCTACTCTAATGCATCCAGCTGGGCAAGTGCTTCAAACTAGACGCTACTCCAACTGCTTCACTACATATTTGACTCTAAAATACTGAAGAATATTAGTTTCACATTAAATGTTGGTATACACTTTTTCCAAAATTAAAACAGAATGGTATTTATATGCAGCACGGTTGTTTTTATACATGCTCTTATTACAACTTGGCTGCTTGACATGTTTGGTGTTTGGGCCTGTGTTCAGCAACTATTACCCTGGCCACTATTTTTCGCATGTTTGTCGTCTCGCAAGAATCCCGCTAAGAGCTTGCAAGCTCACTAAGTATTTTCTGCTGTGATATTAAACATCTATCTATCTACTGTAAATGAGACTGAGACTATCCTGCTCTCTTGAGTTTGTGACTTAAACAAACAAATGTGTGTACTAAAACCATACAGTCAAGGATTGTAACAGTAGTAAGTGGCGTGCGGTGGCAGTGGAGAGTTGTGCAGGTGAAATGTTGCGACCTTTCACGCTCCTCGCCAGTTTCGTCCAAAACCCAAGCGTAGGCAAATGAGGCCTTGCCAGCTTTTTTCGACTCCTGCTCATACTTGTGCATTGACCGCTTGTTGACATTTCCCAGTAGATACAGCAGGTGCCCCATCAATGTGCTCTTTCCAGCATCAACATGGCCTGCACACCATACACATGACCACATTGCAGAGGCTGATGCATAACTACCATACGTCTGGATTACTACCATCAGCGCTGTAACCAAGGAAACACAATGGAAAAACATTTCTCTTTCTGAATGTGTCAATACAAACATTATTTTTACACATCCAAAAGATACAATGAAATCTTGCTTTCTATAAATATGTTGTTTTGCAACCCAGTTTGCCAGGAATTACATCTTGGGAATCTAAATTTCCAAAAAAATGCTGCCTGCTGAAGTGAAAACTGAGCAACGGTCGACCTTATTGGCTACCTTAAGCCATTGGTGGAAATTCCCTATTTTCATAAAAAGGGCCAGTCTATTCATTACACTCCCTCTCTTGTTGCCTTGCCCCACTTGTCGCTCGCATTGTTACAAAAGGGATACACTGGTGCGTGTTACCTATTACGACGAGATTGATGAGCTGCTTGCCACCCTGTCTCTTCTCAAGTTCAAACTTCACATCAATCTTAGTCCGGTTCTTTGCGGCCAGCTTGCCAGGAGTCGTTGTCCCGGTGGCCGCGTCGTCTGTGTGTAGGCCCGCTTTGGCCGGGGGCTTGGGAGACAGTTTTGGATTTGCCGCCAACGGGGGACCTTCGTAAAGCAGGGTTTGCTTTGCGCTCGTCGCTTCACGAGTAGCGCAGTCAACTGAGTCGCAGGGGGACTCCTTATGCGAGGTATTTGAAATCTGGCCATTTGGACTGTGAAGTAGAAATTGTAGTTTCACAATAACGAATGCAGTGCATGTAGCACGCGTCCAAAATTACAAACCACTTGTTTTAAAGTGACATAGAACGGTAGTATGCAAATGTATCTAAAGTAACACACATACCTGCCAATTGAGGCATCAAATCCAATCGTCTGTTTTCCTGATATTGTCATCTTTGCAACTTTTGGTACAATGTCAGACTCTGCTTTGGAGACAGAGGGCGCCTCGCCTCTTTTGCCTGCTGCCATGCAAAATGTAGATTGAAACAATATTATTAGTATCTCCAATGAGGCAGTGCTCATCCCAATGCGTGGGTTTGAGTCAGTGCTGCACATTTCCACATTCATTTGGCAGAGGCAAGTTTTCCTGAGGACAACCACCGTTTATGAAATAAAAATACAATTTGTAACGCACGCAAATTTCACGCCTGGTCATGGACGAGACATGAATACGGAGGCGCGATGAAACCGCAGAGAGGCAGGGAGTAAAGCAGCCATGTAATAATAATAATATAATAATTTCAATCTATATAGCGCCTTTCACCTGAGGGTCACAAAGCGCTGCACATGGGCCGCGAAGAGGATGGCATGTCAACAACGAAATAAAAAACGATAAAAACCAAAGCAACAGAAAATAAATGATTAAGGCTACTTCGAATATACTGAAAGGTCGTGAAACTGGCAATCTTAATAAGGACAACATTCTGCCAGCGTCCCCTAAGATGGCCGTCACTTCCTTGAAGACAAACACGGAGGGAGACAGGGAGGGAGGGTGAGCGACAGGGAGAGACACAGGGACACAGAGACAGGAAGACAGAGAACACAGGGACACAGAGACAGGAAGACAGAGAGACAGGCACGAGGGGGAAACGACACCAATCCAAATTAAACAATCAACATTGAAGCAGAAGAACACACAGACACACGCAACAGCAAAAAACGCAGGCACCCACAACAACAAAAACACAACAAATTAAAGTAGCTATACCCACGTGGGTATAATGAGCTGGTACCAACATTTGCCAGATGCTGTGTCCTATCTATTAAGGTGTTGTCAGCATATTCATTAATCAGTGTTTTTTTTAGTTGTGGGAGAAAACCAGAGAACTTGGAGGAACATTTATTCCTTCCCCTGGCTTGGACTGTTGGTGCGGGTCAGTGGTGCTGTGGCGTGGCTCTCTCTCTCTCTCTTCCGATCTGCTCGGGTACATCTGTTCCCTCCTTGCTTGTTGTAGAATTATTATTAATAGCTATTGCTTGACTCTCAGTTTATCTGTCTTGATGTTATTGACATGCCGTTGTCTCCACAGCCATTTGCAGCGCATTGTGACCCTCGGGTGAAAGGCGCTCTATAAATGCTATGATTATTATAACAGAGGGAGAATACAGAAACTCCAGATGTTGGGCTGAGTTGACCCCAACCAAGATTTGAAGCCGTAACTTTCCGATTGTGAGATGAGCACTCTTCCCAGAAGGACCCAGCCAACTACACAAACAGTCCTACTGTAACATAAACATCTCTAAATATTGTAATACCAAGTGCTGTGTTTATTAAAACAAGGTTACAAAAGCCACTCAATCACATCCCATTATTTGAAACAAGAATGACAAGTTAGGGATAAAAAATTGAAACAATAATTACAAGTTCGAGATCCATTTATTATCAAGAATATTAGGTCTAGCCTTGGTCAAGTTTTGCTAAGCTAGTACAGTGGTCCCTCGTTTTTTACAATATTAATCCGTTCCAGAACACGTATCGTAATGTGAACAGTGGTAAAATGAGACCGATAATACTGCACGTTGTTTTATGGTAATTCGTTCCAAGAACTTGAAAGGTGAGACATAATAATAATAGCATTTATATAAACACTAAAGAGCACTGCTATTGGCTGAGACGCTACCCAAGCGGTATGTGTTTGCATCGCTGATTGGCTGCTGTACAACCCAAGCTCATGCGCAGCCATATCGTAACAGGTATCATAATTTGATCGTAACGTGATACTAATGCTCTTGTACAGCGTAGATCGTAAAGTGATTTCGTCGTATTGAGGCCATCGTAAAGTGAGGGACCACTGTATTTTCAATTGATTCAAAAGTATCAAACAGCTATAAGTGAGCGAAGCCATCAACGCAATTACATATATGTTTACATGATTCAAAATACTGAAGAATTAAGACAATCTAAAAAAAACTCCGAAAATTTACAAAATGTCACAGAGCTGCACTTTAAATATCATAGCTCCAATTCACATATTGTTGAAATGATCTTCTTATATAACACACCAGATCACGCAAACCTGAGCTTATAGGAGCCATTGCTGAACAACGCAATCTTTCCAAGTTTACTCTTCATAATTGATATATTTAAAAATATATACACACTGCATTAAAACTGTCCATTTAAATGTGAAAATAAATTACAGCTTGTATTAAAGGAGTAAAACGTGTTTACCAGAGGCCACAAATCTCTCCTTAATCACTACATTTACAATAAATGCTATTATTATTATTATTACACTGGGTGAATTCTAACATTAACAGAATTAACGGTGACTGATTATTTCTTGGATTTGTTTTGTATACCTGTATACATTCCACGTATACAAATACCTAAGCATGTGTTCTCAACGCATTATGTGAAACTGGCTTATATTGCAAGTACACCATAGAGGGTGCAGCAAACCATAATGCATGTCTAGAAGTGCAGTAAACTCAAGGTTTTGAGTACAGCAGTCATCATTTGATGAGAATGACAGGACAATTATGTTTTCCCCTCATTATTACATACCAACCTTAGCATTCAAATTAGTACATTATGTTGGCAAGGGACAAGATCGAATAGTTTGCCTTCTTTCATAAAACATTTTGTAACAGTGTAGTGTTGTCATAAAGGCATTTGTGTACAGCACTAAAATGTTAGCATCTGATGGGTCAATGATGATTCCAAAGCATTAGAGTAATAGTTGCCAGTTGGGTACTGGAGGAAAGGCCTCCACTAGAAAGAGTTCTTGAGAACCTCACTACATGGCATTTGACTAAAATTAGTTATTGCAGAAGTGAGTAAATTTTCTAAAAGTACAACTACAGTCATTTGAATTTATATTAACCTCACAGTTGCGGGCTACAACAACTGGGCGGCTGGGTGGCACGGCGAGTAGCGCTGCTGCCTCACTGCAAGAAGGTCCCGGGTTTAATTGCTGGTTCGGGTGCCTTTCTGTAAGGAGTCTGCACGTTCTCCCTGTATCTGCATGGGTTTTCGCCAGGTACTCCGGTTTCCTCCCACAGTCCAAAGACATGCTGACTAAATTGCCCCTGGTGCCTGATGATGGACAGGCGTCAGTTCCTCGATATGGCCCAAGTTATCTACTAACTTGCTTACCTCTCCCCTCTGGACAACTGTTAAGAAGAGCTACATAGCTCAACAATTTCTTCCAGCCATAAATAAAAATTGACCGACTGATTTAATAAAATGTTTAAATTTGGGTTATTTGCAACCTGTTGTATTTGTGATTGAAAAACCAGTTTTGTTTAAGGAAACAGTACCAAAAATGAATACGTAAAGCTAAATTTATAATTAAAATGGTCTTTTTAATAACTAGCCTAGTTTTATTTACTAAAATAATTAGACCAACACTTGATTTAATCAACTTTTTCCACTAAATACTGCACATTATTGGTGTTTAAAAAGTTGTGTACAATGATCGTTCAGCAATTTTTTGCTTATTTTTAGAAATAACTTTCTCAAAATGCATTTAAAAATGTAAAAAGAGAATAAAATTCCACACGTGCCCTACAACTTTGGATTAAACTTGTCTGAAGATATTAATAAACAGACACATAGCCTGTCCATTGTGGTCAATCGATAGGCATCTACATTAAGATAGCTAAAATAGCAACTTCAATAACTGAACCACCTTTGTGCAGGTGGTCTGATACATTTCTTTCCCAGATAGCGACCCTCACCAGGACAAGCGGTTTAGAAAATGGATGGATGGACTATTTGACAGTTTACGACTGCCAAATATCAATGGATAGTGAATGATGGTATTTTGATCAAATTATTAAGGCAATGACAATATTTTTAGATTAGAGCAGAAAAGCGTGTCACTTATACTAGAAAACCTAGATGGTGCTGGTGCATGTTGCCCTATTTATCCACGCATTGTCCCTGTACATTTAAAGATTGGGTTTGTGCCTGGCTTACGTTCGATCAAACGTGACGTTTTTGTGAGCCCTAGATATTTCACCATTCTCACCTGGACATGCAGAGGAATTTGCTTTAATACTACATTGCCAATTCAGTTTAAATACATACTATAATTAATGATTGTGTTAAATTAATGGGAATTTAAACTGATGAGAATTTATTTTTTGTGAACAGAGCTACCGATTTAAAAGCACTTTTAAAAAGTCACCACTTAAAATGCTTAATACTTGTCCTGAACCTGAGTTTATTCAGTTTATCAATCACTATCCCAAAATATTTAAACATATGCTATGCATGAGCTGCAGTTATTTTTAAGAGACGTTTGTCTGCTTTTATGGTACATAACATTGTTTTCAAAAAGCCAGACTTAGCAATTATGCCTTGATATAAAACTACCTAACTTGTCATTTGCCAACATACACGTGCAAAAAAATAATTTTCAGTGCATGATTATAAAAAGGTTACTCAAACTGTCTTATACATTATTTAAATATGACAAACTACATTATTAATTTCAACAACATGCTATAAGAAGCCATGTTTAGTTTAATTAGCTCGTAGGCTTTCATGACCAATGTTATTTATTTACTTTTCATTGTTGACATGCCAGTCTCTTCGCGGCTCTTGTGCAGCGCTTTGTGACCCTCGGGTGAAAGGCGCTATATAAAACGCTATTATTATTATCCATAGTGAAGCTCTGTTTATGAGTTTAGGTCATAAACTTACACTCAGGGCTTCATCAAGCCCTGAGTGTAAGCTTCATCAGACTTACACTCAGCTTCATCAAGCCCTGATGAAGCTGAGTGTAAGTCTCAGCGAAACGTCGGTACCATCTTTTAAGGTAAGTGATGCATGTGCTCGCTCGTTTGCTCCAACATATCGACGGGTACACTTCACTTACACAACTTTTTCATAGGACCTAAACTCATAAACAGAGCTTCACCATGTTTAGTTTGTCAGTGAAGCTAACGAGCAGTATCAACATCAGCATGATATCCATAGTATATCCCTTTTTATGAGTTAGGTCATGTCAAAAAGTAAGTGTCGTAAAACCCGCCTCCACGCGACACAGCCAATTAGTAAGGTTTATCACGTGAACAAAATGTGCCAATTCGGTACTATCTCAGCACACTGGTATGTTGGAGAGTGAACCCACGACATTTTCAATGAAGGTACGTTTTCGCTGATAGTTGCAATCAGCTTCACAAGGAGCAAAGGTTCTGGAGAAGACCACTGGCCTCTGAGTCCATCTATAAATATGAGAGGTGGTGATACTACACCACCTCTCCTCGAGTAAATGCATTCTTCTGGAGCCTTTTCACAACATCATCTGGCGATGGCACAGCAAAGTCAAAGAACCTTATTTCAGCGAGTGGCTCTTCTTTTTTAACGTGCACATGCGTAACCTGTCTGTCGTACTCAAACATTCGAAAACGGATTTTACTTGTATCCCTCCGTAACAGGTTTGGTGGCTGGAAACAAAGAGCCATGGCAAGACCGGAGGGCTCCTTGAGCAGCTGTGTTCTGTTGGTTCTGGCTCTTTGCTGTGAGCTACCACCCACTGTTTGCTTCTTTGCGTTCTTTGTCTCGTGTAATGTAATTTTAGTGGCAACAGCATTACAGAGCGCTTTGTCTTTTACATCAGCATATGGTTGAACATCCTCTCCATTTACATTAAATTGATCATCTGAATTGCGTATAGCTTTAATTGCTTTCGGTTTTAAGGCTGCTGCTAAAATTGACTCTTTAGGCTGAAGCTCACATCTGTTAACATCAAAAGCCAAGGCCGATTTCGACCTCACATTAGGGAGACCCTGAGCCAGATCTTGCAAACGAGGTGAAGATGAAAGGGAGCGCGTGGCATTTACACTATGTCGCTTGGCAAGATCAGCCAAAGACAATGATCCAATGGACAGGCTGTTATTGCCAGTGCCACTGGCATTGCTTGCTGATGATGCTGCACTACTTTGTATATTTGGAGGTGACCCCTGTTCATTGATTAGAGTTGCAAGACTAGGTGTGTCAATCAGAATACTGCCCAAATTGACTCCTCCGAGGCATGGAGATGAACTGAAAATACCCTCGGAAGATCCCATGCCATCAGTAGGCTGCATCAACTTTTCCAGGCCAATAGACATAACATCTGAGGAATTTGATTCTAAACTCTGGGACAACACAGTAGCTTTGTGACATTTTTGGCCGGACGCAATAGTTCCAATGGCCATCGGTTGTGTAAATGAAGGGCAGTGGGCATTGCTGGCAAGTGCAGACAGTGAGACGCCTCCTAAAGTATTGAGAGGAGACCAAGAATCCTTTTCACTAGCCAAGGAACCCTTTGCAAGCTCAGCTAAAGACACATTTTGAGTATGTGATGATAGAGATTTTAAAGATGAATTTTGTATTTTTTCTGAGCACTTCTCAACTGCGTTATTTTGGAATGAAGTAGCATTTTGCAAAAGTTGCTCATCATTTAACAGTGATGAAAGCGATAAGCTGCTGATTTCATTTGATTCCTTTGAAACTTGCTTTATCTCTTCAGGTTGGTCAGAATCCTGTGTTTCTGGATCGTAAGTTTCCAACAGAAGGTGGCGTAAATCTAAAGCTTGATTGCACGCCAATGGGTTATGGGAAGACTCTGCACAACTTAAACCATGGGATTTGTCTGCTTTTCCTGAACAAGTGCAATTCAAGTCAGATGAATGTGGTGTCTGCTCAAAATACATTCCTAGTGAATCAGGTTTATTGCGGTCAATGCCAACACAAATTGGTAATGGTATAGAAATGGCTTCTTACCTTACGAGAGCCAAATGACAAATGTCGAAGACCAATCAAGGCAGCCAGACAGCATTGTGTGAAGAAAAGGTGATGGGGTTGGTGGAAAGAGAAAATCAAAAAGGCATTTTGTTAAAAATAAAAAAGACAATAAATATCAATCGAAAATAGAGCCTGTATAGAAAATTATGATTTTGTTTGAATTTGTTTCAGTCATAGCACATATTACGAGCCATAATTGCTATCTTGTAATGTTTCCTAAAATGAAATTGCCACTATAAACTGCACAGCAAACTTCGACTTGTGCAGATACATAAAAAACAGATTTATAAAACTGGCTTATTTAGAGAAATCCCATTCGGGGGATAATGCCTAAAGGTCAAAATCGATAGGTTCATTACAAACGGCTGTGCTGCCATCTCCTGGCCACATAACAGCTCAGTGGGTATGTTCCACCTTCAGTAACCTCCAAATATACTTTAAATAAGATTTCTACAAAATAAGGTCAACTGAAATAACCCTCAGATTGAATTAACAAACAATTCTTACCTTTTGAGGACCTGGGAAGCCTTTGTTCTTTTACTTCTGGACGTGTTTTGTCAGTTTGCAAAAAGAGGGAATCCAGAGCTTTCTCCATCTCAAAGTTGCTGTTTAGGACTGCCTGCACCATCACCGGCTCAGGGAATGCATCTCCAGCAATGTTCCTCATCTCCTCAAGGCAAGAGTGCAAGCGTGCTAGGGAGAAACACCACCAACGTTACAGTCAAATGTCCATACAAGACATTTTTAAAATCCAGCACATGGGTGACATAAACATGAATTCTACAACAGTAACCACATTTTAAACCTGTTTTCGTAAGGAACTTCCGTATTATAAGCGCAGTGGTCCCTTGCTTTAAAATGGCATCACAATACGATGAACTCACTTTACGATTTATGCTCTATAAGAACATTTCTATCAAATAACGATGAAATGTTACTTACAATAAGTGTTACGATATGGCTGTGCGTGAGCGTGGGTGGCGCAACAGCAAATCAGCGATGCAAACGCATGCCGCTTGGATAGCTTCTCAGCCAATCGCAACGCTTTTTATTGTTTACGTCTCAGTTCTTACTTCTCCTTTGAAGCACGTGTGTGCTGAAAAGTATTACCATAAAACAATGCACGTTATTATTGGTCTCACTTTACAATGGTTTCACATTACGATACATGTTCTGGAACGGATTAATATCGTAAAGCGAGGGACCACTGTACTTGTTGAGACCATGAAGGACATCTACTCAAAATTACAGGCACTTATTTAACAAGAACCTATGATGTAATGTGTTCTTAAGAACATACCACCACTCCCTACCTCCCAGCCTCAGCCTGACACTCGGTGTCTAACAAGGCTCTGCCCACATATGATTGCCCCAATATTTATCCCTCCACTGACATTGGAAGAAGCGCTAAATGTTAGCGTCCGTTCTGACAGGAATACACAATCACAAGATTTGGGAATCAGTGGTCTCTACCTTGGTCGATGTCGCTGAGGCCCATCGTGTTGGAGTTTGCAGGTGGCTGTTCTTCACATTCTTCATCTTCCTCTTTCAGTGGCTCATCCACGAAATTTGCCAACTGGAATTCACCCCTCTGGTACATGAACTGGGCAGCTGCAAATTCAGAAAGGTTACCATTACGAATGCGCGGATAAGGTAAACAGACATACAATATGGTAGAATATACGAGGTTTAACCCTTTCCGGCAATGAGAAAAAGTGTTAAGATCTTAAAAACACTAAATGGACACCTTTTTGGTTAAACCTCGTATATTCTACAGTATTTGTACAACGGCAAAAAAGGTCCAATGGTGTAGACATACAATATGCTGATGAAGGTTTTTGCGGCTCAAAGCATAATCGTTGCTTTTCAAAGCTGTTCTTTGGGGAATAGCCGTGTCCAGCACTACCTCTCTCTCCTTCGCGGCATTTTTTCCTCCCACGTTGGAGACACCCCCGGGTGGTCTGAGGTCGGAACGGCTATCCCGAAAGAACAGACTTGTAAAGCAACTATCAGACGTACAATTGTGACTCAATTACTGTCATCGAGTGACTGTCAATAGTCAATACGTTCGTAAAGGACGTTCTGGGCAGTTGGAGGCAATCGCCTTCCAACAACAACAAGAGGGTGGAGGAGCAACGCTCACAAGAACGAGCCGAGTAGTAAAACTCAGTAATTTGGCACGGTCGGGAGCACAGGTGGTGCCCCAGCCAGTCATCTCAGTCAGGCAGCCTATGGCAATTGGGTCTGTCCCGTGACCTCCTGTCAGCAAGCCTTCGACACTGCGTGGCCTCAAGGTGCACCTGGCCTGGCACAGGCGCCGTGGTGACGTCACCACTACTTAGTGACGAACGGCAGTTGTGGTAGTTGTAGTAACCAATAGTCACTCAATGACTGTGACTCAAGCAATTCTCAGTCCCTCTATGTCAACTGGTGTTGAAGTCCTATAAAGTGGTGAACATTGTACCGACCCCAGAAGGATGAAGATCTGAATTGAGTTTCCACCAGAATTTATATCTCTATTTGCAATATGTGAGTAAAGTGTTCTACTTTGCCTATCTATATACAGTGTACATTGTCTCTATGTCCCATTGTTGTCAGGGAAATTTCAAGTCACTACAACTTTTTAAAAAGGTACCTGTTGCTGGTGAAACTCCATAATCGTCTTCCACGGACTGTCCATATATGTCATCCTCTTCAAAATCTGCAATACATCAGCAAGAAAATGTGAAACACGACTACCCATTGCGGTCAAACAAGCACAGGTCATTAACACAAAAACCACAAAGACGAGCCCGATCACATACTCAGCACTTTATACGCTAGGTTTTTTTTAATGCACGGTATAGAGGAGACTTCTTCTTTCGTATGGTTGATGTAAGTCTTTAGCAACAAATACATCAGACTGATGACGATGTTTATGTGCCATTATGCTAAACAGTCTATTGTCAATATTGTGGCTTTTCTTACACAGTAAGGCTGATGACGGTGTTGAGAATGGTGAATTGCAATGGTGTCAATGGCTGAATTACAGCTCGTGTAAGAGCCTGCGTGTACTCTCTACACGTGACACGTATCCCAAGCAGGCAACGTTCGAAACGATGGCCCCACATCATGACGTGGCTGAAAACTGCCCCGTACAGTGTGGTGTCTTTACACAATCCGATTAAAATAACGTGCTTAGGTTGATTTTGATAATTACAAACACGAAGGCTTTCGTAACCGATGTTATCCATCCATTGTCAGAAACCGCTTAATCATCTACACTACAGGGTCGCGGTGAGCCGGAGCCTATCCCAGCAGATACAGGGCGCAAGGCAGGGTGACAACCCTTTACTAATTTTGGCTGTGTCGGGTGGAGGCGGGTTTGCGACAATTACGTTATACGTGACCTCACTCGTAAAAATAGCTATGCTATGCGATTATGGTGATGTTGTTGGTGTTGATGTCGCTGCTGCATTTGATGCTGAGGACGACGCTCGTCATGGTAGTGACGTTGATGACACTGCTGCTGATCGTGTTGTTTTTTGTATAGTGTTGTTGCTGTTGGTAATCACGATGGAAATGGTTCAAAAGCGGCTGATGTTGAAGTTCATCTATTTTCAAAGGGTCGCTTTGAGTCGGCGCCTATCCCGGCAGATACAGTGCACAAGGAATGGCTATACCCACGATGGGACGCTAGTCCATAACACGGCAGCGAAGGGAATGTATCTAGCAGGCCAATTCACCTTAGGCAGCGGGTCTTTGGACTCTGGGACAAAACCAGAATACCCGGCGAAAACTCACGCGGACACGGGTAGAGAGTACGCAAACTCCACACAGAAAGGTACCCGATGCGGGATTCAAACCCACGACCTTCTTAGATAGATAGATGTTTAGTATTACAGCAGAAAAATACCCATATGAGCGCGCAAGCCCTTACCACAATGACTGGATGACGATGTCATTACTGTATACTGTAGCGATGATAATGATGTCGATATGTTAGTGATGATGGTTGTCGACGATGCTGAAGCGATGTTTATGAGACGCTGTTGATTGTGATACCAATATTACAGCGCTGACAATGCTGAAGTGATGTTGCTGCGACAATGGTATTACTGACGCTATGAAAGTGATGGTACGGATGATGTTGTTTGTTATTGTACTGCTGTAGGTTTTCACGACTCGATTCATGATGGTTGCGCTTCAGAGCTGTTCTTTCGGGATAGCCGTTCTTTCGGGATAGCCGTGTCACAGAGCGCTCTCCCTCGCGACGTTTCGCCTCCCACGTTGGAAGCATCCTGAGGCGTTGAGTGTGCGACTGCATGAGCAACACGGGATTTAAAACTCAGCTCATTCAGCCCCATACTCAACGCCTGAGCATGCTTCCAACGTGGGAGGCGAAACGTCGCAAAGGAGAGCGCTCAGTGACACGGCTATCCCGAATGAACAGCTCTGAAGAGCAACCATCATGCTGTTAATTGTTATACCACAATGTTGTTGAAGCGATGTTGCTGCGAGAGTACTGACGCGATTAGAGCGACGGTATTGGATGCTGTTATTGTGAATGATTAGGCCCGGGGTCCGTGGCACGCAGGCCCAGGCCTCTCCACTCCGCCACTCTCACCGTCGTCGTAGTTGTATCCCCGCACGCTCCTGTGCCTCGACATTTCGCCTTGCTTATTTCTTTACCCGTTATCTTAACCGGTGTTTGTTTGTTGTGTGAAGCGAACGGTGACGTGTTAGTCGGACAGCCGCGACACTCCCGCTTTCCTCTCCATGTCTGACCCGAGAGGGGGATACACACAGCGGCGCCTGTCGAGTGTGGGAAATGCAATAGCCTATACCGATCCTGTCTTTCAAATGTAATACTGCGCCTATATGTTGTGGGATATCTTACCAGGCGTCGATTGGTTAATATAGAAGGCGCCATTTGGTTAAACTGGACATACTGTACTGTACGCGGTCAGCTCAGATAGGGAGATAGGTGTTTATTATTGCAGCAGAAAATACCCAGTGAGCTTGCAAGTTCTTTACATTACTTTATTTATCTCGCACCTAGGCTATGTGGGCTTGTCTAACATGGGGAGTGTCGTCATTACGCTCACGGGCGAGTCATCTCTAGAGGTCTTCTTCTTCTTTGCGATTCTTCGAAGCACGCTGGTCAGTTTCTGGACATTGTTGTCTGTCAGCTCGGCCTCGAAGTGTTTGGTAGAATTCGCAGGCAATACCAAGTATTTATTTTCTCTCATCTTTTGTTGAATGATATAATTTCCTTTCACGTACTTACAGTATGGCTGAACTGTTACTATGTTGATTAAGTGTTAATGCTTTTAATGTGTTGAATATTGATAACTTCCTTGTCAGTTAAAGCAAGCAGCATGCGCCTTCCTGTTAGCTGTATGATTTGTAAAGGCACGCTCATTATATGTAGGATTTGTAAAGCACACTCTTATTGTGTGCTTTACAAGGAAGTTCTCAATATTCAACTTCGAATATACCTTTCAGTATGTTCGAAGTAGCCTTAATAATTTGTTTCCTGTCGCTTTGGTTTTTATTGTTTTAAATTTCGTTGCTGACATGCTGTCCTCTTCGCGGCCCTTGTGCAGCGCTTTGTGACCCTCGGGTGAAAGGCGCTATATAAATTGAAATTATTATTATTATTGGCGGTAGGACTGTAAAGCCAAACCACTATTAGTGATATAATGTGTACAGACGTGTTTGTATAGACTATACAGATACACTTCTATCAGCGGTATGTTTTGTACTTACACACTCCTATCAGCTGTGTGAAATACAAACACCACGGTACAGTGCATATGCGTGGGGGTTTTGGGAGTTCAGTATTCCGGAGTCCAACCATCACCCGCCGGCTGCGGGAAGCCTTGGCGAGCCCGGGCCTGCCTCCTTCGCCTGCCCCCTTACTCTGCTCCATTACCCTGTCGCTTGCCGTCTGGCCCGTGTCTGGGCCCGGTGGAGGAAGCTCAGTGGGCGCGCCTCGGCTCCGGAGAGAGCGGTAACATTGTAGTCTTCTTTGCGATTCTTCGAAGCACGATGGTAACATTGTGGTGAGGATCACTCGGGGACGCCTCAGTCCATCCATCCATTGTCAGAAACCTCTTAATCCTGTACAGGGTCGCGGTGAGCCGGAGACTATCCAGGTAGACACAGGGCGCAAGACAGGGCTATACCCAGGATGAGACGCCAGCTCATAGCAGGGCACCGGTAGTCCGGAGGACTACCGGTGCCCTTATGTCTTACCACCGGTGCCCGCATGTCTTTGGACTGTGGGAGGAAACCGGAGTGCCAGGCGAAAACCCACGCGGCGAATATGTGTGCCTTTACAAACCCTATTTAGAATGAGACAATTTGCCTAGCTGAAATTGCAACAATTGATGTGGTTTGAATTGCTGCATATGTGCATTACGTTTATCATGCAATAAGCTTCGTCAATGTATTACAATCAACTGCATGAGTGGATATTATTTATGCGATGCCTATGAACAAATTAAGGAGCTCGAAATGCAAGCATATGGCTTTGGATGAGCCCGGTCCGTCAAAATAGGTGTGCGTGGAGAGCCGCAGGGGGCAGTGCAGCAAACTCCATTAATGTTGTGCTATAAGTCTATGAGTTCACGTCAATATGCCTTCCTTACACCACCTTGCGCTCAGCAGCATAGTGAAAGTATAATAATAATAGCATTTATAGAGTGCTTTTCACCCGAGGGTCACAAAGCACAGGGCTGCGGAGAGAACGACATGTCAACAACGACAGAGAACGGAAAATCAGCAACACATAATTTTTTAGGGTTTTTTTAATATAATCCGAGCTGTATAGTAAAATAGCCCCCACGACCCGCACAGCGTGCGGAGGCTGTCATCTAGCAGCGGACTGAGGATTATACTGCTTCATCTTTAGTTTCAGATCCATTAGGCGGTAGGGTGGTTTTACAGTGGTAACATCTGCGCCTCACAGAAAGGTCTTGCCCGAGGCAGGTTGATTCCCGCCTTGAGCGCCTTTCTGTGTGGAGTTTGGGTGTTTGCACCATTTTCTGTGTGGGTTTCCTCTGGACTCTCCAGTTTCCGCCCACAACTAAAGAAAACGCTCATTAATTAATTGGACGATACCATCATAATAATTAGGACGCAGTGTCTGGCAAATTTTGGCACCGGCTAACCGCGTGACTGCCTTTCTCCTCCATCCCTCTCTGCAGTTTCCTTGCACCTCCGAGCTGTTTTCTCTAAAATGCTGCAAAATTATGCACACATTGCAAATTAGAGTTTGTATAATTCTAATTGGGCGGCACGGTGGCGTAGTGGGTAGCGCTTCCGCCTCACAGCAAGAAGGTC
>JAZEWU010000004.1:1022984-1039681 GCA_036362915.1 Geotria australis | reverse complement strand
GGCAAGCCGAAGGATATAATCCCTCCAACGTGTCCTAGGTCGGCCTCTAAACAGATATTAAAGATGAAAAATAGAAAAACTGAAAATGCATATTCAAAGTGATTTAATAGAATTAAGTATATAATTGAAGAGTTTTTTTTATGCCCTTGAAAAGTTGTGTTTTGTAATTTTCTGAAGATAACATTAAAGAATTTGTATTTGTATCAACACTTTAAAAGTTTTTCAATACTTTTTCTTTGAAACATTAATTAGAATTCACTCTTTGGTTACATATTTCACAAGGTTTGAAAACCAGCATCTTACCATTTAGAGTTGCTCTTGCTCAAATAGCTACATCACAGTGTAGCCATTTGTCTCCTAGAAATGTATAACTGGCATTAAAAAGTAGACAATATAGTGACAACTCTGATTGTCTCCATAAAGTAGAAATTTAAAGCGTCTACAATCATCTTCTTTGCGATTCTTCGAAGCACGATGGTCAGCCTCTGGACATCGTTGTCTTTCAGCTCGGCCTCGAAGTGTTTGGTAGAATTCGCAGGGAATACCAAGTATTACCTGACAGGGATCGCGACGTGAACGCTTCTACCTTGACCCCCACGTCTACAATATTTTGTAGAATGATTTTATTTTGGTGGAACACGTAGATTATGCTGAAGTTATGCATATACACTCAGACCCCACTTAGCGCCACCCCGCAATACGCCGATTCGTTATTCCGCTCTTTTCTGTGGAGATGTGTTTTTTACTAGATTGAAAAATCACCAAGAGCCGCCGTCTTTGTTTGCACTGAGTGACGTATTTGTACGGTGACGGCCAAAAAGCGCAATCCTCCTTCAACGCCTGATGATGCCTCCAGCGTGGGAGACAAAACGTGAAAGAGAGATA
The DNA here is from genome assembly GCA_036362915.1 of Geotria australis. Classification (NCBI taxonomy): domain Eukaryota; kingdom Metazoa; phylum Chordata; class Hyperoartia; order Petromyzontiformes; family Geotriidae; genus Geotria; species Geotria australis. The sequence goes on along the minus strand of JAZEWU010000004.1, from coordinate 1,038,796 downwards.
ATATCACTCGAAAGGGCTATCCCGAAAGAGCAGCTATGGAGAGCAATTCTCATCCTGCTTCAGTGACCGCTTTCAGTGCTGATTCAATGTGTGCTCTGTCCGCCACGAATGTATCCCGAGCACCAACAGAGATCTGCCCGTACTTCCAACTGCCTGAAATACATTTAGCCATAATTCATTGTCAGAAGCCGCTTAATCTTGTACAGGGTTGTGGTGAGCCGGTTCCTATCCCGGCAGGCACAGGGCGCAAGCCAAGGCTATACCCAGGATTGGACACCAGTCCATTTTGGGCACGGGGGGAAATTTAGTCAGCGGGCCATTTAACCTAAGCGTAATTTAAAACGTAAATTTACCTTTTTTTTCAGTTTTTCGTTTAAAACAGGAGTGTATAACCAACACGATAGTTGTGAGCGAGTTGACATTATGGCTCACGAGCAGTCCCGTAAAATCGACATCTGTATGTTGTCGTGCATGGTGGAGGAAGCGTGAGAGCCAGCTGTGTACACTACACGTTATTTAGTTTTATGAGGGGAGCGACTTAAAGGAATTACTTTGCACTTGCCAACACAAAGAAACATGTTTACACAGCAGGGGAATTGTCGCTTCTTTTTTGTGTTAAGTTTGGATTAGAATTTTGAGTAAAAGCATATCTGCGTGAGCCGTGAGTAATGGCGAACATAACGCTGGTCGTGATGGACGCTTATACAATATGCGTGCGTTTGTTACTAGGAGACGCTGTCCTCGCTGTTGTCGGTTTGTAAGCGTTGCCTGAACCATCAGCAGTGGATGGACAGAATATGACGCTGTGCTGATTGATTGTGTGGTCCTTAATGCGAGTTTGGAAGTTCTGTGTGCACGGGTAATGCGTTCATGTTTTACAAATACTTAACCAAAAACAATAATAATAATAATATTTATTATTAAATTATTAACCAAAAACAAGGGTTAATAATATATTGATTTAGGCTCTGGTGCCTTTCTGTGTGGAGTTTGCATGTTCTTCCCGTGTCCGCGTGGGTTTTCGCCGGGCACTCCAGTTTCCTCCCACAGTCCAAAGACAGGCGGTTGCATAGGTTAATTGGCTTGTAGACTAAATTGGCCCCGGTGCCCTGTGATGGACTGACGTCCCATCCTGGGTATATCCCTGCCTTGCGCCCTGTTTCTGCCGGGATAGGGTCCGGCTCACCGCGACCCTGTATAGGATTAAGCAGTTTCTGACAATGGATGGATGTATGTAGGTTTTCACGGCTCGATTCATGATGGTTGGTCTTCAGAGCTGTTCTTTCGGGATAGCCGTGTCACTCAACGCTCTCCCTCTCGACGTTTCGCCTCCCACGTTGGAAGCATAACGCCTGATGCTGCTTCCAACGTGGGATGCGAAACGTCGCAATGGAGAGAGAAGGAACGCTCGACATGGCTATCCCAAAAGGCCAGCTATGGAGAGCAATTCTCATACATCAAGCCGTAAAAACCTACATCAGTCAATGCGCATGTAGGGCATTACTTACAGCAGTGATAATTACTGTGTCAAGTGATCTCCATCGATCCTGGGAGGCGAAACGTCGCGAGGGCGAGATGGAGATCGCTTGGACACGTCTATCCCGAAAGAACAGCTCTGAAGAGCAACCATGAAGGGTGACTAACGAGCAGCTTTTTCTGATAGAAATGAAAACGTAGCATGTTATTAATGACATTGTATTGTAATATAATTATAGTGTCAAGGCCGAGTTGTAATGCTTCATTTCTCATTCCCCCTTGTTCAGTAATAGCTTCACTTGCGCTATATAGGCAATAGCTAGCTGAATAGTTCGCACGCATGTGACATGTAAATACGAATGGAAAATTCCACACGGTTGAACCATAGAAAATACAGCTGTGAGAGCGATTTTTAAAGGAGACAACATGCTGAGAAATGTGGCCATCATTTTGTTAAACGTAGGCACGTGTTAACAGCAAACGCTCGTTTGGATTATGCAAATATCCAACACATCAAATTGCACTGCCCTAGAAGGAAAAGGCATACTTAGAGTAAAATAGGCAACATTTTGGGAAATGTTGTCTAAATATCTCAAGAAACACAACATAAAAACCATTTTCACAGCCCACCAGAAGATACAGGACGTAATCAAATCACGGAAAGGCCGACTGCCATTACAGACAGAAGGAGTATACAGCATTCCCTGCAGCAATTGTGAACAAGTCTGGAATGGCCAGCCTGGCAGAACAGGAGCTACACGGAAAAAGGAACACGAAGCAGCAGTTCGGTTGTTCCACGAGGAAAAATCCGCGGTGGCAGTCCACACCGCAGACAGACAATACACAATTAAGTTCGAAACGATACCCATGATAGCTGTAATTCGCCACAAAGGTCCAATAGTGATCCGCGAATCTATAGAGATCCAAACACTGAAAACAAACAAGTGGGGACTTGAATTTGCAGGTGTTAAAAAAAAATCGAACCAAATTCCTTTTTTAGTGAGATGCCCCTAGTTAAAGCACAGCTTATGTCTGTTCAAGGCATCTTTATTGAGTCATCACCTAAAGACTTCAACGAATAGAATCCGATTTGACTGTGTTCGATGTTTTTTTAACACCCGCAAATTCAAGTCCCCACTTGTTTGTTTTAAGTGTTTTGTTCTGCAAATGCGTTCGTGTGGCTGTTTTTTTACGAGAGTAATAATAATTATATTAATTTGTTTTGGATGAACATTTTGTTTTGTTCTGTGTGTGGTATTTGGCAGAATATTCCGCGAGCAGTTGTGGTGAAGAGGCCGGCGTGTAGGACGAGACGAGGCGCCGTGTCCGGGAGAGGGCGGGCATCCCACGTGCCGGCAGCGCACCACCAGGTGGGACACTCACTGTTCTTAACGCACAACCACAAATAGCACAGTTACCTCGGACGTTATTCATTCATTTATTCATTGTCGGAAACCGCTTAATCCTGTACAGCGTTGCGGTGAGCCGGAGCAAGCCAGGGCTATACCCAGGATGGAACGCCAGTCCTTCACAGGGGGCAATTTAGTCCGCAGGCCAATTAATATATGCAGCAGCGTGTCTTTGGACTGTGGGAGGAAACCGGAGTGCCCGGCAAAAACCCACACGGACATGGGGCGACCATGCAAACTCCACACAGAAAGGCACCCGAGCCGGGAATTGAACCCGGGTTCTTCTTGCTGAGGCGGCAGCGCTACTCACCACGCCACCGTGCCACCCGGGACATTATTTACGGATCCAATGTTACCATTTTTCCTGATTAGGTAGAATGTGTAATGCAGGATTAAATCTTGAGTTATTTGCTTGATTTTGCCCCGAATTTCAGTCTAAAAATATATTTAATGTTACCAACTTCCGAACTCATGTTTCAATGGCGACTCCAGTTTCGGTTGAAGTTTGAACAAGACTAATGTGCTTAAGTCGTATGCAGCATATCACTTCAAATAAATGTTGACTTACTTTTCTAATTCCAGTTTTCATTTCTTTTTTCGTCCTCTCTTTTAGCAAACGCGGTCATTGGTGTTGACAAGTCTGCATGCTGAGTGAGTGGATTTTTTGTGCTCGTGGTTATAATGTGGAGTAACTATTAACGTGTTGCATGAATTCTAACTGTATAAAAAACTAGTCATATGTAGTAAAACGTCCTTAAAAGTTATCATTCCAAGTAGGGTTTTTACGTTTTGTAGGGTTGTTACATTGTTACATGCAGTATAAGAATACGTCGCAAAACCCGAAGAGAGAAGAACTGCACGAGTAAGCTTTGTCTCGAGCGACTTTTAACGTCCTGGGAGGACTTGCAGATTTCCCAGGACGGATAGAAAATCCTGCCCGAGGCGGTTTGATTCCTGCTTGGGGCGCCTTTCTGTGGGGAGTTTATGTTCTCCCCCTGTTTTACATGGGTTTCCTACGGGTTCTCGGGTTTTCTCCCAAAACAAAAAGCACTTATAAATTAATCGGCTGATAACATCATAATATACTGTATAGGAAAGCGGTGTCTGGCGGGTTGGCACCGGCTGACCGCCTGGCTGACTCCCCCCTCTGCGGTTTCCTTGCAACGCCTCCTTATCCGTATCTCGTCCATGACCAGGCGTGGACCTTGCGTGGTGCGTTACAAATAGTATTATTATTATTATTAAAGCGATAACCTCCTGGTTAAACCAGACCAGGTGGCAACCGCGTCTGTGAGCGGAGTGTGCGACGTGCCATGGCTTCGTGCGCAGGGAGCGGAGCAGGGCGCAGCGTGCGCTGAGGCAGCTGGGCGGCTTCACGCTTCACGACGACGTGCAGGAGGGCACCTCGCACGTCGTGCTGGGCTCGCCGCGCCGCACGCTCAACGCGCTGCTCGGCATCGCGCGCGGCTGCTGGCTGCTCTCGCTCGCATGGGTGAGGTTCCGCGACACGACTCAGCCACGGGCTCCGGCATCACACGGGCGCGACGAGCACATTTTTTTATTTAATTTTTTCAGCCATCCATCCATCAGCAGTGAACCCCAGCGGGACACCAGACCCTGTTATCATCGATGAACGCAATGCGACAGGTGGAATTGAGTGATGCGGAGGCCATGTGCTTTGTGAGCTTGGTCTCGGACGCCCTGGCTGGAGAGCAGCGCCAGTGATCGCCTTCACAGGCAGCTCACCAGCACCTCGTGCCTCTCGTGGCCTCAAACTGAAAAGGCCTTCACCTCCAGTAGCAGCACTGAGCCAGTCGGGTAAACTCCACATTCACATGACAGGGACAATGCCTCGCTGTATGAGGACTGCTGTTGACTTCCGTTGAAGATACCGTCCATCCATCCATTTTCTAAACCGCTTGTCCTGGCGAGGGTCGCGGCGGCAGCCATCCAAGGAGTGTGGACCAGACATCCTTTTCCTTAGCAACAGATTCCAGCTCTTCCTGAGGGATTATCATGCGTTCCCTGGGCAGCCGAGAGATGTAATCCCTCCAGCATGTCCTGTAGGTCTCCACGCAGTGGGCCGTGCCTGGTAGACTTCCCAGGGAAGCCTCCCAGGGGGCATCCTTATCAGATGCCCGAACCACCTCAACTGACTCCTCTCAGTCCGAAGGAGCAGTGACTCTACTTCGAGGCTCTCCCGGTTTGCTGTGCTGCTCACTCTGTCACGGAGAGTGAGCCCAGCATCCCTGCGGAGAAACCTAATTTCTGCCGCTTGTATCCGCGATCTTTCTTTCGGTCATTATCCAAAGCTCATGACCATAGGTGAGGATAGGGAGATAGATTGACCTGTAAACCGAGTGCTTTGTCCTAGGACCAAGCTCCCGCTTCACTACCATGGACCGGTACAGTGCCCGCATCACTGCAGACGCTGCTCCAATCCAAACGTGAACAATAGATGCAGAAAAGCGTCCAGTTTGGCCAATCATTGGTTCACTGCATCTCAGCGGTAATTTGTTGTCATCGGTAGGATGGGATGGTGAGGAGGTGAGCATGCATGGTTAGTGACTAAGTGAGTGTGTGTGTTAGTGAGGAGATGAGCATGCACTTGGCATTTGAAGTCCTGGAGCCCGTGGTCTGCGATCCCTCCAACACCGTTGTCAGGGTGGCTATTCCAGATACGGACAGCAGTATGGGTGAAGCTTCGATCCATGAAACGTGTTCTGGTGATGGGGAGGGTGAGAGCGTGACATGGCATGGCGTATCCCCGTGTCTCCGTATCCCCGTGTCTCCGTGTCCCCGCGTCCCCATTCTGGTGACTGGGAGGGTGAGAGCGTGGCATGGCATAGTTGGGTGTCACGCCGTCTGATGCCCCGTTGAATCTGCGTGTCCGCGAGCCTTTAACTCACGCCTGAATCCTTGGCTTGAGGCCTGGATTTCTCACTTAGGCCTCCAGACCGTGTTCCCGTCTCAGCTTCCCGCTGCATAGTTGGCCATGTGTCTGTGTTCTGCGTCCTGCACGGCCTGCCTCACCTAATCTTTTTATCAAGTTCGATAACTGCAGCTGTGTTGGCGTTGAGAAATGGCATCACATTGAAGATCATAAGTGTTGACATGTTGGGTCAAGATGATACAAATATAGCTTTAGCTTCGTTGTCATGGTCCAAGACAAACACGGTCATGACATTAATATCATGACTTCATGATGTATACCTCGAGTTTGTTTCATTGTGTGATTTTCAAATTGCTCAACCTTCAGAAAAAAACTTTGCATGATATTGCTTTATAACATTAGATTTAATTCAGGCTGTTCTTGCGGAAATGCTCTTGCATGGTATAGCATTCACAGTAACAGGTTCACTTCCACTATTCCACTTTTATCAAGTCACCACACTCTAAAGTGAAAAACTATTCGTCAGTCAAACTCTGCGAAATAAACTGAACCAAACTGCCCTCTCACTACAGTGGTCCCTCGCTTTACGGTGGCCTCACAATACGATGAAAACACGTTTCGCTATACGCTCTATAAGAACATTAGTATCACATTACAATCAAATTCCATTTTACAATAATAATAATTTGAATTTATATATAGCGCCTTTCACCCGAGGGTCACAAAGCGCTGCACAAGGGCCGTGAAGAGGACGGCATGTCAACAATGAAAGAAAAAACACAATAAAAACCAAAGCAACAGAAAACAAATGATCAAGGCTACTTCGAATATACTGAAAGGTCGTGAAACTGGCAATACGTTTTACTGACAATACGTTTTACGTTGTGCCTGCGCGTATGCGTGGGTGGCACAGCAGCCATCAACGATACAAATGCATGCGGCTTGGGTAGCTTCTCAACATAGAGCAGCACTTTTTATTGTTTACATCTCAGTGTTTACTTTTAATTTGTTTGAAACACGTGTGCTGCTCTTACTGCACTATTTATCCCGCAATTTTTTGGTCTCGCTTTACGGTGGTTTTTCATTACGGTACGTGTTCTGGAATGGATTGATATCGAAAAGCAAGGGCCTACTGTGGCGCAGTGGTAACATCTGCGCCTCACAGAAAGAATGGTCTTTCCCGAGCAGGTTCGATCCCCGCCTTGGGCGCCTTTCTGTGTGGAGTTTGTGTGTTCTCCCCCTGTTCTGCGTGGGTTTCCTCCGGGCTTTCCGGTTTCCTCCCACAACTAAAAAAAAATAATAATGAATTGACCGATAACATCCTCATATATAGGAAGCAGTGTGTGGCAATATGGCGCCGGCAAACCGCCTGGCTGCCTCCTCCGCCTCTCTGTGCTTTCCTCGCGCCTCTGAGTCGTTCTCTTGTCGAATGAGTACCATCGACAGCGAATTAATATGTGCACGTTATAAATGTAAAATTATTATTATTATTTAACTTGCAATCTCTGGGTTTGTCATGTTGAACACTCCCAGCCTGTCTTGACGGTTGTGCTGTTCACCAGGTGGTGGAGTCGGTGGAGTGCGGACGCTGGCTTGAGGAGGAGCCTTATGAGATGAGCGACACGTTTCCCGCTGCTCAAGTAAGTGACGCGATTCTTGCGCCATTGCACCGTCATCCACGACAATGCATCGCTTCAAAATCACCGCACCCGAGCTGTACAACGAACAATAACTGAAATGTTACCAAATGCCAATTTCTTACTTTCTGTACGAAGGAGCAAATGGTTAAATCATTGCGGCAAACACCTGCGTGAGGTCCACGCACGTGGGTGAATGCAAGATGGGAGAGCTTATCGTAGAAGTGTTTTATAGACGGGGCCAGGGGTGAGCGGCTGTAAGCGATTTACACGGGTGGACAGTAAAGAGAACACTCCCTTGCTAGCACTGAATATGTTTAAAACTCCCTCGTGTCGTGTTGAGCCGTTCTACAACGCTCAGGTGTCTTGTATCGCCGCACCTGATGTATGAAACACCCTTGTGACTCGTGAATCACAAAAAAGACGGTCTGCATGCAACACACAAGACCACAGCTATGTCTTGTTCAGGCTTTTCACGTGGTACACAGTCTCTTTAAACCTTGCGCAGGTAAGTCTTGACACTGGATTCTGGTGGCAGCATAGTGCAGTAAGTGCCTTGCTGTAGGAAGAGACTGGGTTCAGTTCCTGACTCGGACGCCTTTCTGCGTGGAGCTTGTTCTCCCCCCAGTTTGGCATGGGGATTTTTCGGACTTACGACAGCCGTCCCAGTAACCCCATTATATTATTTTTGATTCCCGACGGTTGGTTGTAAAGTCTAATGACGACCGCTCCAGCTGTGGTACGATTACATCGGCTGGCCGCGCTGCCACAAGAAACCCATATTTGTTATTGCCTAGATCTCGGTCTGTGTTTGGGTGTCTAGCAGCTGTTCGTGTTTTGATTACTAACTGTCATAAGGGTATTTTGGACTTACGACCAAATCGACTTATGACGGCGTCATCGGAACGTGACCCCGTCATAAGTCGACCCCGTAACAAGTCGATGAGAGACTGTAATTGGTGTTGGCCAAATATACCTACAAAAAAAATAAAAAATAAACCCAAAAAAAAATTTGTTGCTGATTTTCCGTGCTCTGTCGTTGTTGACATGTCGTTCTCTCTGCAGCTTTGTGCAGCGCTTTGTGACCCTCGGGTGAAAGGCGCTATATAAATGCTATTATTATTATTATTAAATGCAGGACCCGACTCAAATGGAATTTCTGGACTCGGTGTAGGTTTTCTGGGTAAATATGAGTGTAAAACATGTGTACAGTATTTATTTCAGAGAGCAAAGACTGGTCGGCACATGCAAAAAAATCGGCCGTTTTATTTTATTGTCATATTTTACAAAAAAAGTTAAAGTTTTTTTACGTCATAAAAACACATTGTGGAGTATTCAACAAAAATCTTAGCAACAAGTACACGTGGTGAAAGTTTAAGTTGCTTTCAAAACAATTAAATAATGAGCGTATGGTTAAGCAACATTAAAACTTAAAAGCACTGCGGTCCATCGCCGAGCAGAGTCCTCTAGCCGGCGTGCAGCGGAGAGATCAGCGTGTTTCCGCTTTGAAGTCGGGAACCCACAAAGGAACTTTAATTTTGTTCAAAATATGCTGCATGTCAATATCACATATCTTCTCGTGTTTGATTTTTGGCTCTAGCAAATGTTTTCTATCGCAGTAACGTTCTTCTTTTCCACGCAAAGAGATATGCATTTTTATAAGTATATTGTTCTCACAACGTTTAAATATATAGTTCAGTATGGGGCTATTAATAAGCATTATTGCTGTACGCTAGTCGTTCGACATCAGAGGTATGGCTCTAGTAAATGCGTCGGTGTGTGTCGCGTATCGCTTGAATACGTCCAGCCTACTCCCAGTCTTGCGGTGCAATAGGAAGTGAATCTCGCAGTACCATGGAGTCAGTCTAGATGCCCGTCAACAACATTTTACTCTAAAAGGAAACTAAACTATGTAAAGGAAACATATACAAATGAAAATGTCAGCAAAGTAGTTTTTGTTGTCAGTGTGGCAGCAACACCTCGTACGTCGTATACCTACTCGTGGTTACAATATCATCTTTATCAAAACTAATTTAAAACATAAGATGACGATGACAACAACATGAGGATACGTGACGATTCCTATTTGAGTAATGACGTGGTGCAAAATGCGTAATTACAACGCAGCAGTCTGTACAGAAACACAGCGTTTGCAAACTGCGAGGGCATGGCATGCACGGCGCCCGGTGAATTGTCGCCAGCGTCGCCACCCAGCGAGAATCCTCGGTGGCTCGGAATCTCTGTGGGAGAGCCGTGGCGACCCGCATGCCTATGCCCGCCTGTGGGAGAGCCATGCCCACCCGGACGCGTCTAGCCGGCTGTGGGTGAGCTGTGGAAGGTTTCGTTTGCGTCTCCCGGCTCACGGCGTCCCCATCAAGCCGGGCGGGGGGGACGGGACGCCGCCCACAAGTCCTCGTTGTTCTCCGGTTTCCGTGCCAGGTGCCGCGTTACGGCGGAAGGCAGCGTGTGTTGTCGCGGCCCTTGGGGCGGACGTCAGTCACACTCCAAAGTCCACGGGTCGGATCATCATGGTGGTGGATCGCAGGGAGTAGCTGGAGCCCTTCCAGTAATGCCACTTGATGCCATTGAACTTGCCGGTGTTCTGCCCGGCCGTGTAGTACATGCCGTTGAGGTTGGAGGGCCCGCACGCGTCAAACCACCAGCCTGGAGGAGACGGCGCCGCGTGCCGGGTTGAGGCTCGGCGCAAACGGGGTCGACGCGACGCGCGTGTTTGTCGCGCCGTACAGCGTACATATACAAATGACGTCGGTGCTGCGTCTGTACGTCTGTAAGCTTGTGCCTTTGTCTGTAAACAGTGTGCGTGTGTGTATATATACATTCGGGTCGGCTCAGGCCATCGTCCCTCTCGGGTCAGGAAAGAGAACCACCTGATGGTTAGCACGTGGTGCCGGGAAATCGTTACAGTAAATGCCCAAATATATAACGCGAGCGTTGGGGGACGTGAATAACGCCCGTGTTATCGACTGCTACGCACATCGTACTATCATGCGTGTGTGTGTCTCTGTGTGTGTCTGCGCGACGCTCAAAACAGCGCGCCGAGCGGCCAAAGCACGGCAAGTTGGCACAGTAGGGAGCTCAGGTGGTGCATCTGCCAGTTATCTCGGTCAGGCAGCCCATGACACCTGGGTTTGTCCTGTGACCTCCTGTCGGCGAGCCTTCGACACTTCACGTGGTCTCAAGGTGTATATGGCCTGGCACAGGCGCCGTGGTGACGTCACCGCCACTTAGTGGCGAATGGCGGTTGTTATTGTTGTTGTCTGCGCGTCTCTGAGCCACTGAGCTACTGCTAGAGAGCGGTAGCTCAGTGGTTAGTGCGCTGGGCTACAAACCTTGCTATGACCCGAGTTCGAATCCCGGTCACGACCATCACCAGGGACGATTTTATGAACCGGTCATGGGCCTCCCCTAGGTCGACTCAGCCTCAAATGAATACCTAGTGTGGTGTGTAAACATTGCCACTAGGGAGACAAAGGCGGCCGGGCGTGGTGCTGGCCACCCACCCCCTTGTGTGCAGTGCCAGCCTTCGTAGATGCTCGCTAACGACACTTTACCTTACAGTCCGTTCAGGCTATAGGGGTATTTTTGTCTTTGCGTGGCATGTACGGCAACAACAGGCGGATACGTGACGATTCCTATTTGAGTAATGACGCGGTGCAGCCTTCTGCTGCTGTACTGCACTGTGACCGATGTAGAGGGGGAGGATGAGGGGTGGAAGGTGGGGGTTGGTTCGCCCACTGAACACCCCTGTTACGTAGCACAGCTCTGCGTGACCACCACACATGATCCTTGTCTTCTTCTTACACTCATGCAGAGATCCCGGAGGAAATCCACGCAGAACAGGGGGAGAGCACACAAACTCCACACAGAATGGCGCTCCCGAGACGGGAATCGAACCGCCTCGTGCAGGACTTTCTTTCTGTGAGGCGCAGATGTTACCACCGCGCCGCCCTGCCGCTGAATCCTTTGGTGTCACATACCCACGGTTCCATTTCACCTCCCGCATGCGTACAGCCAGAGGGTCATCTCGCTGCAGCGAGCAGCGTGTTCTCTTTAATTGCGGCGTTGTGTTTTTATGTGGTCGATGGCATCAGTGCGGTTGGAGGGATGAAAAGCACGCGACGTCAGTCGTATCATAATAAATGCTATTTACAACGCGTGGCACATCTTCATTCAATTTCGAAGGTATTCGAAAGAGAGAACGTAGCAAGGAACCCACAGAGAGGCGGGGTAGTGTGGGGAACGCAGCCAGGCGGTTAGGCGGTGGCAACACTTTGTTATTGTAAAATAAACGAGGTTTAACCCTTTCCGGCAATGAGAAAAAGTGTTAAGATCTTAAAAACACTAGATGGACACCTTTTTACAAAGGTTTAAATTTGCAAGCAGCCACACATACTTTGTTATTGCTTGTTATTGTTATTGCCCATCATTGTTTTGCACGAAGCTGAGAGAGAGAGAACGGGAACCAAAGAATCTCACCGCCACGTATCTTATATGTATGCCATCAATACACTTGAATGAAACATGCAAGGGGCTGTGTAAGGAAATGGGAAACTGTAATTAAACCATCGCGCTTCGAAGAATCGCAAAGAAGAATACACTTGACTTGAGGAGAAACGTTCGCCACGGCTATCCGGAAAGAGCAGCTCTTAATAATAATAATAGCAATTTATATAGCGCCTTTCACCCGAGGGTCACAAAGCGCTGCACAAGGGCCGCGAAGAGAACGGCATGTCAACAACGAAAGAAAAAACAACCAATAAAAAACCAAAGGAACACAAAATAAATGATTAAGGCTGCTTCGAATATACCGAAAGGTCGTGAAACTGGCAATCTTAAGAGAGGCAAAAATCTGCCAGCGTCCCCTAAGATGGCCGTCACTTCCTTAAAGATAAACACGGAGGGAGACAGGGTGGGAGGGTTAGCGACAGGGGGAGACATAGGGACACAGAGACAGGAAGACAGAGAGACAGACACGAGGGGGAAATAACGACAAACTGACTCAATTCTCAGAAAAATAAATAGTGCTCAAGACCTGTGGCCCGAGCCGTAAAACCGCACTTGCACGCTGGCTTGCTCGTGGCGCCTCACCTCCGGTGGCCATCTGTGCACACTTGCAGGCGCAGTTGTCGTTGTCCATGTCGCGGGTGCTGAAGTCGATGCCCGACTGCGCGAAGCTGCTGTACTTGCCCGCGGTGCCTGTGTAGCCCTTAACGTAGATCCTGCGTGGCGGACAGAGCGCGCCGTGGGGCAGCACTGTAAGCGCCGAGCCTCGGTCGGGGACACCCGTGTGGGATACGGCCACGTGCCCTCTGTTGGCGTGGCCTGGTTAGGGTGTGTGCTCTGTGCGTGTATCGTTCGGAGACATAATTGTTCATTCCTTGTCAGTACCCTCTTAATCCTGTACACGGTTTGCGGTGCGCCGGAGCCTATCCCAGCAGACACAGGGCGCAAGGCTAGGACTCTACCCAGGATGGGATGCCATTCCATCACAGGGCACTGGGGACAATTTATTCCACAGGGCAATTACCCTATGTAGCAGCATGTCCTTGGACTGTGGGAGAAAACCGGAGTGCCCGGTGAAAACACACGCGGACACGGGGAGAACATGCAAACTACACACAGAAAGGCACCTGAGCCGGGATTTGAAACCAGGACCTGCTTGCTGTGAGGCGGCAGCACTACCGACTCATAATTATATATGTCGTATTTTGTCCCTTTACAATATTGTTACTTCACAATGCCATCTAGTTTTATTAATGACATCTAAACTAGACAGCTATCTCTCAAGACATATACAGGGTGCGGTCATAAGTTACTTTACCAAGAAAAAATATTTGATTCGCCAAGAGTTCGAGACGTGGAATAATAACACAGAACTGTCCCGCCGCCACCGTGCTATGTGTTGTTCAGTGGTCCAAAGATGCAACATGTGTATTGAACGTGACGAAGGACACTGAACAATTTTATCCATCCATCCATTGTCAGAAACCGCTTAATCCTGTATAGGGTCGCGGTCAGCCAGAGCTTATCTCGGCAGACACAGGTAGCGAGGCAGCTCTATACCCAGGATGGGACGCGAGTCCATCATACGGCAACGGGGGCAATTTAGTCCGCAGACGAATTAACGTATGCAGCAGCATGTCTTTGGACTATTCCTCACAAAATTATTTAATTACTATTGGTAAAGCGACTAATGCCGCACCCTGCATGAAGGCTTTGAATTACTCTGGGAAATATCAACAGATATTACAATAAGTTTATCGTTTATTTTATTTAACCAGGTTGGAACCCAAGAGACCAGCACAGTCTCAGTTGCAGAAGTTACCTGATAAGCTTCCGTGGAAGCAGCTCACGTGAAGTGTTGGTAACAAACCGTGCCGTGCGGTCACGCGGCTATCGCGGCGTGTCTGCGGGAGGCCGGTGCGCCGGGTGTGCCCACACCGCTCGGTGCGCGCCTCGCTTCCCGTGACGGGGCCACGGTAATTGATATCGCGGGTCGCGGCTACTTTGTGGGACAGCTGAAGACAATTACCCCTTTTATTTCACGTAACGCAACCTCGTTACGGGCGTCTCGTCCCAACAGCCGCCCTTGCGGTGATGTCACCGTTGCTGCCCGTCAACTGTCTCCTTGGGTAGCTCTGCGCTAGGTTTTGTGAAAAATGTCTTTGCTCTTATAGGTGTTGTCACAATTGCCCATCAAGTGTCTGCTTGGGTCGCACCGCGCTAGGTTTGTGGAAGTTTCAACGGTCCTAAAGGTTTTGTCACTGTGGTTGCCCGTCAAGTGTCTGCATGGGGAGCACCGTGCTAGGTTTTGTGAAAGTTTCTCTTCGCTCGTAAAGGCGGAGGGAGCGTCGTGCCTTGGAAACAGACACCTCAACTTTGACACGAGTAACAGCTTGAACTGAAGCCAGATTGCTCCATTGCAATACCAGACCTTGAAACGTTCTCTAAAACAATCACAAAATTACTTGCGTATTAATTACTGCAAAAGCATTGCTGAAGCCAAAAAAGGATTATGTGACACATGCATAAGCAAAATATAAAATCCTTTGGGTGCGTTGTAAGAATACCTGTTAAACACAATTATATACACGTGCTATTTAAATCAGATGTTTCTAATGGTTTACATAAATATGGAAAATTAGGAACATGTTAAAAATCATTCTACTTTGAAGGAGCTAAGTCGAAGGATATTTTAACTGCCCCTCTAATTAATCTGTCTTTTTTGGCATGTGGGCAGACCAAATAAAAAACATTGTTCGTAAATATTTCACTTAAATGCAATAGCAGGGACAGACCGCCACCTGGCATAGAAATGTGGAATTTACATCAATGTTTCATCCAACAAAAATAGCAACCACACAGGACCTCAGACAGTAAATTATGTTACGAATCTAATTCATATAATTAAACCTGTAAGTTATCTTTTAAAATTCAGCATCTTATTGGGGGGCTTTTTGCCAAATTTCGTCAATGCTCAAAAAACTCTGCAGAGATTATAGACCACGAATGTTCGCGGAACATCACTATGCATCGCATCCGCTCCACATTTAACAGCCATCGTTATTGTCGCCTTCCTCCAGGTCAACATTCCCTGACCGTAACGCCTCTCAGCATCAAGGAATAGACAGGAAAATACCCAGAGATCAATGACACAGACAGAAACCGACCATCGCTGCAGCATCAGTTCAAATCCTACGCGTTGAATGACATTTAGACAAAACGGCTTCGCTAAAACATTCTCGGAGAGCCTTGTAGGTCTGGCCAGAGTGTACTTACGTACAGTTTATAAAGCGAACAGAAATCCAGCCATGAGCTTAAAACCTTTTAAAGATGTGGCCGTTGTAACACGGACGCATGCATGCGTGTATAAGTATGCGTTCTGCGGATATGTCTGACTTTGACAGTTGTGTGTGATTGGCAGGCACGCTCGGTTTTCAAGGTGCCTGGCTAAGCTTACATTTCGTATTTGAGATTCTTTTCACATTCGCAAAACCGCGTCGAATCCCAGCTGTGCTGAAATTACCGGTGCGGCTGTGTGTGCGCTGCCGGGCGGCTGTGATTAGAGACGGGCAGGCTGCCGGCGAGGGAGCCGCCGCCCGCTGCACCGCCGCCGCGCTGCTCGCTGTGTTTGCTTAGCGGCCGCGGGGACGTCGCAGCTGCTCCTCGGGGCGCCGGGTCGAGCGCGAGCGGACGGTAAACGCCTCGCCGATGCCTTCCAGCACGTGTTCCTCAAATCTTTAAATTACCGTTGTGCGTTTTTTTTATTTGTCGCTGGCCGCAATGGGTGTAGTTTTTTCACTGAACTAAGATGTTATAACTTTTCAAAACAAATGGTGTTTACTGCGTACTGCACACAGAGTAGGCAGCACGATG
>JAZEWU010000004.1:1010850-1022671 GCA_036362915.1 Geotria australis | reverse complement strand
ACGGTGAAGGTTTTTGAGAAACTTGCCCGTTGTTTCAACTGCCGCGCCGGGGGATCAAATGGGCGTGCTCCGAATTCTAATCCTACACGGTTTGTACGTGAATGGTGTGTGTGAGTGGGCCGTAACGCGATCTCAAACTAAGTGCAGTCGTGCGTTCAGTGTTCCGAGTTCAGTTGCCGAAAACTGCAAAATAATCTAACGCTCATCACGTGTTAATCCATTCTCTCACACTTATCCGACTGTCAGCGGTCCTGCGAAAGGTGCTATAAATATTATGCCGTGATATTTATATTGAGCCGAGTGTTGAATACACGAAGGCAGCATAAAATATTTGAAACTTTTCGTTGACTACTTGAGTAGCTGAATGGTTTATTTTGTTCCGCTCTAGGAAGTAGGAGTTTTACGTTGCAGAAGGACGGGGCGGAAATGTGTAGCATTCTGTCAGATAAATCTAGCGTTTCAAAACTAGCAGTCCCATCAAGCACAGACCCGTACTGCGAATGGTTTCGCCAGTTGGCTGAACGTGTATCGTTAACATTTAGGCGGGCAGCGGAGGCTGCGCACTCCTGTAAACCCGCACTGTCAAGGCAAGAGTTGGTGGATCGCTTCTCAAATGTTGCGAATCTCCCTTCGCGTGAGGGTCAAGGAGCCCATACTGTGGCTCGCCAGGAGAAGGCGGTACAGCAGGAAGCTGGATTCCTCGTCTGTGTCGAAAAAGGGTTTCCCACTCACCCGCGTGGGTTTTCTCTCGGCGATCCGGTTTCCTCACACGTGTAAATACGCACTAAGCAGCTGATAACACCTTAAATGATAGAGGACCGCGGCACTCGAGCCGTTGTTGGCACCGTCATGCCCCGAGTTACGGCTCCTCGACTTATGGCGCTTAGGACTTACACACATTTTGAATTGCCACCATTCCCCGAAGTTGCGGTGCTTGCTGCGGAGTTATGGCTCTAGCGGCATTAGTGCACTTTCCCTTTTTTTCTGCAAAATAAGGCCTACAGTGTTTCTTTTAGTTACAAACGCTTCATTTACGTCAGTTCTGCACGTATATAAATTGATATTATTATTATTATATGACGATTGTAGCACAGTAAATGCATCAATTAGTGAAAAAAAAGGCAGTGTTTTGACTTGCGGACGTTTTCGAGTATGGGCATCGGTCTGGAACCGAAGGTGACGTAACTCCAGGGTATGCCTGTATTATTATTATTTTCCGTCTCACTACAGGAGTGTACGCTGGGGTAGATCGGCGCCGCTCGCCGGGCCGCGGTTGACCGACCTGTAGTTGAGCTTCTCGCTGCTGATGTAGAAGCGCTCGTAGTGCGAGAAGGCCACGTTGCCCTCCCAGTCGCGCAGCTCCACCCTCAGCACAAAGTGCTGCTGGTGCGACAGCTGGTACACGTGCTGGTTGCCCATCCAGTGCTCCGCCGCCACGTCGCCAAAGCCCTGGGGACGAACGCGGAAACACCAGAGCGACGCGCGCGTTTCGGCAGAGATAGATGGATAGATCTGTAGTATATCCCTTTTTGTAGGTTCGGTCACGTAAAAAAATATACGTGTTGTAAAGCCGCCTCCATCCGACACAGCCTGATTAAGTTGATTGCAACTATCAACGAAACCTTGGGGGTCAAGGTAGACGCGTTCACGTCGCGATCCCTGTCAGGTAATACTTTGTATTGCCTGCGAATGCTACCCAACACTTCGAGGCCGAGCTGAAAGACAACGATGTCCAGAGGCTGACCATCGTGCTTCGAAGAATCGCAAAGAAGAAGAACGAAACCTTCGTTGTAAATGTCGTGGGTTTGCTCTCCAACGGACCGGTGTGATGAAAGAGTAAATAAGTGGCACATTTTGTTCACATGACAAACCTTACTAATTGGCTGTGTTGGGTGCAGGCGGGTTTATGACATTTCATTTTCTTACGTGCCCTAACCCATAAAAATGGATATACTCTGGGTAACATTGGGGACGACAGCCTTCTTGTTAAAGATAGACACTTATTATAAGAGCAGAAAATGCCCAGTGAGCTTGCAAGCTCGTTGCGGGATTCCTGCATTGACACAACAAATATGCGAAATGAGAGACAGAGGATGGGGCCGCGGGGGTCAGAGTGCACGCCGCGACAGCGCGAGCAGCCACTGACCACGTGTGCAAATACTGATTATTCGGCACCTGCTTAGACGCTTGTAAGCCGCGTTATTGTAAAGTCTCGCGCGCAAGAAAGTCGAACCGGGCGCCAGATACCCTGAAGCCTCTGGCCAAGAAGCGTCGGCTTGAAGCGTTCGTGCTTGAAGCGTTCGTGCCGTTAGCGTGCGGCGAGGAACCTCGGGTCCACATTTTGTCTCTGCCCCGAGCACCGCGTGAGAATAGTTTTGTTTCGTGGATCGTAATTTAAATTAATCTCTTTTAACCGGTTGCTGTTTATTATTAGACTATTTCTTTCGTACCTAATGTTACTGCTCTGTTTAAAATGCGTTGCCAGCCCAAATATTTCAATTAATTCCAGCATCTGCAAATGCTTTGTGTCCTCCACTTGGCGTGCAGCTAAAAGAGTCCTCTGTGTAGGTTCTCGCACCGATCGCCATCGCCGCTTCCTGGCTGGCCTGGTGCAATACCGGCGGTCGCACTTTCTTTACAATGAGACATTTAATTCATTTATTGTCAGAAACCGCTTAATCCTGTACAGCGTTGCGGTGAGCCGAACGCTATCCTGGCAGACACAGGGCGCAAGGCAGGTCTATACTCAGGATTGGACGCCAGTCCATCACACAGCACCGGGGGGGAAATGTAGTCAGCAGGCCAATTAACCTATGCAGCAGCATGTCTTTGGACTGTGGGTGGAAACCCGGAGTGCCCGGCAAAAACCCACGCGGACACGGGGAGAACATGTAAAGTCCACACAGAAAGGCACCCGAACCAGGATTCAAACGCGGAGTTCTTGTTGTGAGGTGGCAGTGCTACTCACCGCACAACCATGCTGCCCACAATGAGAATCTTTCGTTTTTTAAAACAATCATCATTGTACAATATGTTGAAACTTACTAATAAAAAGTGGCTGTTGTTTTCTGCCGCAAAAAAAAATCCGTGCTTATTATCTTCATTAAATCCTGGCTGCATTCGATACGACGCTATTTCACTCGGCTACCTTGCCGTTTACCTAATTTCTGCAACCCGCCGTGCCTGATGCAACGCATTACAATTGCTTGGTTATCGTAACTCGGCATAACGAATATGAGCCTGTGTGGAAACAATCATGGGGGCTGTGCATACCGGGACACCTCTGCTGATCCCACAGAATCCCGCTCTACTTCCACACTTTGTCTCCCTCCCTCCCGCAATCCGGACAGGAGTGAGACAAACAAACGTCCTCCGTCCGAGCCCTCCGAGAGCGCGTTCTGATGGGGTTTACACATAAGTTCTTAATAAGTGACAGAACTGATAGTTGACAAATTGCTGTATATTTTCACGAACGTAATGAAAACGTTCTGGGGAGGCATAAATAAGGGACGCATGAAAGTGGTACAATTAGCAGATATGCGTTTCTGGTTTACGTTGTGTGCTGTTTTATCAACCTGTCCAGAACGTTTGTCACAGTGGAGGTACAAAGCGTGTGTTTTTCTACAGTGGAACGGAGCCCAATTGCTTGTGCGTTGCACATGGAACGCATTTCACGGGAATGTACGTGATCAGTAAAAAATGTTTGTGAAAAACAATGGTGTATTTTCATCATCCATTGTTTAATTTCCTCTCTTGGTTGTCAGCATGCTTTATTTTTGCCTTGTCATTTTTGGAAGACGAAGAAACAAGAACCGCGAGTTTAATTCCATTCGTGAAAGTTGTGATTAA
This sequence comes from Geotria australis, assembly GCA_036362915.1. Lineage (NCBI taxonomy): Eukaryota > Metazoa > Chordata > Hyperoartia > Petromyzontiformes > Geotriidae > Geotria > Geotria australis. The sequence goes on along the minus strand of JAZEWU010000004.1, from coordinate 1,018,822 downwards.
TGTTTGTCGACCGAAATCCGCGTGAATTTGCATTCATTAATAAGGAAGCTCGAAGCTCCTCACAGTCAATGAACGATCATCGTAGGTGACAGGCTGCCTCGCGCTGGTTTCCCGGAGAGTCTGCGTGTCCGCCGGCGGAATTACTGTGGGTCACACCGTGTTCCCGTCGGGGTCACGCTAACGGTTGGAACGGCACGTGACTGTTTCCCTTTGAGCAATGCCAACATTCCCAGCCACGTGGCATTGCGGTTAGGCCACCCGATTCATTCAGAAGGCTCCCACATCAAACCCACTATGGAGATTCACTCAGCCAGCCCTTTCGTTCCTCCAATAGCACGAGCGCTCTCTTTATAATAATAATTGCATTTATAGAGCGCCTTTCACCCGACGGTCACAAAGCGCTGCACGAGGCTGCAGAGAGAACGGCATGTCAGTAACATCAGGACAGATAAACTGAGAGTCAAGCAACCACGATAAACCATAGGACATAGATCATAAAGACAGCAGAAAAATCAAAACAATAACAGTAGCAGCCACAGAGAGCCTTCCATCCGAGGGCCACAAAGCGCTGCATAAGGCAGCGGAGAGAACGACAAACCAACGACAGAGAATGATAATCAGACAGCGTTGAGCCGCAAAGTGGTCCTAGCACGACGGCTTGAAGGCTTTACAGAACATGTAAGTTTTAAGACGAGATTTGAAGATGTTCAAGGACTCCGCTGAACGAATTTCCAAAGGAAGAGCATTCCAGAGTCTTGGAGCAACGCGTGAGAAGGCTCTGTCTCCCATCGAGTGGAGGTGCGACCTGGGAACATGCAGCAAGCGAGTATTGGAGGATCGTAGTTGTGTTGAGGACGGTGCCTGAAGAAGGTCACGGATGTATGTCGGAGCTGTGTCAGAGAGAGCCTTGTAAGTGAGCAGGAGGATCTTGAATTCAATCCTGTATTTAACGGGTAACCAATGGAGAGACATCAGTACTGGGGTTATGTGATCACGGAAGGGTGTGCCAGTGAGGACTCTGGCAGCCGCATTCTGCACACGTTGGAGACGATTGATCAGGTAGGCAGGGATGCCAGGAAGTAGTGCATTGCAATAATTATGTCAATAGAGGCCACCCAGAGACTGACCCCGGTCATAGGAATGTGGAATCTTCACTCGTGGCTCAGGCCCACCGACAGAGATGAACAATACTCTCACGCTCATTTGAGCAGTGGGTCACCTTGCCTGTAAGTTGTACATGGATGCACGGGAAGAAATGAAATGGAAATCACGTGAAAAAGCACCGTCTGCCATGCGGGTACGTTTGTTTGGCTTTCTGCCTCCCAATTGCGTGGAGAAGGTGGCTCATGGCTGGGTCTCGTCACTCGGAGGCTCCGCACTCTGTTATTGCTCAGATCACGCGAGGGGCTCACGGTGGACAGGTTGTGGTCTAGTCGTGAACGTGTAAAGAAGTTAAGTATTTAAAAAAAAATATATATATTGACATCAGTGGCAAATTAGTTGGTGTTCTGCACTCTCAATCTGGCAACCTGAGTTATTCATAGTGAGGTTCTGTTTGTGAGTTTAGGTCATGTGAAGGTGGGTAAGTGAAGTGCACCCGTCGATATGCCGGAGCAAATGAGTGAGCACATGTATCACCTCAACGGATGGCACCGACGTTTCTCTGGCATTACAGCTAGCATCATCAGGGAATCAAGAGAGGCATGAAAGCCTTCGAGTGGTTTAGAGTGGTTTTCTAACTGGATTCGTCCCTGTCATCAGCTTGCACTCACCATGGGAAGAATGTAATCCGTTAAAATGCCCTCGATTTATCCGGAAAATTAAGGGGAAAATAAAAAGGCACTGATGTAGGTTTTGACGGCTCGATCTATTATGGTTTCTCTTCAAAGCTGTTCTTTCGGGATAGCTGTGTCGAGTGCTCTCCATCTCTCCCTTGCGGCGTTTCACCTTCCACATTGAAAGCATCCTCAGCTGCACACTTAAACGCCTGAGGATGTTTCCAATGTGGGAGGCGAAACGTCGCAAAGGAGAGAGGCAAAAGCTTGGCACAGCTATCCCGGAAGATATATAGACGTTTATTATTACAGCACAAAGTACCCAGTGAGCTTGCAAGCTCTTTACAGGATTTCTGCGACACACCAACACGCGAAAAGAACCGCTTTGAAGCGCAACCATCAATAAAAAGGCAGTCTCAGAACTTATTTTGCGGCACTCAGATGTTTGGCCAATTCTATGAACATGTGGTTGGGAGAATGCCTAAGTAACTTCAATATAACAGTTAATACTACAGTCGCCACACAGATGGATTCAAGGATATATTGCTCTACTGCTAACTCCTGGTGACCTGGCCAAAGCCTACACGCCTCGTGCACTCAGACAGTCTCCTCACCACTTCACTAAGCAGGCTCACCCTTGCTTAGCTTGAGGTCTGACGCAAGCGGGAACATTCGAGGTGATTCGATCGTGGGCATTTGGTCATACGGTGGTTAATTGTGTATTTACACTGATCGCTGTAACCGTGCATTTACCATTGTATATGTATCGTGAACCGGTCACGGAGACGTGTATATTTGGTTTCATTGCAGCACCTTTTGCTTTGGGCGTAACGGCACGAGGCATCAGTTTTTATCGCAAAGCGAGCGCTATAATTTAACTTTTCAAAATGCCACCGCCAAATACATGCAGGGGGCCCAGGCATTGCTCGAAAAAGTAAACAATATTTAATCTTGCCCATTCTTGTGCCTCAAACTGCCTACGTGTAACCATTATTAAGTTATTACCTTGTGTGTACTTTAACCGCTATAATTTGTACATATTTTGTTTGCTAACAGCATAACAATGTAGATTGTGTCATTACGCTTCCTTTGCTGGCATTGAGAGAGGCCAGGGGGGGATATGGGAGCTACCTAACGCAGGCTCACTCTACCTTTCTCACCGCACCGCAGACTCCAGGCCTAACCTCTGCTCACACGTGTATTTAGCAGATATCAATTCATACATCATCGGCATCAATTATTATTTCACTGTGATCCACTTATCCATCCATTACCAGAAACCACTTAATCCTGTACAGGGTCGCGGTGAGCCAGAGCCTATCACGGCAGACACAGGGCACAAGACAGGGCTATACCCAGGAAGGGACGCCAATTTATCACAGGGTACAGGGGTCAATTTAGTCCAATTAACCTATACAGCAGCATGTCTTTGGACTGTGGAAGGAACCGGAGTGCCCGGCGAAAACCCACACGGACACGGGGAGAGCGTGCAAACTCCAGACAGAAAGGCACCTGAGCCGGGATTCGAGCCCAGACGATTTCACTGTGATACATTCTGGAATTAATTCGGCAAAGTTGTCCTATGGAAAGAGGCACCTCCTGCAGGAATGTGGAATTCCCAGCGCTGGCTCAGGGCTGCGAAACAGACGAGCACCGCTCCAGTGACAGAGTATATAGGCGCGTTGATGGTGGCTATGGCCGTACCTGCGGTGCTGTGAACGTGTTGCATCTGCTGATCGGCTGAGTTGACAATCTAAATCGATAATCTACACGTAGTCGCGGCTCACCGCGGCACACTTGCAGTTTGGCCATGCCTCTCGCTACCGGTGAGTGGCCCCAGATGGGACCGCCCAAAGCTCCCTAGAGGCCTGCCATGGAGGCCGGGGCCAGAATTCCAGGTGGTGATCCCTTTTTTATTAATAATAATAATAGCAGTTTATAGAGCGCCTTTCACCCGAGGGTCAGAAAGCGCTGCACAAGGGCCGCGGTGAGAGCGGCATGTCAACAACGACAGAAAAAAAACCAACTCATAAAAAACCAAAGCAACAAAAATTAAATGATTAAGGCTGCTTCAAATTACACTGAAAGGTCGTGAAACTGGTAATCTGAAGAGCGGTAAAAATCTGCCAGAGTCCCCTAAGATGACAGGGAGGGAGGGTGAGCGACAGGGGAAGACAAAAATGAGGCCCATTGTGGTGCCCAGGACAAATTGCCCATTTTGCCATCCCCACCTCCCCAATGTCCAACTCTAACCACAGACACCAGCTCCTCACCATCTTGTACTCCTGCCACGGGCGGTGGAAGTCTGTGGCGCCGTTTTCTCGGTGCTGGATGACGGTCCACCCGCCCCCTTGTGTCTCCATGTTGCAGTATACCTGGCGGCAAAGAACATTGAACCTCAGTCAGTCGGTCAAGCTGCTTGGGAAATGTTAGATCAGGGTGTTGGTGTTGATTGATGAACCGTGAGCAATTTCGGAAGAAGAGGGTGGTTACATCCGGAGTGATATCAGTATTGTTTCGCGAATTAAACAAATGACCAGACACTGGGTAGTACGGTATCACGGACATGGGCAGCTGGAAAATCAGAGCCATGCTCCTTGGTGGAGGATGTGTCAGATGTCTGGAGGCTGCTCAGAGCTGCCTGACAGGACCGGGTAAAGCACCGTAGCAATATGGTGCAGACTACGGCAGCACCCAAGGAAAGACTTGGGGCGGTTGGATTCTTACAGAGTCGACCTTGAAGTTCAGGTTGTGACAGACTGTGATTGCACCAGTGACATTAACCATGATCATTTCTGTCTTAAGCTTCAGACACAGGCTGTGTTAGGTTTGCATATATTAACGTGAGTACGCTGGGGATGGGGTCAGCGGTGGCACTTCGGTTAGCACACTGCGGTGTGAACTGGCCGATCAGAGTTCGGTCCCCGGCCACGGACGACATCGGTGGCGAGTGACATCTGACCTCATCTCAAACCCCCGGGGGTCCCTCTACGCTCACCCGCACTGACCGGCGCGGTGAAGTGTGGTCAAACAGGCTCCTCTCCCGACATCGTGTGGGGATTTGTGTATTAATCACCGGGCTGACAGACGGCTGTGAATAATTATTTTTACAACGTCGACTCGAACAGTTTTACTGCACACATTGTTAAATGTACAAATCCCAAGCATCACTCGCCATTATGACGCTTGTCAGATGTTAAAAGGCAATCACGTTATTTATTGTTGTTGCGGACCTTGCCAGAATGGCGGCGCTAAAGCAGTTACAAGGACGACAGATCATGGTACGAATTAACAATGATACTTTCACTGAGGACCTGGTCTTCAGCATTGTTAATTAATGTCGACACGGTAGTCGTGCATGGTTATTTCAGATGTATAAATTGTGCTTTAGTATCAAAAGACAACTTCCCACTTAAGATTATTCTGGTCACTGTCAGGCATAATCCTTAATAGCGTCGTACACTCCGCTGCCATCTGGCTTGTATCACGGAGAAATATATGCACTATCAAAGTTCTCTCGCTATCTTCAGCCAAGTTAGATCTATGGAAAGCATGTCACCTTGTGTGATGTTTAACGACTTCCCATTAATCTAGGTGTTGGTAAGGATCAAGGTCTTTGCGGGGCTTCAGAGGGTGCTTAAGGCACGCTCAGCGGTTTTTAAGATAGCTGGAAAAATGATTGATAAGCTAGTGAAAGGGGTAAGACCGAATCCATATGGCCGTGTGAGAGCTCCAGCGTTTACAGCGAAGCGCGTGCGCACTCTTGCCGCGACCGGCGTGAGTGTCGCTGTGATGCGCGCTGTACGCACGATAGGCTCACCCACAACGATTTGAGATACGCTCTTTACAAATAAACGAAAAAGGAAACATTTGACACCGTCAAGATTTTAAAGTTTCAACGGGAAAAATATTTAGCTTGAGGGTATTGGTTATGTCTTTCATGTCTCTGCTGCACTGCCAGAAGCTAATGCCTGTGTGCACACCACATGTCTCCCCTGACGAACGCACAGCGCAGCCGTCGTCACGGATATGCTCATACGGGGTGTTCGTATTTATACTACGGACGTAAAGCAAATCGCCGTTCCGTGACATCGTGTCTTTGGACTGTGGGAGAAAACCGGAGTGCCCGGCGAAAACCCACGCAGACACAGGAAGAACATGCAAACTCCACACAGAAAGGCACCCGAGCCGGGATACGAACCCAGGAGCGTTTTGCTGTAAGGTGGCAGCACTACTCATTACAAACACTGTTGAGTCCCCCACAAAGCGATGCTAATTTTATTGACCCCAGAGGATTGATGGGCTGAGCGAACGCCCAACCAGGGTTTGAGCGCGTAACCTTCTGATTGCGAGCCACTGGCTCTGCCACTGCCACCTTTGTGGCTAATGCTTCTATCCCTCCCGTTTGCTGCCGCATAAACACTGGAGCCAATTTGTAGTGGTAACATCTGCGCCTCACAGAGAGAAAGTCTTGCCTGAGACGGTTCAATTTCCGCATTCATTGAATATGTGCGCGTTGTAAATTGTAATAATAATTATTATTACTTTGGTGCTTTGTGGGTGGGGTAGGTGGGTCAGTGAGGGATCACCGCACGACGCGGCTCCCGCTCCTGCCCGGCTGCGTGGATGCCACGCGATGGCAGGACAGCAAGCGGGTCCATACACCCGTCTGTCGGGATCGCTCACCACTCTCTCCTCGAACGCACTGGGGGTTTCCCCTCGGCACGCTCGTTTCCTCTCACTCGAAGCAAAACACCCTTGAAAATGGGATTAGCTCCACTTCCCAAAGCAGGGCTCTCCCGGGAAAGGCTCTTAATACACCATAATACACGCCTGGATCATTAAAGGACGTTAGTTTTTATTGTTACAAATTCTGTTCTGTAAAGAGTTCTGCCCTTAGTGGAGGAGTTTCAATATCTTGGGGTCTTGTTCACGAGTGATGGTAAGTGGGAGCGTGAGGTTGGCCAGCGTATTGCAGCAGCATATGCAGAGATGCGGGCACTGTACCGGTCCGTGGTAGTGAAGCGGGAGCTTGGTCCTAGGACAAAGCTCTCGGTTTACAGGTCAATATATGTCCCTATCCTCACCTATGGTCGTGAGCTTTGGGTAATGACCGAAAGAACGAGATCGCGGATTTAAGGGGCAGAAATTAAATTTCTCCGCAGGGTTGCTGGGCTCACTTTCCGTGACAGGGTGAGGAGCACAGCAATCCGGGAGAGCCTCGGAGAAGAGTCGCTGCTCGTTCGGATTGAGAGGAGCCAGTTGAAGTGGTTCGGGCATCTGATAAGGATGCCCCCTGGGAGGCTCCCCCGGGAAGTCTACTAGGCACGGCCCACTGGGCGGAGACCTACAGGCCGACCCAGGACATGCTGGAGGGATTATATCTCTCGGCTGGCCAGGGAACGCCTGGGAATCCCTCAGGAAGAGCTGGAATCTGTTGCTGAGGAAAGGGATGTCTGGTCCACCCTCCTTGGACGGCTGCCACCGTGACCCTCACCAGGACAAGCGGTTTAGAAAATGGATGGATGGATGGAAAGAGTTCTGCTCGCATGGCTCAAGTGTTCACTGTCGACCAATCCCTGGTCCATTTGAAACTCTTGCATTGCCCATTCACTAGATGGCCACACACGCTGCGTTCTGTGTTGGTGGACAGATGCATGTGTTCATGTGTGCGCACGGCGCTGGTCACCCACCCCCTTGTGTGCCGTGTCGACCTTCATAGGTGCTCGCTAACGGCACCTGTCCCTAGAGTCTGTTAAGGCTATATAGGGGATCTTTGCACATGAATATACATTAGAAATGTCCTCTAGTCGTCCTTCGTGTTTTCTTTCAAGTCAGTCCAGCAGACATCATTCTAAGCGTTACAATGCACTTCCCGTTTTAAATGTGTTCGTATACAAATAACCTACTAATCGATACTGTATGTAAAACAAGTTAATTAACAGTGGGAATAACATCACATGCACGATGGAGTACAAGGACGCTCCGGGTGGTCCAGATGTCGTGTGACCCCCATTTCACTGACCCCGAAATTTTTTTGCTTTGCTCATTCATATCTGTTTTCAATAACCTTTATTTAGTTCAGTTAATAAAGTTTATATTCATTCATTCATTCATTTTCAGAAACCGCTTAATCCTATCCAGGGTCGCGGTGAGCCGGAGCCTATCCCGGCAGACACAGGGCGCAAGGCAGGGGA
>JAZEWU010000004.1:980938-998921 GCA_036362915.1 Geotria australis | reverse complement strand
GTGGTTTTCGCAAGGGATAGAGGTGCTGTCGCCATAGGAATGTGGAGTTTCCACCACTGGCTCGGCCTCGAATGTCCAGAGGCTGACCATCGTGCTTTGAAGAATCGCAAAGAAGAAGAAGACCACTGGCTCCAGGCCATAAATGGGAGATGAGCACCGCCTCAGTGCTCGTTTGAGAAGCACATCACTTTGACTTGTCTGAGGTTTCGAAATCACAGGGAAACGTGAGTCATTAGTCTTTTTGCATCAAGCATGTTGCCATCATTCTCCACGTGTTTCGAAGTGAAACCCATCGTGACGTCTAAATGCGAGCACTCGTGCAGCCGCGTCTCGTGTGGAGCGGTCGCTGCTCGCACGGTTCCCGATTTTTACATCTGTGAGCGTCGTGGATTTTGAGGCTTGTGGTCAATGTCCGTTTGCCAGAGACCGTAAACACAGCGAATGTTTGTGCCTCGTTTGCATTCCTGATGGGAGTGCACGCTCTGTATTTCGCGCTTTGTGCGGTTGCATATTTTTCTAGGATTCTTTTTACAATTCATATTGTGATTAAATACAGTTGTCTTTGAAATAATCCCCCAGAGGGGGGTCCTGCTGGGAGTGTTTCCAAACGCAAGTAGCCACGACAGACACAAGTCTCAGCTTCCCGCCCTGCACACAGGATTTTCTTTTTCCAATTTGTATCCGTGATTCACTGCCCTGACATTAGCGTCCGGACAAGGCACTATTTGCAAGGTCACCCGTGTCCTTTGAGCCGCGGATAAAGAACTGCATTGACAACAACGCATAAGATTTCATAAGTACGTGCATTCTTATTTTACTATTTTCTCTTATATGAAGTTGCGCTCGACTGATTTTGGTGCAGCGCTGTTTCAGAGAATGATGAAAATGCGCAGTGTTTGCACCGCAACGCGGACTCTTGTGTGAATGGAGAACTTTCGTGCTTTTTAAGGTTTCGATTGCTTCCATCCGTCCATATTCTCAACCGCTTGTCCTGGTGAGGGTCGCGGTGGCAGCAGTCCAAGGAGGGTGGACCAGACATCCCTTTACTCAGCAACAGAATCCAGCTCTTCCTGGGGGATTCCCAGGCGTTCCCTGGCCAGCCGAGAGATATAATCTCTCCACGCGTCCAGGTGGCACCGCTAGCCCGCTCACCTGTTCCTGTCGTGCAGCCGGCTGATCTCGTGCGTCTGCTGCAGCACGTCCCTCTCCAGCTTGTTGGTCGACAGCGAGTTCTCCAGGAGCTGGATCTCCAGCCGGGACGTCTGGTTTAACACCTGCGCGCGTGGGAGAGCCGCGCGCCGCCGAGATGCATTAGCCCATCGCACCACGTCTGCCGTTACGTTTTGCCGGGAATTTTTGTGCTCCGAATATTTAATTTTGTCAGTGTTGGCTTGGCCTCCGTTGACCTCCTATTCTCTCCAAGGTGCATGTGGTTTAGTTTAAGATTTATGCTCGAGTTGGAAACAAATCTCTGCGAAAGAGTCTTGCTTCACGCCCTTAAACGTTGCAGTGAACGTGTAAGGGAATCGGTCATTTTGAGCGATGCGGTGGCTCAGATAGTATAACTCACGCCGCGCGCGTTAGCATCGCGACCTCATTGAATGGTGCGGCGCGGTGCAAGGCCCGTGTCCGCGAGCATTACGTCGTAATGAATCCTACAGGCAGGTGCGGCGTGATCGTGCTAATAGTTATGGCTGTCGAGCGGAGGAAAGGATGATTTATTGCGCGCTTGTGTAAGTGCAGATGACATACATAAATTATGTTGTCCGACTTAACTCGAGTGAAAAATGTACCGCCCCGTGTCGCTTTGCTGGACGCGAGCGCAGTTCATACATTTCCACCAAAGGGTTTGATGCCATTATTAGACGCAATGCGTTTGCGTTTAGCAGCTGCGTTATGACGTGTCTGCTTAACCGCTTGCACCGGAGCCGGAGCCGTCATCTGGACGAGGTGGCGGTCCTGTCATAACAAGCTGTTGTACATGTCCAATAGTTGTTATTTGATACGTTGCTCCTCGTGGGTTTGTGTGCAATATAGACTCTCTTTCTGTCTTTCTAGACAATAAATCTTAAGACCCCTGCTTTAGCGCTAAATTCAAGCCTCGAACGGTCAGTTACCTGCACTGTCGCGAACGGAATGTGAACGCGGATTACTCGTGCTCTCGGTGTAAGGCGTGAGGCTGCGTGTGCGGAACCCTGACGTGACGCGAACACTCTCGGCCTCGCTTGGCTGCAGAATCTGCACTCACCCCAACCGCAAAGCACCGGCTCCGCACAAACCAGCACTGCTCACTGGAGCAGCGTTTGGCTGAAGTGAATTTAGATAGATTTTAGCTTTAAGGTGTTTATTATTACATCTGAAAATACCCAGTGAGCTTGCAAGCTCTTTATGGGATTCCTGAGACGCAACAACGCGCAACCAGCATCATAGAGCATTCTCAGTAGCATGCCATAACCGTTCGGATTAAAGGCAATATGTTCATACTTATCTGTGGTGAGGCTGCAGTGAGTTAGCAGTAGGCTGTGTGAGAGAGACGCAACTGATGGTTGCTCTTCAGAGCTGTTCTGTCGGGATCGCCGTGTCGAGCGTTCCTGCTCTCCCCTTCGTGACGTTTCGCCTCCCACGTTGGAGACGAAGACCGACGATGCCTCCAACGTGTGAGGCAAAACGTCGCGAAGGAGAGAGCAGGAACGCTCGACACGGCGATCCCGAAAGCGCAGCTACGGAGGGCAGTGTTCCTCCCCGTCGGTGCCGTCTCGGCTAGCCCGGCAGCAGCCGCCGCTCCGCTACCTGCGCCTCCACGTCGGAGAGCTTGCGCGTCTGCTCGGCCGTGTGGCTCAGCAGGCTGGTGCCGATCTGCAGCATGGCGGCCGTCTGGTTGTGCACGGCCGTGTGCTGTGCCACGTCGCCGTGCAGGCCGTCCTGGATAGACCCCTCCAGCTGGCGGCACACACGCGCACGGCAGCGCTCTTCACGTCAACAAGTCCATCACAAGTAATCATAATAATGATATTAGCCGACGGCCCTGAATATTGATGGTTGCTCTGCAGAGCTGTTCTTTCGGGATAGCCGTGTCGAGCGATCTCCATCTCTCCCTCGCAACGTTTCGCCTCCCGTGTTTGGAGGCGTCATCAGGCGGTTCTGAACGCCTGATGATGCGTCCAACGTGGCCGAGGAATGGACGCGTTTCACACGGTGTCCGCTCAGGAAACGGAGCAATGTCTGCAGATCGTGCGCAGGTTCTCGGCGGATTATTGTGTTGCAGGATTCTGAGAGATGGAAATGGCTTGGGCAGGGCTTTATCTGCCAGTGGATTTATCATAGCTTTAGACGATGATGAGTAACAATAATACCTTATTCAGTATTTTTCCAGGAAATTATCACCCAGTCTCAAGGCTCCTTTATAAGAGGGTCCTGCATTGGCATGTTTGGCTAATATTGTTAATGAATAGAATGCTTGAACAAGCATGGGACGGCCTTCATTATTCGCCCCGAGTCCGTGGTGGAAATTCAGGATATTCTGTGGCAGTCGGCAGTCACCAAATGACAACCGGGAGAGACTTTCCAAACAACGTGATGCTGGTCTATAATGCAGTCAGGCTTTTGTTTATTATTTTAAGGGGTTTTTTGAACGATCAGCCTGATGTTTGTGTCGGTAACATAATATTTTCTTCCAATATTTGGTGGAAATGACTATGATTTCCTGCAGACATGGTCATATTTCCCTTGCAAAATTATGAAAACGCTATTCCACTGACTCCCGTAGGAGTAAGTTAATTGGAAAGACAGGTTAAACAATCTTATTTTTCTAGTATGCCGACCATATTATTTTTCAACTTAAAACTGTTCATCAGAAATATTTACCGTGTAAAAAAAGGTTTATCAAGAAAAAAAGCGTCTGGTTATATATATATATAATACATGGGGCAGGATTATTTTAACAATCACCGAGAAAATAAAATGCAATCACTTTTGAATAAACGATCCGTTGTGTAATTCTGTAGTACGGCCTTCCTACCACTCGCACAGCCACACTGCGTACAGTGGCCCCAGAAACGACGCAAATTGTACGTGAAGCCTCTACAGCTTGGAAACTAAACTTGATTTATTTTTTATTTTTTCCCAAGTGTCACTGTTTATCGACGGTTCTCAACTCTCAGATGGTAGGACACGATTTCCAAGTTGCAGCTCAACTCAACCCCATCGTTTGTCCACCATTGTTAAAAATCGTTGTTTAGTTTGTGAGACGTCTACTGTGGTTGCTCTCCAGAGCAACCGGTCCATCCCAGGAATGTGGAGTGTCCACCACACACTCGCAAGACCTTCAAATGGGGATGATCCCGTATCGACAGCGAGACACCCTGGTGCTCCACGGCTCCTATTTGAGTGACATCGTCTGTGCGCCGTCTTCTGTCGCAGCGTCTCTGTCATTTGGCCGCAGCGTTGCTCACTGCATCGCTCGCGCTCCCGCTGCGAACGTGCGCGTCCAAGGAGAGCTCGCCGCCTCGCGACGCTGACACACGCCTCGTGACGCACATCTCGAGACGTGCCAGACGCAAATGTGAGCATTAAATCGTCCGCTTTGCTGTCACAGCCCCGAGCGCGCCGAGCGCTGGGTGCGTGTCACGGGATTTGCGCCGTTTTTACAAAACCGGGGGAAATCGCCACGGTCTCTGTGACCACGTGAGAGATTTGTAAAACATCCTGTCAAATTCCATCAGGTGCACATCACACACAGCGCTGTGCGTTTGAAGCGCTGTGCGTTTGAAGCGCGGATTTAAAAGGGGGTGGTGTAGTGCACCGGCGGTAGCGGTGGCTTACATGACGGACAGCGTATGTTGGGAATAATAATAATAGTACAATTTATAATGCGCGCAAATTCCACGCCTGGTCATGGATGAGACACAGATACGGAGGCGCAGCGAGGAAACCGCGGAGCGGGGGGAGTCAGCCAGGCAGTCAGCCGGCGCCAACCCACCGGACACTGCTTCCTATATGTTATGATGTTATCGGCCAATTAATTAATGAGTGTTTTTTAGTTGTGGGAGGAAACCGGAGGAAACCAGGGAGAGAACACACAAACTCCACACAGAAAGGCGCCCCAGGCGGCAACCGAACCACCTCGGGCAGGATTTTTCTTTTTGTGAGGTGCAGATGTTACCACTGGCACGTGCGTTGGCAGCAGTTATTGCTACCTGCACGGCTGCTCAGTTGCCACGAGTGTCAACTCTCACATCCACAAGTGTGAACTCTGACACCCACAAGTGTGAACTCTGACACCCACAAGTGTGAACTCTGACACCCACGAGTGTGATCTCTGACCACAACACTGCTCCACCGCCTGCTCCTGCTCCTCGCGGCGGTGGAGACGTAACGCAAAACCCGATTTGCGTCGGAATGCGCCTCAAAACGATTCTGTTTGCAGCACAGTCGGGCGTACTTTATACGGCCTAAAACCACTCTACCATATGTTTACACTTTCCAATGGATAAGTAATGCATTGCAACACTTGTTGAATGTATATACTATAATCTAATCCACACCGCCATGCAGCGCTCTCCCCGAGGGATGTTGTGGCCATGAACCCCGCTATTCGTTCAGACGTGTTCAAATGCCTTGCGCGACCTTTACAGTTTAGCAAACTATCATTATTTATTTCTCACAGGTATAGCTGGCATCGGGTGTTGCGCTTTCTCCATAACTCTTAACTGGATTCAAGCTGTCACGTATAACTTATTTCTACCTCAGATGTATTCACTGCATCTTAAATACCCCCATATACACGATTATATAAAGGACGTTTGTGTATTGGTTATGCTGTTTGCTCCCCTCTGCTTCTGAGACAGGTTATTTTTTCAGGTGGTTCAGCGGTAGAGCGAGTGGCTCGCAATCGGAATGTTATGAGTTCACATCCGGGTTGAGGGTCGACTCATTATTCCTCACCGCCGATACAATGAGAGGCGCTGTGTGGAGATCATAGGGATGTGTATTTGACACCACTGGCTCAGGGCTGTAAACAGGAAGATGACTGCTGCCTCAATGCTCATTTGAGTAGGACATCACTTTGACGTTACTTGTTTTACTATTTTCAAAGCACCACTAAGTGCTCTTGTATAAACCCAAAGACACAGGTGTACTGGTCTCTCACTTTACGATGGCCTCACAATGCGATTAAATTACTTTATGATATATGTGCTCTATAAGAACATTAGTATAACATTATGATTACATTTCTTAAACAGAGCTTTACTATGGATTACATTTCACTTTACGATACGTGTTATGATATGGCTGCGTGTGAGCGTGCGTGGTGCAGCAGCCAATCTGTGATGCAAACGCATCCCGCTTGGGTAGCTTCTCAGCCAATAGCACCACTTTGTAGTGTTTACATCTCAACTTCCAAGGTCTTGGAACGAATTACCATCAAACAATGTCGAGTATTATTGGTCTCACTTTACGATGGTTTCACATTCTGATACGCGTTCTGGAACGGATTAGTATTATAAAGCGAGGGACCACTGTATACATCTGTTCAATAGCAGGCCGAGAATTTTAGTCAAAAGGTGTCTGGGATTTCGCTGAGTGAGTTTTCATTGGTGAATATTTTTTTAAAATAAGATTAACGTTGCCGCTACGGAGCATCGTCCGGTGATGGAGGTGCCAGTGGTGGAAATCCTCGCGTCTGGCTCACTTCCTCATCGGCCCGGCGACTTCCGCCACGCACAGGCTGCAGATTTATGCCCCATGGGCAGCTCGGCGCGTCACGGGACAGACTCCTCACTCGCGTCTAATGCAACACAGAGCTTTCTCGACGTTACGTTTTTGTCCAGGATAGAAGTTCCGGCTGTTTTTCAGGATGAGCCGTGTCTACTGCGTTAAAGATGTTTGCAGTGTCTGTTTATTTATTTAAATATAAATTGTTTGCACCTGCTACGGCTTCCTGCAGCACGGCGCTGATCCGGCATCAGGCTTCGGTGCACGCCGGCATGCGTCGACGATTTGTTGAGCCACACCTGTGGCCGTGAATGTTTTTTTAAACTTATTTACCCACGAAAGCCACAGTGAGTCTGAAGACTCTTGTCAGTAGGGTCCTGTGATCAGCCAGCTGGTACAGCGGTAGAGCCAGCGGCTCGCAATTGGCAGATTGTGAGTTCAATTCTGTTTGGGGGCTCACTCAGCCCATCAGTCCTCTTGGGTCCATAAAATTCCTACCACTTTGTGGGGAAGTTAACGGTGGTTGTCCTATGGAGTCTCACCTCCACTGTGAAGAGAATAAGGGAATTAGAGCACTGCCCCAATTCTAACTTCAGCAGGAAATCACTGTTTTCACCTGCATCGGGGTGTTTGGTCAACGCCAATAACATTGAATGTCTTTATCTATGGGAGGAGCCCAGCTGGGCTCACTCCATGACAGGGTGAGGAGCACAGCAATCTGGGAGAGCCTCGGAGTAGAGTCCCTGCTCCTTCGGATTGAGAGGAGCCAGTTGAGGTGGTTCGGGCATCTGGTAAGCATGCCTCCTGGGAGGCTCCCCCTGGAAGTCTACCAGGCACGGCCCACTAGCCAGAGACCTAGAGGCCGACCCAGGACACGCTGGAGGGATTATATCTCTCAGCTGGCTTGGGAACGCCTGGAAATCTTTCAGGAAGAGCTGGACTCTGATGGTGAGGAGAGGGATGTCTCGTCCACCCTCCTTGGACGGCTGACACCGCGACCCACACCAGGACAAGCGGTTTAGAAAATGGATGAATGGATTGAAAATAATACATTCTTTCGCACACAGTTTAATTCACGTACCCAGAGCCTAAGCATCAACTCCAGGTGATGACTCAATGCATCTCCGCTGGCCGATTGCCGCGAGCACCGTGAGACACGCTGGTCACGCACGGCGTCATCGCCACGCAGTGCGTCCCCGCGTCGCCGCACAAGCCGGTTTCACGGACATCAGCGCCACGAGTGTCACGCGTGCCACAGACGCGGCCGCAGGAGCGTGAACCGTGCCAAATCAGTGACAGAAGCGTTCGGCGAGCTCTCGTGAGTGAATCTCCTTGGGGACAGGATTTGGACGAGATGCGCAGGAAAGCTGCAACGAGGCCAAAACCTGTAGCCGTGGTTGTCATTGGGCCTGTGTAGACTATGAGTCAGGCCCTCTACTTCTTCTTAGCGATTCTTCGAAGCAGCGCGATGGTCAAATTACTGCCAGCTGTTGATGGCTTAATGTCGTCAGTGTCTACCAGTGTCACTGGTAGGAGCGTTGCCTTTGACACTGTTGCACGTCTCCGCCACGAGATTGTCGTACGGTGGTTTCGTGTCCAGCGCTGGAGTCGTGTCTCGATTGTGAAAGCTGTGAAAATCTCCCCCGTCTCATGACAGTGGAGAGACGGCATCGGCAATTTGATCGGCGTGACCGCTTGTAGCGGCGGCACCCAATACGCTCGCCGATGCATCGCAGGGTTTTACGTGTTTTTATGGTATTGCCAGTGGGCTCCACGTAACGTTGACTAAAACTTGACTTGCGCATGTTTTTTTTTCGTGCCAGGACACGAGCCTGGATATGTCAGAGCCAATAACAGACGAGAAAAAATAAATCTGATTATGAATTACAGTACTGTCACACGCTATATTATCTTAGTAGATGAATGTACAGTAGTAAGATTTCTGTATTGCTTCTGCCAGTGGGCAAGTTATGTCTTAATTTATTTTCCTTATCTTGCCTAAAATAAGCAAGCCTTTCCTTTAATGCCATGCAGCTTCTACAAGCAAACACGCAGTGAGAAATGTAATAATGCTATTAGGCCGATACGGCGGTGGTGCCGGGTGGGGCGTGGGCTGTCAGCGCCGAGGCAGGGTTAGGACCCGCGTCGCGGCACAATTAATGCGTCGTTCAGTTGTGAACGGGAACATAAATCATCGCCCGGCCGACTCGAGCACACAAACAAATGTGGGAGGTTAAATAAATGTATGAAATTGGGCTCGCCGCGATGTGTGCGACGCGGCTAACGAACGTGGAGGCGAGCGGAGCGTGCGATCGTGCGAGCAATCATTGAGATCGTTGTCCCTTTGAACGGGGCCTGCCTGATAAATGGCGGTTACATTACTCTCTGGCTTTTTGCATACACGAGAGCAACGCAGGTGCGAGTGCAGCAGCGGCGCCGTTTCAAGCCGCAGCGCCTCGCGCCCTGGACCGGCACGGCCTGGCCCGGCACGGCCCGGCCCCGCACGGCCCAGTCCCGCGTGCCTGGCCCGGCGCCAGCGACGTGCACGGTCACACCGCGTCTGCCATCACCCGCGAGGCGCGGCGGGGAATGGCGCGCTATCTGCCGCCGATGATGGAGTGCCCTGCGCTGATAAGATGCTACGAGCCAGAGTTACGTAGACACGCAAGGGCAGAGAGAGGCAATTACGCTTGGGATTCCAAATATTGTGCTTCACAGAGTCTGGGGCATAAAGCGTCACGCGTTGCTGACCGCAACTCATCCCTGTCAGGGTTTCGGTGCGGCGGCTGCGGTGCGGTTTGAAATGGGTTGCGCGACGACTATAATAACGCTTGCTATTCGAGTTTGTGAAATGGACAAAGATGACATTTGGGCTTGTGAAATTAATCAAACCGTGTTCCTTCGTTTTGTGTTTGGCATCGTTGTGTCTTTATGTAATCAGGGAAAAATGAGTCAACTATGAAAGTATTTCATAAGGAAGTACTTAACGCAGCAGCGTGAAAGAGCCAAGCGCTCGACAAAACGCATTACAATGCGGCTTGAATTCACAATTGTTTGCGCGTGTGCTACCATCAAAATGTGACGTCAAAGCGCCAGCTCACGCTCACAAACATCGTTGTCTGGAAACAGGAACTGTTGTGAAGCGTGCCGGTCTATACGCGTGGTGTTTTGCGAAGCGCCGGTGTGGGATGCCGTCACACGCCCGCACATTCCCTCCGCAACGCGGGTTTCTACGGACGCTTGGTAATCGGTCTCTTGTTCTGCGTCTGCTTTCCTTTGATCTGTGAAACCCTCCATCTGAGAGGACCGTGTGTCGCAGACAACCGGGTAACGGACCAATACGGCTTATCGTAAAGGGTTATCATCCGCATATACCATGGCCTAACAAGGGTTATCGTAAAAACCTCGTAAACAATGCGCAATCTGAATGCAATTAATTCCACTTGAGTCGCACTGCCATGTGTGACCCCGTGGCTGGGAAGGGCAGGTTTGACGTCCAGTGAAGGTCCTGCGGCCCCCGCCCTGCGGCCCCCGCCCCGCTGCCGGGGTTAAGGGAGAGGCCTGACCTCGCCGCTCCTGGGAGGATCTCTCTCCATTCAGTTAACGGACATCATTCTTGTGGACATCTCACGGCCCGTTACAAGTGTGGCCGCTCTATTAGGAGCATTGTCCGTCGGGGTTTGGTAAGCGCATTACTCATGGTGCTCGTTGGTTTGCTGAAGAAAAGTGACGTCATCATGATCATGACAATGATAGGAGTTAAATATGGAACGAGCATTTTACTGGCATTCACAGGTGACGTTGGTGCAGTGTGGTCAGTATTAAGATAATAACGTTTGTAATGCCCATGCATTATTTGGGTGTCTACGACGCATAGCGCATTAGCAATAAGGCAAGCCGCACCTGCAGTCATAGTTTATGAATTAAATGTATTCCCATATGATTACATGCATTTAAGTCGTTGTATTATTACTGAGCATTGACGGATCTGGTAAATGTGTAGTTTCATGCAGTACAGTGAAAGGCATTAACGTGTGTAATGTTAACACACTTTTGCGTCGCTGTTTTCTGTAAGTCATTCTACATCTGAGGTGTAATAATAATAGTACAATTTATAACGCGCCGTGCAAATTCCACGCCTGGTCATGGACGAGAGCTGGATATGGAGGCGTAGCGAGGAAACCGCGGAGAGGGGTGGAGTCATCCAGGCGGTCAGCCGGCGTCAACCTGCCGGACATTGCTTTCCTATATATTCTGATGTTATTGGCCATTTAATTAATGAGCGTTTTTTTGTTGTTGTGGGAGGAAACCGGAGAACCCGTAGGAAACCCACGCAGAACAGGGGGAGAACACACAAACTCCACGCAGAAAGGCGCCCCAAGCGGGAATCAAACCACCTCGGGCAGGATTCTCTTTCTGCGAGGCGCAGATGTTACCGCTGCGCAACCCTGCCGTTGCAGGGAGGGCGCGTGCCGAATAAACGCTTCACGGATGGGGCGCGAGAGTTGCGTCTCACCGACGGTCCCTGTGTGGCCCGAGATTATTCGTTTTCTTGGGATTCACCTCTGACCTCTGATGACATTTTGAGGCGCTTACCAGGGGACGTGCTCCTATGCTCCGAGCGACTTGACCTGCTCTGCTCTTTAGAAAATAAAGTCCGAACAGGAGGACCCCCCCTCCAAGCGATCAATCTGCTACACAGCAACAAAGCCGACAGCACATTCTGGCGCTGTCGAATGCCGCGATGGACGGGCGCGCGGCGTTTATCACGCCGCCGCTCATGGGCGGGCGAGTGGGCGAGCGGGGATCCACACGCACGGGTTTGTGCCGCTGTGGTGCGTGCGTGTACGCAGGCGGCGAGCGGTAGAGATGGACTGATGTGGTGCAGAAGGATGTGGAGCTGATTTGATTCCCGATGACCGGTACCAGAGGTGTCAAGATTGACCTATTTTGAGGAGGGTCGTGAAAGACGCTACTGGGCAGTTGGAGGCAGTCGCCCTCCAGCAACAACGGGGGGCAGAGGAGCGACGCCCTGAACAGCGAGCTGAGCGCCGGGCAGATAAAACACAGCGAGTTGGCACAGTAGGGAGCACAGGTGGTGCATCTGCCAGTCATCCCGGTCAGGCAGCCCATGACACCTGGGTCTTTCCCGTGACTTCCTGTCAGCGAGCCTTCAACACTCTGCGTGCCCTCAAGGCGCACCTGCCCTGGCACAGGCGCCGTGGTGACGTCACCGCCACTTAGTGGCTCACGGCGGTTGTTGTTGTGGGGAGCGGTAGCCCAGTGGTTAGCGCACTGGGCTACGAATCTGGCGACCCGAGTTCGAATCCCGCTCACGGCCAACAACAGTGACGATTTTCTGAAACCGGTCCTGGGCCTCCCCTAGGTCGACTCAGCCTCAAAATGAGTACCTAGTGCAGTGTGTAAACATCGCCACTAGGGAGACAAAGGCGGCCGGGCGTGGTGCTGGTCACCCACCCCCTCATGTGCCGTGTCGACCTTCATAGGTGCTCGCTAACGGCACTTGTCCCTACAGTCTGTTAAGGCTATATAGGGGATCTTTGTCTTTGTTTGTTGGCGAAAGGTAGTGTAGTGGTTTGTGCGCCACGTTATGAACCTGGCAAGCAGAGTTCAATTGCAGTATAGCGAGAAACGGTCTCTGGGCAGCACGGTGGCGCGGTGAGTAGCACTGCCGCCTCACGGCAAGAAGCACCCGGGTTCGAATCCCGGCTCGGGTGCCTTTCTGTGTGGAGTTTTCATGTTCTTCCCGTGTCCGCGTGGGTTTTTGCCAGGAACTCTGGTTTCCTCCCACAGTCCTAAGACATGCTGCTGCATAGATTAATTGGCCCGCGGACTAAATTGCCCGTGGTGCCCTGTGGTGGACTGGCGTCCCATCCTCAGTATAGCTCTGCCGTGCGCCCTGTGTCTGCCGGGATGGGCTCTGGCTTTACCATAACCCTGTACAGAATGAAGTGGTTTCTGACAATGAATAAATGAATGTTGGTGGGATCTAACAGAAACAGTTCTAATTGTGAATTGAGACTAGCGGCCTTTGCCAAAGTACCGCTTCAGTTGTTTGTGTTCGGACACGGATTTAGTAACGAAGACGACGATGACGACGTGGACCCGAGCCGGCGGTGCCCGCTGCGCCGGTGGCGACACACACACACCTGTGGCGTGACGCGCCGACGGCACGCGCTGTGCTCGCGGTGCTAACGCCACCGCCCCGTGCCCCGTGAGCACCACGATATGCAGTGTTGGTTTTAAAAAAATCCACACTCGTACAAAATATATTAAAATAACAACATATTTTAGAGCGGCAGAGCGTGTGTGTGACGCGAGCCATGTGTTTAAGAACAAAGTCGTGGCTTTCATGAGCGCCGCTTTAACACGCGGCGCCTTTGTGTGACGTTGGCAACGCTCGGTTGCCTAGAATAATTGTCCCACGTGGGATTTTGCCAGGCACTCCGGTTTCCTCCAACAGTCCAAAGACATGCTGCTGCATAGCTAAATTTCCCCCAGTGCCCAGTAATTGACTGGCGTCCCATCCTGGGTATCGCACTGCCTTTCGCCCCATGTCTGCCGGGATCGGCTCCGGCTCACCACGACCCTGTACAGGATTAAGCGGTTTCTGACGATGAATGAATGAAAATATTGTCCCTAATGTATGTGCCGGGCCGCCGCGGCGCAGTGCTGTGATCTGCGTCTCCTCCCTCTCTCTCACGCGGTGATCGTAGCCCTGGGGCGGCGCGTTCTGCACGGAGATCACCTCAGCAGCTGCATCCAACCCCGCGAATTTCCCGTGGTGCCGGGATCCGTGCAATAGATCCCAGCGGCGTAGGTGGGGGTTAAACCTCAGCTCAACCCTAATCCTAGAAGAAATACCCAGTGTTGTTGTTCAGTAGCCCCCGATGCCATCTCCACAGCATGCTGCTGTCACTCTGACGCTGTGAGCTTGTCTTAGAAATGGGAACCTGGCTAAGTGTGCCGCCGCTAAGCGTCCCAGCTCTGGTTCTGCTGGCAGCACAATTATTCGGGTTGTTTTTTGTGTTACGTTTGCACGAGAACACTGTTTCATTTCACGAGGCAAGAAAGATCGCTGCAAGAAAGATCGTTCCACCTCAACGGATTATGCAGGTAGAATATTTTGATAAAAAAATCGGCAGCTAGAAGACATGAATGTGACTCTGGGAAACGTTGAACTCTGCCGCCGTCCGTCGGCTCGCCCGACTGTCGCGCTCGGCTGGCGGGAGCGTCCTCGCGCGCGGCGACCGCCGCTCCGACCCGCGCGGCCCGGTGCGGGCGGCACGGCGCGGGCGGCACGCTCAACTCATTAGCGGGGGTTTCGTCATTTAATTGCAGGCAATTTTCTAATTTGGGATTTAAGCCGCGGTCCCAGCGCACGGCGGTCCGTTCTCGTGTTCGCGTTTATCCATCATGCGTATGTGGCATGAAACAGAGGCAGAGGCGCAATGTGAAGTATTCCCTGGGATAACAATAAAAACGCAGGGACGGGAACACATGCAGCCGCGTTGACCCCGCGACCTCGCGATCGTCGCGACCCTAATAATAATTAATAATAATATATTTTTTATATATAACGCGTCGCACATATTCACTCAATGTCGAAGGTATGCATTCGAAGAGAGAACGACTCAGAGGCGCGAGGAAAGCGCAGAGAAGCGGAGGAGGCAGCTTGACGGTTTGCCGGCGCCGACATATTGCCACACACCGCTTCCTATATATTATGATGTTATCTGCCACGTCGCGATCCCTGTCAAGTAATACTTGGTATTACCTGCAAATTCTACCAAACACTTCGAAGCCGAGCTGAAAGACAACGATGACCAGAAGCTCAACAGATGCCAGAAGCCCCTCAGTCTGGAGCAAGAAGAGAGGCCAATGCCCGCCTTTAAGGCCAGCACTGACTATTATATCTCTAAATGTTGAAGGGCTCTCTACAACTAAAGAAGAACTTGTTGCAATGGGAAACTGTCATATAACCATCACGCTTCGAAGAATCGAATCGAATTCGAATCGGCCAACTAATTAATGAGTGTTTTTTTTAAGTTGTGGGAGGAAACCACAGATCAGTGGGAGAACACACAAACTCCACACAGAAAGGCACCCAAGGCGGGAATCGAACCGCCTCGGGCAAGACAATTCTTTCTCTGAGGTGCAGATGTTACCACTGCATAGACACCCTGCCGACCCTGATGGCCGCGGCACGCTAACAGTGTTGCTCTCCGCGGCGCTCGGTGCGAGTGCCGGGCGCGTCGAACCGGCCGCCGTCCCGCATTAGCGCTAATCGCGACGGCTGGCAGCAGATGACAGCGGCAAGGCAGCACCTCCTCGAGCCGTATCTCCATAAACCGCAAAACAAGATACGCGCACGCTCCTTGCACCTCGTCCTCATGCACACATTCCTGCCACCGCTAAATCTGGAGCAGCCACTTAAGCGGCGGGCGCGCCACGGGAGTGCGGGTGGCCGCGGGGCGCTCTGGGCGATCGCAGATGTTTGGCGAGCGGCCGTCGGTGCCGCGTTACGAGCGATTGGCTGCGGCCGTTAACGCCACCGCCGTGCTCACTCACACGGGAGGTTGAAGATGCGTTAGCAGTTACAAATAGACAACGCTAATGACGATGCGCTGCATTATAAAGTTTGTCAGTGGAACGAGGCTATTGCGGCGGGCTTTATCTGTCCAGTTTGAATGAAGGAATGCTTGTACAGTAGTCCCTTGCTTAACGGTGGCCTCACAATACGATTAAATCACTTTACGATATACGCTCTATAAGAACATTGGTATAGCATTTCGATCAAATTTCACTTGTCGATACGCGTTACGATATGGCTGCGCGTGAGCGTGGGTGGCACGGCAGCCAATCGGCAATGCTAACGCAAGCTGCATGGGTAGCTTCTCAGCCAATAGCAGGGCTTTGTAGTGGGGGTCAAGGTAGAAGCGTTCACGTCGCGATCCCTGTCAAGTAATACTTGGTATTTACCTGCGAATTCTACCAAACACTTCGAGGCCAATCTGAAGGACAACGATGACCAGAAGCTAACCATCGCGCTTCGAAGAATCGCAAAGAAGAAGAAGGGCTTTGTAGTGTTTACATCTTATTTCTTACGTCTCCTTTATTTGAAACACGTGTGTGCTGCTCTTACTGTACCCTCCTGCAGCTGGCATGGGAATCCCACCTGCTGAAGACTTCCCTCCTGACTCAGATGCACCATAGATTCAGTGGAAGACACTCAACCGCCTGAGAACTAGAACGGGACGATCAAAAGATGCTTTGGTCAGATGGGGCTACAAGACCGGCCCAACCACCTGTGAATGTGGAGAAGCAGACCATACTATGGAACACTGCCTTGTCTGTGCTCTACTACCCAACCTCTGCAGCTCAAAAGACCTTGCGGAGTTCAATGAAAATGCAAGGGGCTGTGTAAGAAAATGGGAAACTGTAATTTAACATCGCGCTTCAAAGAATCGCAAAGAAGAAGACTGTACTAAGGTATTATTGGTCTCACTTTACAATGGTTTCATATTACGATACGTGTTATGGAACAGATTAATATTGTAAAGCGATAGACCACTGTACTTGTGGTGCTGATTTTTTAAATTCTCAATTAAATGTATCTGCTGAGTTATTGTAGAACTGCAACTAAAGATGCCACGTTTGCAGTCACGTGTTTCATAAAGTCTGACCTTTCCGAAGTAAATAACATTAATAGGCAGTGTCCCCGACCTCAAACAAGTCTGAAGTTGTGACCCTGGGCCAGTTGTGGAAATTCGTCATTTCTATGCCAGAAACTAGATCTGACATGACGATAATTGTTTACGTCTCACAAAGTGGTACTCGTTTTACGAACCCTAGAGGATGCTGAGCTGGGTTAATCCAATCCAGATTTCATATCCAAACATTACAATCCTGAGCCAACCACCGACACCGCGCCACTTGGCTAAGTACCCTTCGGTCCCGATTTGTACCTTTTTGTTGTTATTGCACTTACGCGCCTGAATATATCGGAACTCACAGAAGAACTGTCAGGTTGTCATATGATGTGTTTACAGGGCTTGCCTCACAAGTGGCAGGTTACAAGTTCAAATCCTTGTTCAGATGTTACATTGGTTGTCCTGTAAATGCCCTGGCCCCTGTCATAGGCGTGTAAGATGTTTACCACTGGCACAGACCTACCAAAAGCTCTTGAAAACAGGGACATAATTTGTCTGGACTTTGAGAAGGAGGGGGCGGCTCATCGTAGAGGCTTGATCCCCTGACTGACCGTGGAGGAGAAGTCGCGCGATTGTAAAGCGGCGAGGAAGGGCGCGATGACGTTAGGCAGACGTGCCGGCCCGGCCAGCGTCGTGCGGCGGAGAGCCGGCGATTATCGCGGGGCCGGCGGGGTCGCCGCTGTAGGCCGAGAAAATAACGCAGCCACAACCCAAGGTCAAGTATATTTTGTTTGAAAATGAACCCTTTATTCATCGCGCATTCAGAGAGGCAGTCTGTGCACTAAGTATGCTTTCTCAGTGAACAACATGACGTGCCACGGTTTCACTGTGGCGTGTGCAGTCTTACAGCAATTCACTTTTAGACGTATTTATTTTAACGTTTCTGTTTAATTGGAAAATGATCGGAAGCCTGCGAGTTCAAATCGCGGCCGACGGTCGACGCGCCCATAATGTCGCTCTCCTCCCACGAGCTCTCTGCTCTAAAAAACACAAATCATCTCTGGACCACAGCCGCAATTTGTACCACCTAAGATAGTAATGGCTCCTGAGAGTAAATTATTTTATAATCCACGCATTTCATATGGGTTACCCGGAAGTGAGGGACGCATGCCGTGTTTCACGAGCAGCTCTCACGATCGCTGAAAATGTTGCCATTTTTCCTTTAAGAGATAACTCAGTACTTAATTCTTGCTGTTGTCTTTTTATTTATTTTCATGCTATTGTTTAGTTTGCGTATTTGCCGTTATTTGTTTAAAGTGTTAGCCTTAAACTAGTGCTTTAAACGTGCCTGCCGCGGCCTTGCCCAGCCCAGAAGCCTCAGCCTTTCCTGAAGACTACTCCTGCTGCTCGACGTGGCGGCCGTCGAGTCCCCTCTCTTCCCTGCTCAACACTCGCCGTCGTCAATACAGTAACCGTACCGGAGCATACCATATCTCTTCACTCTTCACCCTCTCTCACTCTCCCTCCTTCATCACAATAGTAAAAGCTTGAGAATGACCCTCCTGCAGCTGGCATGGGAATCCCACCTGCTGAAG
>JAZEWU010000004.1:966391-980438 GCA_036362915.1 Geotria australis | reverse complement strand
GCTTGCGAGGCCGCGGGTGTGGCAGGCCCGAAGGAGCAGGCCCAGGCCCCGAAGCTTGCCTGTCTGAGACTTCGTTGGTAGAGGTTGTCCACTGTCGTTCTGCAATGGTGTCTAGCAGTAACCACTCTGGTATCTTTCCCCCACTGTTCAAATGTGCCGCAGTTACCCCCCTGCTTAAAAAACCTGGCCTCGATTGTAGCATCCCTGATAATTATTGTCCCATCTCAAATCTACCATTCATCTATAAGGTCCTTGAACGTGCGGTAAGTGAACAACTCCAGAAACATCTTCTTAACAACGACCTCCTCGATCCCTTTCAATCAGGGTTCAGACTCTGCCGTAGTAATGAAACTGCCTTGGTAAAAGTAGTTGATAATCTACTCGTCGCTGCTGATAAAGGCTTGCCAAGTATTCTTGTCCTCTTGGACCTTAGTGCTGCCTTTGGTACCGTGGGGTTGGCCGGCGGATTGCAGCAGCGTCTACAGGGATACGGGCACTGTACCGGTCCATCTTAGTGAAGCGGGAGCTTGGTCCTAGGACAAATCTCTTGATTTACAGGTCAAGCTACGTCCCTATCCGCTGGCCAACCTCACGTTCCCACTTACCATCACTCGTGAACAATACCCCAAGATACTTAAACTCCTCCACTAAGGGCAACTGCTAACCCCTCAGCTGAAGAGGGCAACCCACTCTTTTCCGTGAGAGGACCATGGCCACAGATTTGGAGGTGCTGACTCTCATCCCAGCCGCTTCACACTCAGAAGCGAAACGCTCGAGTGCCCGTCGGAGGTCACAATCGGATGATGCGAGAAGAACAACGTCATCTGCAAACAGCAGCGATGCCACCTCCACACCCCCAAACTGGACACTCTTCATGCCCCGGCTGCGCCTTGAGATCCTGTCTATGAAAATCACGAAAAGGAGCGGAGACAAGACACACCCTTGGCGGAGACCAACGGCCACATTGAACGGATTCGACTTCACGCCAAGTATACAGACACAGCTCTCGCTCTTGGAATAGAGAGACCGGATTGCTCTCAAAAGAGACACCGGCACCCCATACTCCCGCAGCACCTTCCACAGTAAATCTTGGGGCACACGGTCATAGGCTTTCTCCAGATATTCAAAACAAATGTAGACTGGATTAGCAAACTCCTATGACCCCTCAATTATCTGTGAGAGGGGAAAAAGCTGGTCCATGGTTCCACGGCCAGGACGGAATCCGCATTGTTCGTAAAGTTATTGTATTGTGATTTGGGTTGCATTATACACTCGATAAACCCACTCTGCGTTCATTAAATCTGCCCTGGGTCAATAAAATTAGCAATATTCTGTTGTAAGTCTACAGTGGTCGTTCTGGAGATGGACTGGCACCAAACAAGGCAATGTGGAGTTTCCACTGTGAGCCCGGGGCTGCCGATCGCACTGAGCGTCGCTCCACACTCATGCGAGCAGGCCGACGCCGACCACTCTTGAGTTCGCATTCGCTGGATGTGGTTCAACTGCTGCAGTAGGAATCGTTAAAAAAACCCCGTGTTGACACAGCTTCGAGGAGCCCTCTGTTAGCAGTTTCTAACGAACGCAATCATAACAGCAAGATTATTGGTGCGTTTTAACGGCGGGCCGTTTGGTCTGGTCGTTGATGCCGCGCAGATGTACACGCGGTGCGGAGCGTCGTTATGTACGGGGGGCCAGGGCGCAAGGAACGACGCCCAGCGAGCCACGCTCCGTCAGAACCCGCACAACGCTCGTATAAAACCCATCCATCCATCCATTGTCCGACACCGCTTAATCCCGTACTGGGTCGCGGTCGTATGAAACCCCACGTTCAATAATGTTTGGGGAACGTTTTCGTTTGACCTTTAAAATCTGTAAATAATAACGGAAAAATACAATTGTTCCTAAGTGGATTGCGGTGAAAATTATATCCAGGCTGCGTTCGGTATGATTAGCGTTGCCGCTGCCTGCGTTTGACAGAATAATACGGGCATCACGCTGTGACTTTCAGGGTATAAGTTAAAGTATTATAAGCGCGACATAATAACGTGGCGAAAGGGGTAGAACTAATTTATGAATAGCTGAGCTTCCACATTGCGGAGCCTATTTTTGTACGGTAATGTGTGTGAGGCTGGAGTTGAGTTCATAATGGTTTCCCTGGGGGCTGCTCGCACCGCTGTACCATTCATCATTACCATCACAAAGGCTGCGCGCAAAATGTCATTCGCTCGTTGCCAGGCCCGTACCGCGAACTGCATTTTATAGAGTGGCAGGGGGGAGCATTGGCCATGCCTGGCACCAGATATGTGAGACCTTTCTGCTGCTTTTGTGCAATTTGACACGGCTGGCACGTCTTTGAAGCGCAGGGAAGGGCGCAAGAGTCGTTTGGATGGTTTTTTTTCCACATCGAGTCGGCGAGTCAAGCGGCGAGATTCCATTGCCCCCAGCTTGTACGGGCGACGAGGCCAGCGTTGCCGGTGACCTTGGCGGTCGTAGGAGGTGGAGTGAAACTTTAACCCTAAACGTTCCCAGGTATGGCGTGGCCAGCGCACGTTACGTAACCAGCGTCACACGGCACGCGTTTCGCTCCATTAATTACCGGCTTATGTTGAAACCAAGTTTAGGTAAATGATGTATTGAAATACCAAATTGTTTCCAGTGTAATTTCTGCTATTCTTTTCTCAAAGTTAAAATTACATATCTGACTTGTGATTTGTAAACCTAAGGCTGTAAGTCAGCATTGGTTTCACATAGTCCATTCTGAGGGTGGTGCTAAATGTTCCTGTGATGTTGTTACATTTCATCGACTATCATGGGTCTGTAGACATTCAAAAACAAAGATCCCCCGTATAGCCTTAAGAGAGTGAAGTGCCGTTAAGGCCCGAGTGCCGTTGAAGCAGTAGAAGCAAATCTCACCTCAGCCCTAGATGAGCTACTCCTCTGCTACGAGCGCCACCACCTACATGCCAACCCAGCGAAGACTTTAAGTCTGCTCTTTCCATCTAAATGGTCTGGAACACCACTTGAGCACCGTACCCACCATGTCTACCTTGGAGTAAACCTGGACTGCACTCTCTCCTTTAAGGATCACGTCAAAAACACCAGATTGAAAGTCTGTTCCCGAAACAACATCCTACGTAAACTGGTCAACTCCAAATGGGGAGTCACAGCACACACATTAAGATCTACTGATCTGGCCTTGTGCTATTCCTCTGCGGAGTATGCATGTCCTTTCTGGGAGAGATCAACCCATGCCAAGAAACTTGACCCAGCGTTGAACAACACCTGCCGCCTGATCACTGGCTGCTTGAAACCCAACAACACAACCAACCTATACCTCCTCGCTGGCATTGCCTCTGTTGATATCAGACGGGAAGTGGCCAGTCGAGTCGAGATGACGAAGGCTACTAGTGATGAACGCCACCTCCTCCATGGACGTCAACCCCCGGCCCAACGACTGGAGTCAAGAAGAAGCCTCCTCAGCCATGTGCAGCCCCTAACAACATCTCGAGAAGAAACCAGACTCCAGCTCTGGACGGAAAAGCTTGAGAGTGACCCTCCTCCAACTTGCATGGGAATCCCCCCTGCTGAAGACCTCCCTCCTGGCTCAGAAGCACCATGGATTCAGTGGAAGACACTCAACCGCCTGAGAACTATAACGGGACGATCAAAAGCTGCTTTGGTCAGATGGGCTACAAGACCAGCCCAACCACCTGTGAATGTGGAGAAGCAGACCATACTATGGAGCACTGCCTTGTCTGCGCTCTGCTACCCAACCTCTGCGGCTCAAGAGACATTGCAGAGTTCAATAAAAATGCAAAGAACTGTGTAAAGAAATGGGAAACTGTCATATAACCATTACGCTTCGAAGAATCAAAAAGAAGAAGAAGAAGCGAGTAGCACCTAAGAAGGACGACACACCACACGAGGAGGTGGGTGACCGGCACCACGCCCGGCCGCCTTTGTATCCCTAGTGGCAATGTTTACACACTGCACTAGGTACTCATTTGAGGCTGAGTCGACCTAGAGGAGGACCATGATCGGTTCAGAAAATTGTAACTGGTGTTGGCCATGAACGGGAATCCAACGTGGGTGTCCGCGTGTGTAATGCAGTGTACTAGCCGCTGCACCACCGCTCCCCCCCAAAATACACGCATAGACACACACGTATTATTTCCCAATGTTCCTCGGGAGAGATTGACTTCAGCCACACCACTTGGTCTTTCAGCAGCATCTTGTAAGAGGAATGCCTCACCAGTTACACCCCTCCACCCCCATACCACGCGAAGACAAACCCGGCGTGTTGTCGAGTCGCGGGGTTCCCATCGTGGGGCGACGCTATCATCCCCGACCGGTCAGGTCACGCGGAAACGTGGCATGTGCCGCCGGCACCTGGTGCAGCACGCTAGCCGCCACACCACCGCTCCCACACTCAACAACAACAACCGCCATTCGCTACTAAGCGGCGGTGACGTCGCCACGGCGCCTGTGCCAGGCCATATGCAACTTTAGACCATGTGAAGTGTCGAAGGCTCGCTGATAGGAAGTCACGGGACAGACCCAGGTGTCATGGGCTGCCTGACCGAGATAACTGGCAGATGAACCAACTGTGCTCCCTACCATGTCAACTCGCTGTGTTTTATACGCCCGGCGCTCGGCTCGCTGTTGTGAGCACATTCAGGGACAGTCTCACAGACGTGTGCGCGTCGTGGATTTGTAACGAGCGAGCGGCGTCGCCAGCCTGAGTCGGAGGCAGCCGTCTGCATGGCGACCCCCGCGGTGCGACCCGAGCCTCGGCCGGTTGTTTTTCTACCCAGCGTACCCAGTCGGACTCACGTTTTCCTAACTCACAATAGAGTTGACGTTGCTGTAAATAGCGCTCTTCACGCAGAGCGTCCCTGTGCGCTTTACGACAAAAACTGTAATAAAAACCACCGGCCAGTGAACCCAGCTCCAGGATCGGCTCGTGTGAACCGATCTATGTTTAGATTTTACTGCGAAAGACGCAACTCTGCCCGCATTTCTGACCTGACTAACTCATTAATTTTCTCGCTTTTTATTCACAATTTTTTTTTACGTTCGTGAAAAATCTCAGTTAGTCGATGATTTACAGACGCCTTCGGAACGCTTTGGGGGGCAGAAGCCCTCGTTTCCTCCTACTTCCAGGGTTCGCCTGTGCATCCCCAGTATACCTCTCTGTGTAAACAAACCGCAAAAAAATAATTAATTTCAATACTATACGTATACAAATATATACGTTCGTGTGTGTGTATAGTAATATTTGTTACACCGCGCCGCCCTGTGATCCTGCTCACCTGGGTTTGAACCCTGGCCAGAAACAACATCCTGCCTGTACGCTCAGCACGTTTCCTGGAGCAGCGCGTAAACATAGGCGATGCCGAGAGAGCGGCCGCCTGACGTGGTTTAGGCCCCACCACCGCCAGCGTACACTGCGCTCGCTAGAACAGGAGCTCACCAACAGCCCAATACCACAACGGCATTGGGCAGGGTGTCTATGCTGTGGTAACATCTGCACCTCAAAGAAAGAAACTCCTGCCCGAGGCGGGTCGATTTCCCCCCTGGGAAGCCTTTCTGTGTCGAGTTTGTCTTGTCCAATGGACAAGACGAGTATAAATTATTTTCTGCACCTATCAGCATTGAGACGGTGTTCATCTGCTTACAGCCCTGAGCCAGCCGTGGAAATCACGCATTCCTATAGTGAGGGTGAGGCTATATATAGCACAAGCATTGTTGACTTCCTGGCAGGTGGTAGTAATATTATCGACCCCGGAGGGATGATGGGCCGAGTCAACCCCCAGCGAGGGTTTGAACTCTCAATCCTCTGATTGGGAGCCGCTTGCTCTAGCGGAGAGCCAGTCGGTTGGACGGAGCACCGTTTGCGCCATTCACGTGGCACCGCGCAAATCCAGCTCTCCCAGCCTCCCGATGAAGCCGATTGCAACTATCAGCGAAACGTCGTATTCTGTTGTAGACGCTGTGGGTTTGCTGCTCTCCAACACACCGGTGTGCTGAAGGAGTGCACAATTGGCACGTTTCGTTTGCGTAACAATCCTTATTAACTGGCTGCGTCGGGTGGAGGCGGGTTTACGACACAGGTTTTTTTACGTGACCTAACCCATAAAAGGGACATAACTGGAGTTACATAACTGGAGTTGACCGCACATCCATACCCCCTCTGACGCACGCATCCGCACACGTACAAGCACGTACGCAAGCCACCGCACTTCAAGGGGAAAGGCTCCTAGCAGAGACACACTGAACCATTGTCTAGCCGCCACCGCAGGGAGACGTGGTATGAAATACATCTCCCGGGCACACTTAGTGTCAGCACTTTCCAGGCATGGGTTAATCAAGACAGCGAGGCTTTCCAATGAGTGAGACGACTGCAGCAAAGTAATCGTTTAGTCGTAAACTCCAGCAGCTCAGTGCGTGGGCGACGCTGTGGTGCGGTGAGTAGCGCTGCCGCCTCACAGCACGAAGGTCCCGGGTTCGTATCCCGACTCGGGTGCCATTCTGTGTGGAGTTTGAATGTTATGCCCATATCCTCGTGGATTTTCGCCGGGCACTCCGATTTCCTCCGACAGTCCGAAGACATGCTGCTTCATATGTTAATTGGCCTGCAGACTAAATTGTCCCCGGTACCCTGTGATTTGCTGGCATCCCATGTTGGGTATAGCCATGCCTTGTGCCCTGTGTCTGCCGGGATAGGGTCCGGCTCACCGCAACCCTGTCCAGGATTAAGCGGTTTCTGACAATGACTGAACGAACGAGCTCGGCGCGTGACAAACTGTCATCTCTGGATCGTGTCGGCAGGCAGCCGGCCGCAGTGAGAGGGATTTAGCGCCGGCGCCACGATCGCTGGGCCGTTCGCGAGGCCACGCGCAGCGACAGCGGCCGGTGCAATGATCTGTTGGAGCGCGACGGGGTAGCCGGGGCGCTGGTGCGGAGTGTTATTCGGGGTCCTGCGGCGTGACTCAGCCTGGCAAACCGTGCCGCTATTTTGCTTTCGCGCCCCTTCACTTGCGTTTATTTTTCCAAGTTAAAAAGACACGTGCGTTTTATTACGGTAATAGGTCATTCATTGACCTCGAAATAGCCAAAGCAAAAATTTCCTGAAATTGTTGAATGCTGGTGAATATTTCCGGCGGGTGGCATGACATCATGCGTGAGAGCCGGGTTTTTGCGGCCTCCCTTTGGAACGATTTGCATCGCTAGACGTGCAAAGGTTGCGGGGGATTAATTATTAAGTCTCGGCCTCGAGAATGTAATAACTGATAGAAATAAAATACTACACCTTCCAAAAATGAAGCAAGTGGCCCGTGAATAGTAAATAATATTAGGACTTTGACGCATATTTTGTTGATGGTTTAACCAACTTTTTTATCGTCTGGAGATTATTTTTACGAGTTGAAAACAAAAATATGCCTAAAACAGGCTTCTCCAACTTTCTGGAATGTTCTCTAAGCAACTCTTCAATGCACAACTTGGGTGAATTAGTTGGGGGAGGCGAGATAAGGATTGCGAGGTCCACGGTGCCCTTTTCGCATCTGCCGGACATTTCGGACATTTCCCCTGTATTTGCACACGATGTGATGTCTGATTTTTCGAATGCGCGTAGAAACGCGCGCCCACGTAATACGGTTAAAGCCCAGCGCGGCGCGTTGGTGAAGGTGGCGCATAGCCGCTGTGCAGCCATGCGTGGCCGCAGCACCGCCGCCTCCAGGGTTAATATTAACCGTCGCACTCACCAGGCTCGCACCTGCTCGCCGCGTCTCGCTAGAGATGAGGGCTGCTCCAGAGATCCCATCTCATCTGCAGCCGGGGAAATGTGAGCGGCGTGAATTCCGCTAGGGAGTTTGGCAGACGGCGCGGCTCCGTGAGCCTCTCTCACGCGCCGCTCAGTTTGCTCGTACGTAGAACCAATTTCAAATGACGCCTCATTCGCGACGTTTCGACGGATTGAATCGTTTAACGCAGGTAGGCAGATACAGGGCGCAAGGCAGGGCTATGGCCAGGATGGGACGCCGGTCCGTCGCAGGGTGCAGGAGGACATTTAGTCAGCAGGCCGATTAACCTACGCAGAAGCATGGCTTTGGACTCTGGGAGGAAACCGGAGTACCCGGCGAAAACCCACGCCGACACGGGGAGAACATGCAAACTCCACGCAGAAAGGCACCCGAGCCGGGATGTTTAACGACATTGGAAGCACATCTCCTCAGACGTCACTCCTGCACGGGGTTAATGACGAAGTTGTTTTAAAAATAAATGCATTTGCAATTGATCGCTTGTGTTCGGTGAGCGGCGCGTGGAACACAACACGTGGCGACAGACAATGTGTGAGATGCGCACGTATTAATCTTACCTATGTCCGTCCGGCTCGACAAACCGTTAAATATTTCCGTGCCCGGCAGTGGTAACGTCTGCGCCTCACAGAAAGAAAGCCTGCCCGAGGCGGTTCGATTCCCACCCGGGGCGCCTTTCTGTGTGGAGTTTGTGTGTTCTCCGCCTGTTCCACGTGGGTTTCCTCCGGGTTCTCCGGTTTCCTCCCACAACTAAAAAAATACACTCATTAATGAATTGGCCGATAACATCATAATATATAGGACGCAGTGTATGGCAGTATGTTGGCGTCGGCAAACTGCGTGGCTGCCTCTTCCGCCTCTCTGCGGTTTCCTCGCTACGCCTCTGAGTCATTCTTTTTATAAAATAATACCTTCGACATTGAATGAATATGTGCACGTTATAAGTAGCATTTATTATTAATTCACCACATCTATTATATCTTTTCCTATTGCCGCGGCTGCTAGCGACAAGGATAATGCCTGATGACGCTTCCAACGTGGGAGGGGAAACCTCGCGAGGGCGCGAGGGAGAGCCCTCAGTGACACGGCTAACCGTCATGAATGGAGCCGTATAAACCTCCACGAGTCCAATTCTAATCTAGACGACAGCGACCCGGACAAACATTCCACGACAAAGCCATCCGTGGCGTCGCGGGCCCCCTCTCGGCTCACCTTGCGCAGCCACTGCGTGTTGTTCTCCAGCAGAGTCTCGAGCTGCTGGAGCCGAGGCTGCGTCCACTCGGCCTCGGCCGACGGCAGCGGCGCGGGCGGCGGCTGGTCGCGCTGGGGGAGCGCGTTGGGGTTGCCGCCGTAGCCGCCGCGCTCGGCGGCGCCGGGCGCGCGGCACCCGTCCGTCTCCGGCAGTAGGAAGGTGTAGACGCAGGCGCCGTGCTGCACGCGGTGGAACGAGCGCCGGCCGCCGGGCAGGTCGCCGGGCGCCGGTCTCCGTGGAGACGGCGGGAAGGCCGGCGTGCACACGCTGGCGCACAGCAGCAGCAGCAGCAGCGCCGGCGGCGGCAGCGGCGGCGGCGCGGCCAGTCTTCGTAGAGCCATGGCGGCGCGTGGTCGGCGACGAGCTCACAGGCCTGTCAACGCACGCGTGTTTAGATGGCCACCGAACACACCGGTGGAAGTGCAAGCTGCTCGGATTGCAGACTCCTGAGTCACTCCGGCCAGCAGCGGTTTTCTCTCCTTTGCTAATAACCTGCTTTTCAACCAATATTACTCTACGCGTGAATTAACTTGAGTTTGGAATCAATATGAGTAGATTGCAATATAAATGTTTCCCGATCGTTCACAAAACGTACTCTTTGTAAGCCGCAATCAATGATACCTCGCGCGTGTTTTCCACACGTACGAGCGTAATGATCAACGTCTCCGCTGAGTAGCGCTCACCGATCGTCATTCCTCCGTGACGAGCCCCCTGCGCGGCCGTGTCTCTCGCCACCGCGTGTCTCGGCTCTGGGAGCGCGGCGCGTCGTCCCCGAGCCCCGGCCGCCGCTAACGCGCTCAGCACGGCGCCGTTCCCGCGCGACTCGCCGATCAGCCCTCCCGCTCACAGCGCCCGCCGCGGACGTGACAGCCGCACAGGAATGCGCGCGTTTTCATGCGAGCATCCAGCCCCCTCATCCATCCGCCCTGTGGCCCCGGTCACCGACAGCCCTCTCTCCCTCTCCCTCGCTCGCTCTCTCCGCGCGTAATGTGCCGCTCGGGTTTTTTTCACCCGGTCACATTTGTCCAAGCGCCTCCCATCCTGTGAGTAACTGGAACAACTCGGTTCCGAATAAGGCGTGGGCCCCGCCACCCTCGTTCCTCCGTCGGGGAGGGGCCAGTGCCGCTCTTGGGAATAATCAGCTGCGGACGGAGCTCGCGGCAGAAGGCTCCGCAGCGAGCCGGCGAGGGAGGGCGGCGGGTACGGCGCGCTTTGTGCACCGCCTGAATGCCGCGCTACGCAAGAGCCTTGCTCGGCGCGCGAGCAAGAATAAGCACGTTTGTGCCGGCGCTGAGCTGTCGTTGTGCCGTCGTTGAGCCGTCGTACCAAAGGAGGCACGCTCGTGTTGTCAGCGTTTGTGAAGGCGCTGGCCACTTGTGCGAGTGGTTTTTTTTTTAATTCTCAAATGAGCGGTGAAAACGTGCTCACCCTCGAGTGCCGTGACGGTTTTCCCATGCGAGCAATTAACGTTTTTATGGAATGAATAGGATAGTTTTTTTTTCAGGATGATCGTTTTTCCATAAAAATTGAAGGTCTTGTTTGTGTTCCTGATGACGTGCTATTTTAATTAGGCCTGAGTGGTAGAATGTGAAATACAAAGCTACCCTAATAAGGATGTCTGCAAAGTACTGCAAACACACATGGACAAAATACAACGGAGCTTTTGTTGAATTGCTTTGCTAGTGTCGTGTTCCCAGATCTGCAATTAAAATGGAGCTTCTTATGGTACACGCGGTGAGTTTTAAGTTTATGAAAACAACACAAAAAATGTGGTTCGCAAAAAAAATCGGCCACTTGAAAATGTTCGTATGTAAATATACATTCGCATTTAACACACGTACAATATCTAGTTTCTGGCTATGTGAGACTGCACTTTTAGCACGTGACTTACAGTCGGAAAGTTGCAAGCGCAAATCCCAGCTGGCGGTCACCTCACATCATTATCTCTTTGCTGTCAATATCATGATGGATATACCGGCCCTCACTATAGATAGATAAGTAGATGTTTATTATTACAGCAGAAAAAACCATGTGAGCTTGCAAACTCTAGAAGCAGTGTTCATCATCATCATCATTATTGTGTGGAACCGCTTAATCCCGTACAGGGTTGCGGTGAACTGGAGCCTATCTAGCAGACATGAGGGCTATATCGAGGATGAGACGCCAGTCCATCACAGGGCACCGAGGGCAATTTTAGTCCACAGGCCAATTAACCTATGCAGCAGCATGTCTTTGGACTGTGGGAGGAAACCGGAGTGCCCGACAAAAAACCCACGCGGACACTGGGAGAACATGCAAACTCCACTATTACACCAGAAAATACCTTGTGAGCTTGCAAGCTCTGGATTTCTACCGTGGAAATGTCCAATGTCTACCAATGCTCCCGGTTTGCGAGTGGAGCGTTCGTTTGACTGAGAAACCTTGACTGCCGTCGGTGTGCCGTCTGGCGCAGGAGACGCATGCGGTGAGCGAGATCCTAATCTCAGCCTCGTGTCTCCAGCAGCTCCCAGGTCGCGGGGTCACGACCCCGGTATCACCGGCAGGCAGCCCCCGCACTGAAAATCCCAGCAGCGTGCGGTGGTGGAGACGGCTCAATCATCGCCGTTGGAAATTAATTCATTCATTCGTTGTCATAAACTGCTTAATCCTCTACAGGGTTGCGGTGAACCGGAGCCTATCCCGGCAGACACAGCGCGCAAGGCAGGGCTATACCCAGGATAGGACGCCAGTCCATCACAGGGCAACGTGGGCAATTTAGCCAGTAGGCCAATTAACCTATGCAGCAGCATGTATTTGGACTGAGGGAGAAAACCGGAGTGCCTGGCGAAAACCCACTCAGACATGGGGAGAACATCCGAACTCCGCACAGATGTCACCAGGGCAGATGTTGCTGCCATATTTAACTATAATGTTTCGAGCGAGCGTATTTTTCCACGGCGGGTGGTTGCATGTCTCATTTTTAATAGGATGAGCCTGGTCTTCATCATAAGTGGAGAATTTTTATCGTATTTTCCATGCCGAGATGACATCAGCTGGATTCAGACCAGGAGTCGCGCGATATTCCTCCTGATTAGGCGTGCTTCTGATTATGACGTGTTGTCTAATTGCAAGTAAGTGTGGGGAGGAAGTGGAGCGACTGCAGACCCCGTCACACGAGGCGACTGCACGCACACGTGCGCTGTCATCACCGCCCCAGACCGCTCGCCGGTGGCGCTGCGTCCACAAGTGTGCATGTTCTCCCCGTGTCCCTGTGAGTTTTCGCCGGGCACACCGGTTTCCTCCCACAATCCAAAGACATGCTGCTGGATAGGTTAATTGGCCTGCTGACTAAATTGCCCCCGTGCCTTGTGATGGACTGGCATCCTATCCAGGGTATAGCCCTGCCTTGCGCTCTGTGTCTGCCGGGATAGGCTTCGACTCACCGCAACCCTGTACAGGATTAATCGGTTTGTGACAATGAATGAATTCATGTATTTGTCTGGCGCGTGGTGCATGTTTTCCCGTGTTTTCCTGTTGTCGTAGTGATGAATGTCGGGACGGGTACCGCTGACTGAGCATTTGCCTTTCATAAGTGACCCCAATTAGCTGGACTTTGCGTGAAAATCAACACCGTTGGCTAGAGAGGACTGCGGTGATTCGCACGATAAATTAGTTCCATCTTTGAGGCACGATCATTTTATTGTGAACCCTAATGTTAGTCTTGCTTCGCGTAAAATTGCAACGATGCTATTGCGTTTGTTTCATATAAAATTGCGCTGTGGTTTGTCGAGCGTATGGATGCAGATGTTTTCTTTTCAATTCGCCGTGGCCGCTGCTGCGTGCTTTCCGAGCTATGAATGCGGGAGGGGTTTTTTATGTGGTGGGTCACGTTTGCCAAAAATGTGGTGTTCAATAAAACTTACCGGTGTCACTTCCAAAGTGGACTCGAGTGTGTAATGAAGCAGCTGTGGTGACTTTAGCTTGAGTTACTCGGCATTAGAACGTGTTTCAACTTTAAGCGCGGGTATCAAACGTTATTTGTGCACGTTAAATGCGTTAATGAAAGACATGATGGGATGAACGGCACATTCCGTATTTGGGAACCTCAGCACATCGGTGAGTAACACTGGCCTCAAAATTAAAATGCTGCTTACTAGGACATGTTTTGGGCAGTGGCCGTCCAATACAGCACATCAGGGGCCAGAGAGTCAGAGTGGACAAGCGTTGGAGATCGCACTTCCATCCATCCATTTTCTAAACCGCTTGTCCTGGTGAGGGTCGCGGTGACAGCAGTCCAAGGAGGGTGGACCAGACATCCCTTTCCTCAGCAACAGACTCCAGCTCTTCCCGGGGGATTCCCAGCCGTTCCCAGGCAAGCCGAAGGATATAATCCCTCCAACGTGTCCTAGGTCGGCCTCTAGGTCTCCGCCCGGTCGGCCTCTAGGGAGAGAGGGAGATCGCTCAGTTACACGGCTATCCCAAAAGAACAGCTCTGAAGAGCAACCATCATGGACCCTCGGGTGAAAGGCGCTATATAAATGCTATTATTATTATCAAGCCGTGAACACCTACATCAGTTCTCTAACAAAATACTTATTGTGAGTAAATGTCCAATTACTGGATTTTATAGATAATCCGGTGATCCTGCATTTGCAGTGGTAGGAACCAGCACTAATACTAGAAAACTCAACACACTGATCAGTAATACCGTGGTCTTACGAGAAAAGGTTTATAATATATAATAGCCAACGTTTGTGGCAACGGCCATTCTCCATATATCACGGGGTCTCGTGAGAATAAAATTAAGTCACAAAAAGAACACAAATGTCTTCTTCTTTGCGATTCTTCGAAGCACGATGGTTAAATTACAGTTTCCCATTTCTCTACACAGTTCTTTGCATTGTTATTGAACTCTGCAAGGTCTTTTGAGGTACAGAGGTTGAGTAGTAGATCGCAGACAAGGCAGTGTTCCATAGTATGGTCTGCTTCTCCACAT
>JAZEWU010000004.1:949083-960903 GCA_036362915.1 Geotria australis | reverse complement strand
TTCGAAGAATCGCAAAGAAGAAGAAGCATTAACTTGCATGGTTTTGCCACAAGCATATGTGGCTGCCGGCAAACTGGAGCCTTTGCAAAAAGGTGTCCACTTAGTATTTAAAGATCTTAACACTGTTTTCTCATTGCCGGAAAGGGTAAAACCTCGTATTTTCTACATTACCTAAGAATTACGTTTAATTTTGAATATCCCGCGGCGCCCCTGTGAGTTAGCTGCTGCGCCCCGGAGCGCTGCGGTGCACACTGTATTTAATGTTATCGGCCAATTCATTAATGAGTGGGTTTTTTTTTTAGTTCTGGGAGTAAACTGGAAAACCCGGAGGAAACCCACGCAGAACAGGGGGCGAACACAAATTCCACACAGAAAGGCGCCCGAGGCAGGAATCGAGCCGTCTCAAGCAGGACTTTCCATCTGTGAGGCGCAGATGTTACAAACTGCACAGACACCCTGCCGCCACATCTCAATGATTGTCTTCAACCGCCAGCTACGGCCTCTGTGGCGGCCTGGCATCGGCCGCTCCCAGCATGCTCCTCCCAGCAGGGCCACCCTGCGGCGACACGTGCCCGCTGGTGTTACTGATCCCGCGGCAGGTGTTTGCGAGAGGTAGCCCTGTGACTCGTGTCGCCGTGACATCGCCCACCTGCTTCGGGTCATATTAGCAAACATGTGGAAGGGCTGTGCTTGATTTCCCAAAATATTTAGTATTTCAGAATATGGTGGAGTGCATTCTGTAATGATGCTGTCACTCTCGGCAGTAGCGAGATGATGGCAGTAGGGACCATTGTTATAGTTCAAGTTGTTTCAATCATAAAGCTTAACATGGATTTCCTTAAGCATGAAGGCTTTTGTGACCAGTGTTAGCCAGAGTACATCACTTTTGATGGGTTCGGTCATGTAAAAAATAAGCGTCGTACACCCGCCTCCACCCGCCAATTAGTAAGGGTTGTCACGTGAACAAAACGTGACAATGCCTTACTACTTCAGCACACCGGTATGTTGGAGAGCGAACCCACAACATTTACATTGAAGGTGCGACGTTTGGCTCATAGTTGCAATTAGTTTCATCAGGAGCCCTTGTCTCTGTGCCATACCTCGCTGTGGGCAAATTCTCCCCACTGCGATTAGGGTCAGTGTCCCCCCGTTCTAACCGGCTAGAGCAGTGCTCATCTGCACTCGTGGCCCGGAGCCAGTGGTGGCAATGTCACCTTCCTATGGCAGGGGAGAGCTGCCATAGGAAGGTGAGGACATCTGCACCTCACTGAAAGAATGGTCTTGCCCGAGGCGGTTCAATTCCCGCATTGGGCGCCTTTCTGCGTGAAATTTGTGTGTGCCCCCCCTGTTCTGCGTGGCTGTCCTCTGGGTTCTCCAGTTTTCTCCCACAATAAAAAAACCACTCGTTAATTAATTGGCCGATAACATAATATATTGGAAGCAGTGTACGACAATATGTTGGCACTGGCAAACCGCCTGGCTGCCTCCGCCTCTGTGCACTTTCCTCGCGCCTCTGAGTCGTTCTCTCGTCGAATTAATACCTTTGACATTTAATTTATATGTGCGCGTTATGAATTTCAAATTATTATTATTATTCATTGGTACTATTTTTTATCAATCCCAGGGGTGGGGATGATGGTTCCACCCCGACCTCTTTTTGAACTCACAATGATCCGATTGCAAGACAAGCACCCTAACCACATCACCACAATAACTCTCACCGGGTAATGACAAGCAAATGATGGATCCGGTGAAATTATGGAATTGGCCGGCTCCGTTAACGTGTCGTCACCTTGAGCGTTTGGCTGCGGTGTTCGATGGGAAGCGATGGTGTCATAGCACAGTTTCAGCTGCGTATCTGCCCAACCCTTTGGCACCGCGTCTGAGGTCTGGGTGGGGACCGCCGTCGACTGTGGGAAAGCGCGACCCTCGGTGACCTTCCTGTCGAGGCACCCGTCTTTCCCAGCCTCCGCTGACGCGCTCCGCTGTGGAGCGACTCGGCCCGCCGCGAGCGCGGTTAGGCGGCGCTATACCGCGTGCGCTTGGCAAGGAAGTACCTCGCTTGGCTCCGAAAGCCGCCTTTCGCTCATAAGCATGGCAGCAAAGCGTTAACGACGGTCTCTACGTTACGCTATTGGAGTGAGCGCCGTGGTTTGTACCGTGAGTTCGCGTGAGAAAGAACTGCTCCTAAACAAAAAAACACCATAACTTTTTGTGTATTCCAAGTGCCACCTGTGCTCGTCTGTTGTGGCTGCTCTGAGCCAATGGTGCAAATTACGCACTGTTATTATGGTAGAGACCTCTCTCCCCACGGAGCGTTCACTGTTTTTGGATTGATGGAAAACGCAGCCCTAAAAAACAAATCGGCCTCATCTTGTAGATACGTACCTATGCGCTGTGTTCTGGACTGTCC
This sequence comes from Geotria australis, assembly GCA_036362915.1. NCBI lineage: Eukaryota > Metazoa > Chordata > Hyperoartia > Petromyzontiformes > Geotriidae > Geotria > Geotria australis. Next base: position 958,490 of record JAZEWU010000004.1, on the reverse strand, counting down.
TACATCACTTTGAAGTTCTGTTCGTGATAAGAAGCCTTCAAAACAACTTTCTTGAGCTTTCTGGTGAGAGCACTACAGCAGCGTTGAATTAAAGACGATGGCAGCGAAGCCACAGTTCAGTCATTGGAGCAGTGCCTTGGCCTGCACCTTGGATGGTTTTTTTTCCCAACATTCTTAAATCTTCTAACTCATGTCAGACAGTCCTAGATACACAGAATAGGTGTATAGCACCAATGTGGTTGGGTTTTTAAGCTGTTCCTTTAAGAGGACCAACATTGATGTGATGATTAACCATCCATCCATTGTCAGAAACCGCTTAATCCTATACAGAGTCACGATGAGCTGTAGCCTATCCCGGCAGACACAGGGCACAAGGAAAGGCTGTACCCAGGATGGAACGCCAGTCCATCACAGGGCACCGGGGGATATTTAGTCCGCAGGCCAATTAACCTATGCAGCAGCATGTCTTTGGACTGTGGGAGGAAACCGGAGTGCCCGGCGTAAACCCACGCGGACACGGGGAGAACATGCAAACTCCACACAGAAAGGCACCCGAGCCGGGATTCGAACCCAAGCGTTCTTGCTGTGAGGCGGCAGTGCTACTCACCGCGCCACCGTGCCGCCCCTGTGATGAATAACCGTTTGGCTATATTTCACCGTCATAGTCACGACTAACGCGAGTTTTAGAGGCATTACGTTTAATGCGTCTGGAATATTGATATCAATCCAGGGAAGGTGCTTTCCATCGGTGCGCGAGGGTAAATAAGTCAGGCATGGTTATTTTTGCTATGCGTTGTTTAATTTGCGGCAGGTAATTTCTCAAGTTGGTAGCAGCAGCAGCGTGGCCACGTTTGACCTGATTATTTTACAATTGTAGTTCATGCCTCGCTGACATTTTGAAACGTAATACCCGCAGTGCGACCCCGAAGATCACTTTGTGCTTTCACATTTTAATGTTGCTCATTTTTCACGAAATCCTTTCCAGTTAAAAACAAAAATATAACTTTGGCCTGGCGATAAACTAAGCGTTAAGTGAAGTCTTCATAAAGCTTCACTGTTCCTCTACAGGAGCTCAACTGGATACAAAACAAATCCCTTGGCCTCTGTGCGCAAAGCCTTTTTGTTACGTTTCTGTTTTTTGGAAAATCTCCGACGAACGATATGGAAGAATGGGTGAGATTGCTGTCTTTGGTGCGGAATGGAAATGGGCTATGGAGCAGCATAAAGGAGGGATTGCAGGACGAGGAGAGGCTGCGTGTCATCGTTATTAATGAGGGGCCTAGCGAGGCCGCACCGGGCACGGGGGCATTGAGACAGGGCCTCCCGCCACGTCCGGCACCGACCCTGTCAGACGTCCACCTTGGGGGCAGCTTGAAGCCAGATTAGGTGAAACCTCCCGTGTTGCCGAACCACGCGCAATGTGGCCGGACAGACGAGGTGAACCGGCCATGCGGCCGGACAGTGCGCCGTGTGTCCGGACAGACGAGGTGCTGACCCCGGACCCCGGCGGACACCGGTGCCGCGCGGAGTTTGCATCGGTCGTAAAACAGGTTTTAGTTCACCGGTGAGGAAGTTTAAATGTTTAACGTATTATTAAAGGTGGGTTTTACACAATTATGGTTGTTTCTGGAAACTGTAAAGTCACTAGTTTACTACCAATTAAATACCTGGAGTCCAGTAAATGTTAATTTGTGTTGTGGTTTTCAGCAGCAGCGGTTGTCCTATGGAGACTTGCCCCACCACAGGAATGAGGAATTCCACCACGGACTCAGGGCTGTAAAGAGGGGATGAAGCCAGATTTCAGCAGCAAACCACTTTGACTTGAGCTTTGGGTAATGACCGAAATAACGAGATTGCGAATACAAGCAGCGGAAATGAAGTTTCTCTGCAGGGTTGCTGGACTCACTCTTCGTGACAAGGTGAGGAGCACAGAAATCTGGGAGAACCTTAAAATAGAGTCGCTGCTCCTTCGGATTGAGAGGAGCCAGTTGAGGTGGTTCGGGCATCTGGTAAGGATGCCCACTGGGAGGCTCCCCCGGGAAGTCTACCAGGCACGGCCCACTGGGCGGAGACCTAGAGGCTGACCCACGACACGCTGGAGGGATTATCTCTCGGCTGGCCAGGGAACGCCTGGGAATACCTGAGAAATAGCTGGAATCTGTTGCTGAGGAAAGGGATGTGTGGTTCACCCTCCTTAAAGACCTGTCGCCGCAACCCTCACCAGGACAAGCGGTTGAGAAAATGGATGGAATGGTTGCTCTTCAGACCTGTTCTTTCGGGATAGCCGTGTCGAGCACTCTCCCTCTCTCCCTCGCGACGTTTCGCCTCCCACGTTAGAAGAACAGCTCTGAAGCGCAACTATGATGAACAGAACCGTGAAACCTACATTAATACATGTTTCAACATGCTTTACATATAATCCGCATTTTTGCGCAACATTTTAGACATTGCATGCACATCATACCGTCCTTGTCGGAAATTTCAAATTGAATTCAGGTCAGTTCCAAGGGTCGCGTGACTGACAAGGTCAGTTGAATCGACATCTCTGTTCACCACACTGCCAGATGTGCGCCGCTCCCTGGCGGCGTGACGGAGCACACGCGCGCACGCGTCTCCGCATCGCACTCGCATCGCACTTGGGAGTCAACCGTGCTCATCTTCCATCCAGGGTTGATACGAATGAGAGTGACTTGCTGGGAGGTCAACAGCAATTGGCTCAGCTCTGCTCGCGTGAGTGTAGAAACGTCACAAGCGTAGGGACGCCGTGAGCGGAGCGACACCTTGACCTGACATTGGCATTGTTCTGATGTAAGTTTTCACTGCTCGATTCATCATGGCTGCTCTTCAGAGCCTTCTGCCCTGTGTCTGCCGGGATAAGCTCTGGTCCCCCGCGACCCTGTACAGGATTAAGCGGGTACTGATAATGATGATGAAATGTTTGACCTAATTCACAACGTACTAAATTGGCTTTTCACAGCTGTTCTTTCGGGATAGCCGTGTCACTGAGCGCTCTCCCTCTCTCCCCCACGACGTTTCGCCTCCCACGTTGGAAGCTTCATCAGGCGTTAGTATGTGTGGAAATTGATCGGCGTTACATTAAACTCCTGCTCACCGCGACCCTGTAAGGGATTAAGCTGTTTCTGACAATGATGATGATAAATAGTTTGAAAGGTATGACCATCAATTTAACTATTTTTTTTCGAGCGAGGACTTTCGTTGCTTTATTCGAGAGCGTCTCGCCGAAATAATGATATAACGTCGCTTTACACGCGGCGCAGGTGCACATAGCTGAAGTGCTTCGACGCGGCGAAACGCAGTGCGGATTAAACGGCGCTTGTAATCGTGCCCACTCGCACGGGGAGCGACGCTTTATTTTTAATACTGCGTCTCGAGAGACGTCCCAACAGAAATGTTTCACACGGAATTCCATGGTTACAGTCGAGCAACACCGTCCAGCCACCGCCGCCCGCGCGCTCACCGCTCGCTCGGCCAGATTGAACACGATACTCACAAGCACCAGCCGGGCCCGTAAGGATCAAAGGGTTAACACTTTGAGCGAGTGCGTGTGTCATTAGTCCCATGGACTTCGTAACATTTTCTTGAAGTTGTGCCTTAGTGTCTCAAGCAATACCTTTACTCTTCTCTGTCACAGAGTCACAGCTTACACTGACATTTTAAAGTTCAATTAACAAACATGAATATCACTTTTCTATAAGTTTCACTCAAATACAATTGCCATACACGTCGATATAATTAAGGCAATTTACAAAATACATGTTTTTAACAACTGATGTTGTAAGGAAGCTGTAAATCACACGGCTGCCTTAAAAACAATATTGTTTCTCAGTCTTACACAATATTTTCAAGGTGTCCATTTCGTAAGGTGTTTTACTGCTTAGATTTGTACTTTTTAAAATGCATCTTTAAAGTACATTTACCCGGGGTATACATTTGTGAATTTACGACTGTGTTTTGTCCGTGTAAGCCTTGCCAGATACCTTTTTTCTTAGTGGTGTGTCACCTGGTTTTACACAATGTTTTTTTATGATGATCATGGTATTCAGTACTGTGTTGCAATTAGAGACATTTTAAGTGCAAAATCTTAAGCGGAAATTAAGTGTAAAATGTTAGCGTACTGTTAGCGTACTGACATAGTTACACAATCGAGGCAGTTATCACATCAAATATACGAGACTTGATATACTTGGTATAACCACTCTCAAGGCCACAATATTAACAGTGATGTCAAATATACGAGGTTTTACCCTTTTCGGCAATGAAACAAGTGTGACGATCTTAAAACACTAAATAAACACCTTTTACAAAGTGTCCGGTTTGCAAGCGGGGCACACATGCTTGTGACAAAAGCATGTAAACAGAATGCTTTGATACTAAATGCATCGTCCTTGAAACCGATTGGCCCAAAATCTCGTATATTTAACATTACGTGTATACTGGCAAAAAAGGTACCATCCATCCATCCATTGTCAGAAGCCGCGTAATCCTTCCTATACAGGGTCGCGGTGAGCCGGAGCATATCCCGGCAGACACAGGGTGCAAGGCAAGGCTATACCCACGATTGGACGCCAGTCCATCACGGGGCACCGGGATAAATTTAGTCCGCAGGTCAATTACTCTATGTAGCAACATGTTTTTGGACAGTGGGAGGAAATCGGAGTGCCCGGCGAAATTCCACGCGGGCACGTGGAGAACATGCAAACTCCACAAAAAAAGGCACCAGAGCTGGGATTTTAACCCGGGGGCTTCTTGTTGTGAGGCGGCAGCGCTACTCACTGCTTAGATTTGTACTTTGGTTAAAAGTACAAAGACTTAGTGTTTAAAAGACAAACATCCCCTTTATAGCCTTAACAGACTGTACGGTCAAGTGCCGTTAGGGAGCACCTATGAAGGTCAACACGACACATGAAGAGGTAGGTGACCAGCACCGCGCCCGGCCGCCTTTGTCTCCCTAGTGGCAATGTTTACACACCGCACTAGGTACTCTTATGAGGCTGAGTCGAACTAGGGGAGGCCCCTGACCAGTTCAGAAAATCGTCGCTGGTGTTGGCCGTGAGCGGGGATTGGAACTCCGGTGGCCAGGTTTGTAGGCCAGCATAGCGTTCTTCTTCTTTGCGATTCTTCGAAGCACGATGGTCAGCCTCTGGACATCGTTGTCTTTCAGCTCGGCCTCGAAGTGTTTGGTAGAATTCGCAGGCAATACCAAGTATTACCTGACAGGGATCGCATAGCGTTAACGACAGAGCACACTGCCGCACACATCTGCGTCGAAGCACTCGCCATAACCTGAACGCCAGGCGTTATAATTACAACGACAAGCGTCGCGGGCTCGCGATGACCCGGGCAGAGGCGACGCTGCGTCTGCGGATCCCCCGTGCCTGTTCGCCGCGCGCGCGCTCGCTCCCCGCCTGCACCACGGCCATCGCCGCGGCAGATGCGGCCTGCCGACCGATAGTGGCGGCTCCGTGTGTCTGTGTAACGAGACCGGCCTGTTGTGCTTGGCCTGTGCGTGGAGCGCGCGTGGTGATGGCGTGAGATACGCGGGGTGGCGAGTTACAGGTGCGTCCTCTCACCGCGACTTAATAATTACACGATTTATAACGCGTGGCACGTGATCGTTCAATGTCGAAGCTATGCGAGCAAACCGCAGAGTCGGGGGAGGGGAAAGGCAGCCGGGCGGTCAGCCGGCGCCAACCCGCTACACACTGCTTGCCTATATATTATGATGTTATCGGCCAATTAATCAACGAGTGTTTTTTTTGTTGTGCGAGGAAACCGGAGAACCCGGAGGAAACCCACGCAGATCAGGGTGAGAGAACACACAAACTCCACACAAAAAGGCGCCCGAGGCGGGAGTCGAACCGCCTCGAGCTGGACTTTCTTTCTGTGAGGCTCAGATGTTATCACTGCGCCACCCTGCCGCCTAAACAATACATGCCCCCGCCATATCAATGTCGAATTTCCACCACTGTCTTGTGGCCATAACCAGATGAACACCACCTCAGTGCTCATTAGAGCAGAAAATCACTTTACATTTTTGTCTTCTACCTTAAAACGAAGCCGTTTGTCTCAAAAGGTTGTACATTTGACACACTCGGAACTTAGGACGCCTGAGGATACCTCCAACGTGGGAGGCATATCCCCTTGTGCGCCTCACACGCCGCTGGTCCGCTGTGATGGCTTTCTCCCAACACCACAGCTTTGCTATTGGACGCTTTTTGCCGTTGTTACAAATAAAGTATAAAATACGAAGTTTTACCCTTACCGGCAATAAGAACACAGTGTTAAGATGTTTAAACGACAATGCATTGCGACTCATTAATTTTGCATGGTTATGCCACAAGTATGTGTGGCTACCTGCACGTTGGAGCCTTTGTAAAAGGTGTTCACTTGGTGTTTAAACATCTTAACACTGTGTTCTAATTGCCGGTAAGGGTAAAATCTTGGTAATTTATACCACAGCTTTGATCCACCAGAGGCCCGAATCCACACCAACACGTTGCTTCTCTTGCAATTATATGTATTAACTCGTTCCACGTCTCCGTATCAACTGCAAACACAGCCCACGCGTTATTAAGCCACAATCATTAACTTCTCCTTCCTTCTTGCCGTTCCACGTCTCCGTATCAACTAACACACTGTCCACCAGGGTGGGCGTGACTCACTGTTCGCGGGGCGTGTCCATACCATGCATCAACGCCAATCATTAATTATCCTAATGTGTGCGACTTGTATACGTGCAAATTAACATACAGTTAGCCCTGGCCACACCAGCACCACGCCCGGCCGCCTTTGTCTCCCTAGTGGCAATGTTTACACACTACACTCATTTGAGGCTGAGTCGACCTAGGGGAGGCACAGGACCGGTTTAGAAAATCGTCACTGGTGTTGGCCGTGAGCAGGAGTCGAACTTAGGTTCCAGGTTTGTAGCCCAGCGCGCTAACCACCGCTCCCCACACCCACATCCTACCATTTAGGTGAAATCTGTCTCTCACCTGAAGAACACAGCGTAGAGCTCTTACGTGTAATTGTTAAAAAAAATGTTCCGCGGTAATTAGTGGAACTGCTATGTTTTGTCTGCGTCTGCCCACTGCGTAAATAACCTTTGTTTAACCCGCTGAGGGGCCATTGAGATACACATCACATTTTTCAGCACTTCACAAGTGGCAATCACAGCAATAGCCCTTAGAATGTTGTTTCAAATCATTTATTTATATTCATTTTGGTTTCTCTTGACTCCTTGATAGCATCATTCTCCAAACGAAGCGTGTGTTTTGCTAGAGGGAGAACAGCTCATACTATCTGCGCCTCACAGAATGAAGTTCTTGCCGGAGGCGGTTCGATTCCCACCTTGGGCGCCTTTCTGTGTGGAGTTTGTGTGTTCTCAGCCTGTTCTGCGTGGGTTTCCTCCGCATTCTCCAGTTTCCTCCCACAGCTAAATGATACTAATTAATAGGCCGATGATATAATATATAGGTTGCAGCGTGTGGCAATATGTTCGAGCCGGCAAACCGCCTGGCTGCCTCCGCCGATTTTTGGTTTCTTCATGCCTCTGAGTCGTTCTCCCTTCAAATGAATACCTGTGAATTTGAATGAATACGTGCCAGGCGTTATTATGATAGTAACTCGCACCGTGGGAGCAGGCAGCCGAACGGTGGCTTGCGGCGTTCGTGCGCGGCCGGGTGCGCGTGGGTCCCGTCCACACCGAGCGTCGATGCGGAACCACGGCGCACGGCTCCTGTCCGAGTGTGCGAGGGTGGAGACGCCACTGGGCACGGCGCCAGATGTACAGCCGCTCTGATTCGAGGTCGGGGTTGGTGGCCGCAAGGCGACATTAGGGCCTTGAGGACGTAGTAGGCGTGACGATGCTGAGATGTCTTGAGAAACACGCGGCTTGCCGCTTGCTTTGAGGAGGGAGTCATGCGCCAACGGTCGGTGGTTAGTCAAAGTGAAGAGCTTAGGGAGAATAGCAATAATAGTATTTTTTATTGTACAATTTAAAACGCGTGCAGTCTTCGTTCAACGTTAAAGGCATTAATTCGAAGAGAGAATGACTGAGAGGCGCGAGGGGGAAGACAGCCACGCAGTTAGCGGGTACCGACATTTTCCAGGCACGGCGTCCTATATAATATGTTGTTATCAGCCAATTAATTAGCGTTTTTTAGTTATGGAAGGATACCGGAGAACCCAGAGGAAACCCATGCAGAGCAAGGAGAGAAACACAGTCTCCGCTTAGAAACGTGCCCGAGGTGGGACTCAAACCGCTTTGGATTGGACTTTCTTTCCGTGAGGCGAGCATATTACGACCGCGCCGCCACCATGCCGCCCTGATAGAGCTGGGTTGGAGGCAGCTGCTCTGCGATTCACTTAAGAAAAACATCGAACAAGTTCCCAGTTTCACATTTTTTGAAATAGATGGTAAAGAAAATCATACAGCAAAGAAAATAAAGTAGGGTCTGAATTGGCATGTGTTTATTGTCACGTGCGGGTTTTTTATTATTTATTTTTGTAATTTCATGTTTATCTTCATAATGTAAATATTTCTGCTTTTCCCATTGCTAGAGCTTGTCAGACGTTGCGAGCCAAACTGTGGTTGCAATGGAGGCACTGCATGCATGTTCCGTGATTTTTGATAAGTCTATGTCAATAAATACACTTCGCATTAGTGAAAATTATACGCTTTTGGAATGAGGTGCTGGACATTTAGATCAGCCGATTAATTGCGAGTTTAAGCGCATAAACGTTAAAACGTTCAAAAACACTGGAGACGAACTGGACAATGTGTGTTGAGATCAAACACGACTTCTGTTTACACAATTATGAGGCACTATTCGAGAATGAATTTCAATACTTGTTTGCATTAATGGAACTACAGTAGAGCTCTCCTCCCATAGCACGCTGGCAACGACAGGCAGGTATTTTCTCAGCAAAGTGCCCAATGACCCATGCCGCTTTGTACAAAAAGTGCCCCGGTCATTTTCATGCTTCTGTAGAGATCCATGCCAACCACACGGCCATCACATTGGCAACTGCTTTGAAATGTAATTACAGAAACCCAACAGCGGAACTGAAATCACTTCAAGCGCTGGCGGTGAATGCTGGGTTTAGACGGTTCAGTGGGAAGCATTTGCCATTGCATGCCACCTGCGGAAAAGAACGCGCCCACTCGGGCCGGCCGTGGGGTATAAGTATTCTCTCTTGTTTCCATTTCATGGGGGCAAGGCGTTTTCAAATGTCAGATATTTAAGCTTCAAACTTCTTCTTCTTTGCGATTCTTCAAAGCGCGATGGTTATATTACAGTTTCCCATTTTCTTACACAGCCCCTTGCATTTTCCTTGAACTCCGCAAGGTCTTTTGAGCTGCAGAGGTTGGGTAGAAGAGCACAGAC
>JAZEWU010000004.1:919175-933227 GCA_036362915.1 Geotria australis | reverse complement strand
CGTCCCAGTAACCCTATTATATTATTTTTGAGTCTCGACGGTTGGTCGTAAAGTCTAACGACGACCGCTCCAGCTGCGGTACTATTACATCGGCTGGCCGTGCTGCAGCAAGGCGGACTTATTTCTTATTGTCTGGGTCTCAGTCCGTGTTTGGGTGTCTTGCAGCTGGTTGTGTTTTGTTTACAAACTGTTATCAGGGTATTTTTGGCTTAGGACCGAATCGACTTACGACGGGGTCATTCGAACGTAACCCCATCGTAAGTCGAGGAGAGACTGTATCACTTGTGTATAAAAATGTAATGTTTTTACATACAGTAAACTCTTCATTTTTGCGTGGGATACGTTCCAGAAATGGGCGCGAATCCCAAAAATCGCGAATACCGTTTTTACATTTTGCTAGATGCACTGTCCCTTGCGCTCGTGTTTCTTTCGCCAGGTATACAGTATTGCAACCGTCGCGAATTTGCGAAACCACGAATGTTAAACTTAAGGGTTTACTGTATTATGTTTTAAACAACAATTGCCATTTTTAGCCGTGACGTGTTTTGTGATCCCACAGATGAACTGACAGAAGATGATCGTATTGTTCTATTTAACAAATTGAATCTCGTATTTGTATTTATACAATATTTGTATTTATACAGTCCTCTTTTTATTCTCAAACGTAAAGGTCAGGTTGTTTTGCTTCTCCATTAATTGTTTCCATAAATAAGAAGGTAAAGGTGGTGTATTCTTTATGTATAGCTATGAACTTGCGTGACAACTCAGATTATTAATAATACGTATATTAAACCAAAACATATTCCACAGCACTCTTTGCCCTCTTATCGTAAACCAAGTTATTAATACGTGTATATATTTTTCATTTTTTTCAAATTGTAAAACTGTAAGCAAGAATATAACTGTTTAGGGATTATCCAGGAGCAAAACAATTATTCTATGCAACGGTAGTCCTTTTCAAATTATGAATATGCAGCTCTGTGAGTGTTGTAAATTGAGACTGTTCAATTGCGTAACATCTGCACAAGTAGCGCATGATGGGGGGGTTTCCGCCGTTCTCATTAAAGATGACTGAAACGTGGCGGCCGGAGAATTTCCCTCCGGCCGCGGTTGTAATTAAAGCGCACGCTCCATTAGCGAGGTCGCAGCTCCGACCCAGATGTTCTCAAAGTACCGCGCTCACCAACCCTGTCGCTGGTCGCCGGGACCCCGCCTAGATTAAAACCACACGGCACGAACCTGTGCGCTTTCAGTACCGTCCATCCATCCATCGTCAGAAACCGCTTAATCCTATACAGCAGTGGTCCCCAACCACCGGTCCGTGGACCGGTACCACTCCGTGGGTCATTTGGTACCGGGCCGCACAGTCTGAAAGATGTTTTATTTTGAAAAATGACCGGATAATTCAGCGTAATGGTGAGTTGTATTTTTTATGCACTTTATATTTGTTTTTATGCCGTTCGTATTATTTTATTTCGTCATATTTATCCCCCCACACCTTGAAGGCCGGTCCGCGAAAATATTGTCTTACATGAAACCGGTCCATGGCGCAAAAAAGGTTGGGGACCCTGCTATACAGGGTCACCGTGAGCCGGAGCCTATCCCAGTAGTCACAGGGCACAAGGCAGGGCTATACCCAGGATCAGACGCCAGTCCATCGCAGGGCACCGGGGGCAATTTAGTCAGCAGGCAAATTTACCTATGCAGCAGCATGTCTCTGGACTGTCTGAGGAAACCAGAGTGCCCGCCGAAAACCCACGCGGACACAGGGAGAACATGCAAACTCCACATAGAAAGGCACCCGAGCCTGGATTTGAACCCGGGACCTTCTTGCTGTGAGGCAGCAGCGCTACTCACCACGCCACTGTGCCGCCCGGTTTCAGTACAGTTTGTTTTGTCTTGATTTTCTAAGGCCATCGTATCTGTTGTCTGGTGGGTGCCTATTATCGTGAGTCGGCGTGGTGCCTAGCCACACCGATCCTATTACTGCTCGTGGGGTTAACGAGTCACCCACACGAGACACCTCTCAAGCAGATGTGCGGTCATTGGCATCTTGTTATCTGAGTCAAAGTCAAGCCCCAGTGGCTTGATGTTTAAATGATTGGTTAGACGACGCTCTTCACAGGATGACCAGGATGACCACTGGTGGGGGGGCTTGTGTGTTCCAATGATCTTCAGAGCTATGTCGTCTGGAGTCCAGTACTCCTGGTAGGGTCACCCATGGCGAACAGGTCTGAGGAGAGGTTCCAGACGAAGCACGGCCACCCAAAGACCTTCATGATGGTTCGAAATAATATCATGAGAACCCTGCCCGGACTAGGGTTACCGGGACCCAACCCTGGGGGTGGTGTCCGTCGGCAAGCGCCTGGTGGCCAGATGACCCACGTAGCCCGGTCGGGCCCAGCACGAAATGGATACGTGGAGCAGCCTTGTGGGCCCACCACTCGCAAGGTGAAGGGTGAGGGTCGGGTGCGATGCCCTCACGGGAATGAAAAGGACGGACTTAGACGGACTAGACCACACTAACAATTACGTTTAATTTTGAATATCCCACGGCGCCCCTGTGAGTTAGCTGCTGCGCCCCGGAGCGCTGCGGTGCACACTGTATTATAATGTTATCGGCCAATTCATTAATAAGTGGGGTTTTTTTTTAGTTCTGGGAGTAAACTGGAGAACCCGGAGGAAACCCACGCAGAACAAGGGGCGAACACACAAACTCCACACAGAAAGGCGCCCGAGGCGGGAATCGAGCCGTCTCAAGCACGGACTTAGACGGACTAGACCTTTGCATTGGAAACTGGCTGTTGGGACGTGGAATATCACATCTCTGGCGGGGATAGAGCCGGAGCTTGTAGAGGAGGTGAAAAAGTACCAACTTCACATAGTTGGTCTGACCTCCATACACAGCATTGGCTCTGGAACCAAACTTCCTGATCGGGGGTGGTCTCTCTCCTACTCTGGGGTGGCCCCTGGTGAGCGGCCTAGGGCGGGTGTGGGGATACTCACAAGCCCCCGGCTTGGTGCTGCACAGTTGGAGTTTTTCCTGGTGGACGAGAGGGTCGCCGCAATGAGACTTCGGGTCTCGGAGAGGAAAACTTTTACTGTTGTTTGTGCGTATGCACCAAATAGCAGTTCAGAGTATTCGGCCTTCTTGGAGTCAGTTGATGCGGTGCTCGATAGGGTGCCATCTACTGACTCCATAGTCCTACTGGGAGAGACTTCAATGCACACGTGGGGAACGATGGAGATACTTGGAGGGGCGCGATTGGGAGGAATGGCCTCCCTGATCTGAACCTGAGCGGTGAGTTGTTGCTTGACTTCTGTGCTAGTCATGGATTGTCCATAACAAACACCATGTTCGAACACAAGGAGGCTCATAAGTGTACCTGGTACCAGAGCTCTTTGGGCCAAAGGTCAATGATCGACTTTGCAGTTGTTTCAGCAGACCTGGGGCCGTATAATAATAATAGCATTTTTAGAGCGCTTTTCACCCAAGGGTCACAAAGCGCTGCACAGGGCTGCGGAGAGAACGACATGTCAAAAACAGCCGAGAACGGCAAATCAGCAACATTTTTTTTTTTTAATAATCCGAGCTGTGGAGAGAACGGCAAGTCAACAATGGGGAGACAGAATAACTGAGAGTCAAGCAATAGCGATAAACATCTCGGCACGGCACCACTGACCCGCACCAACAGTCTAAGCCAGGAATAAATGTTCCTATGAAGGCGCAGGTAGGAAGAGAGCCAACATTCTGGCACGACAGCATTGAGCCGCATCAGAAGTCCTAACAGGACGGCTTGAAGGCTTTACGGAACAAGTAAGTCTTGAGACAAGATTTGAAGATGTTCAAGGACTCTGCTGAACGAATTTCCACTGGAAGAGCATTCCAGAGTCTTGGAGCAACGCGCGAGAAGGCTCTGTCGCCCATCGAACGGAGGTGTGACCTGGGGACATACAGCAAGCGTGCATTGGAGGATCGTAGTTGTCGTGTTGAGGAGGGTGCCTGAAGAAGGTCACGGATGTATGTCGGAGCTGCGTCAGTGAGAGCTTTGTAAGTGAGAAGGAGAATCTTGACTTCAATCCTGTATTTAACAGGTAACCAATGGAGAGACATTAGTACTGGGAATATGTGATCATGGATGGGTGTGCCTGGCAGCCGCGTTCTGCACACGTTGGAGACGATTGATCAAGTTGGCAGGGATGCCAGGAAGCAGTGCATTGCAGTAATCGATTTGTGAGGCGATGAAGATGTGTATTAGCTTCTCAGCATCAGCAGGTGACAGGATGTTGCGCAGTCTGAGATGAAAATAGGCTACGTTCGTCACCTTGTTGATGTGTGTGTCAAAAGTGAGTGAGGAATCAAGAGTCACACCTAGACTCTGGACTGCATTAGCAACTTCGGTTGTCTGGTCGCCAAGCATCAATTGGATAGGTTCAGCCTTGGACAATTGCTGCGGGGTTCCGACAAGTAAGACCTCTGTTTTTTTGCCATTAAGTTTTAGAAAATTTGAATTGAACCAGGCCTTCACAGTAGACAGTGAAGAAGACATGCAAAGACTAGATGCATTGATGGATGACTTTGCATGGATATAGATTTGGATGTCATTGGCATAGCAATGATAGTTAAGATCGAGGCTGCACAGGATATGGCCAAGAGGTTGTAGGTAGATGCTGAAGAGGAGAGGGCCGAGAACTGAAGCCTGAGGAACTCCAGACAAAACAGGAAGAATCTCCGAGTTTTGTCCTTCAAGGCTGACAAACTGCTTCCAGTTGGAAAGATAGGATCCCAGCCAATTCAAGGCAAATCCAGAGATCCCCATACTCTCAAGACGCCCAAGTAAGATATGTTGATCAATGGTATCAAAGGCAGCACTTAGGTCCAGGAGGACAAGAATACTTGGCAAGCCTTTATCAGCAGCGACGAGTAGATCATCAACTACTTTTACCAAGGCAGTTTCAGTACTATGGCCGAGTCTGAACCCAGATTGAAAGGGATCGAGGAGGTCATTGTTAAGAAGATGTTTCTGGAGTTGTGCAACTACAGCACGTTCAAGGACCTTAGAGATGAACGGTAGATTTGAGATGGGACGATAATTATCAGGGATGCTACAATCAAGGCCAGGTTTTTTAAGCAAGGAGGAAACCGCGGCACATTTGAACAGTGGGGGAAAGATACCAGAGTGGAATTAGTTATTGAACATATTAGTGACGTACGTGGCAAGGGATTTGAAATTTGCCCGGATGAATTTGCATGGGAAAGGATCCATGGTGCAGTTTGAGGGCCGGGATCTGGTAACTAGGGAGGAGACCTTGGATTCCGTTAATGCGGAAAATTTCAGGAGTTTTGATGTCAAGGAAGGTGGAGTAACGATTATTGTGCTATTGGTTGGTGATTGAGGCTGAGTAGAGATACGATTGGCTTCGTTTTTTTCAGAGAAAAACTGAATCAACTGATCCGCCTGATCTTTATTAGTGACGGCAGATGAGGTTGAGTGACTGGTAGGATGAAGGAGCTGATTAATGGTCGAAAAGAGAAAGTTGGGCTTGTCACAGTTATCGGCCAGAATTCTGGAAAGATGGCTGGTACGGGCACAGAGAAGTGCCTTCCGATAATGGAGGGGTTTTTCCTTAAATATTTCACTGTGAACGATGAGGCCAAATTTTCTCCAAGTCCGTTCAGCCCTGCATGCATTCGCCTTGAGATCCCGGTGTTCAGCAGTATACTAGGGGGATGGTTTTCTGTCCGAGATATAGAGTGATTTTAATGGGGCCAAATCATCACGTAAGCTTAAGATCACATTGTTGTAAGATTATGCTGTCGCATCAGGGGCAGAGTGAGCCGAGGCCGAGAGTGAAGTACTCTGGATTGCAGTGGCAAATATGTCTGGAGTGAGGGCGCTAAGGTTTCGAAATTGGATATGGCGCTTGGTGATGGAAATGGGAGGCGGTATTTGGAAACACAGCAAAATGATCAGACAAACCAGGATCAGTGATGGACAAGTTGGTTACCAAGATGTCCCGGGAGCAAACCAAATCAAGAGTGTGGCCGCAACTGTGAGTGGGAGATGTCACGTGTTGAGTGAAGCCCAGTGAGGTCAGAGTGGCCATGAGATCCCTTGCAAGAGGGCTCTTTAGAGAGTCAACATCGATGTTGAAATCACCAAGAATCAGGATCCTTTCAGAACAGGAGCATATCTTAGAAAGCAGCTCAGACAGTTCATTGACAAAAGAAGTGGAAGCTCCAGGTGGGCTGTAGAGCAGCACCAACTTCACAGGTTGAGCCGTCCAGCAATCCAGAGACATATGCTCAAATGAATTGAAGGTCGGCGACAGAATCAGTCGGATGTCGGAAGAAGCATGGTGGAGAACTGCAAGGCCGCCACCACGGCCATTTGAACGAGCCTTCTGATGGAATGTAAAGTCTTGCGGTAAAGCCTGGTTCAATGTGAGAAAATCGTCTTGATGATGCCAGGTTTCTGTGAGGCAAAGTAGGTCCAGACTGTTGTCTGAGATCAGCTCGGCAATGAGTGGGGCTTTTTCAGTGTTCAGACACACATCAACAAGGTGACGAAGGTAGCCTATTTTCATCTCAGAAACATAGCCAGACTCCGCAACATCCTGTCACCTGCTGACGCTGAGAAGCTAATACACATCTTCATCGCCTCACGAATCGATTACTGCAATGCACTGCTCCCTGGCACCCCTGCCTAGCTGATCAATCGTCTCCAACGTGTGCAGAATGCAGCTGCTAGAGTCCTCCCTGGCACACCCATCCATGATCACATATCCCCAGTACTGATATCTCTCCATTGGTTACCTGTTAAATACAGGATTGAATTCAAGATCCTCCTTCTCACTTACAAGGCTCTCACTGACGCAGCTCTGACATACAGCCGTGACCTTCTTCAGGCACCCTCCTCAACACGAAAAACGATCCTCCAATACACGCTCGCTGTATGTTCCCAGGTCGCACCTCCATTTGATGGGTGACAGAGCCTTATCGCGCGCTGCCCCAAGACTCTGGAATGCCCTTTCGCTGGACATTCATTCAGCGGAGTCCTAGACCATCTTCAGATCTCGTCTCAAGACTCACTTGTTCCGTAAAGCTTTCAAGTCCTCCGGCTAGGACAACTGATGCGGCTCAATGCATGCAAGCCAAGATGTTGGCTTTCTTCCTACCAGCACCTTCATGGGAACATTTATTCCTGGCTTAGACTGTTGGTGCGGGTCAGTGGTGCCGTGCCGAGACGTTGGCTCTCTCTCTCTCCAGATCTGCGTCTGCTCGGGAAAATCTGTTCCCTCATTGCTTGTTGGAGAATTATTAGTATTTTTATCTGCCGTCTTTATGTCATATGTCCTATAATCTATCGATATTGCTTGACTCTCAGTTAATCTGCGTTGTTGTTGTTGACATGCCCTTCTCTCCACAGCCTTGTGCAGCGCTTTGCGACCCTTGGGTGAAAGGTGCTCTATAAATGCTATTATTATTAATATTGGCTGCAAAAACCTATGATTTGTGCCTAATTCATGAAAAGCCAGGGATATTTTAAGACATGTGTAAATCACAGATCCTGCCAATAGACACATTGTTTAATTGCACAAGCAAAGGAATATTAGGAATATTGTTCTATGTGGACGTCTATCAAAAACCATATTACAGATGGCAAATTATGCAATCAACTTTCCAACAAACATACGCATTCACAGAGATGTTCAGCTGGACTGAATGAGCACTGAGAACACGGAATGCACTCTTTGAGTAGCAAAACAAATAATGAATTTACATCTCTTATGAATTTGGTTTTGTTTGGCCACTTTTTGTTCATTTCCACTGTGTTATGCTTTTGCGTTGGGAATAGAGGGAATAACAGCCGAGAGACAGGAAAGGCTGTAAGGTTGACGTGTGCTTTATGTAAAAATCCAAACTATGCTCGTGTTTTTATTGAAACTAAGTTTGGATCATTACGGAAACGTGTTTTAGTGAGACAAAACACTGCAATGGGCCCAAATCCAAAATTTATATGAATACACATTGATTTAAAATATTGATGTGTTGGCATTAACCATGCTCCTATGTATATTTGGCCTCTGGCCCTATGGTTAGAATACTTTACTTACAATTGGAAAGTGGTTAAAACGTGGGTTAGGGGACAACACAACCCTTTCAGGGTCAAGAAAATAAGTACCACTTTGTCGGATATCAGCAGTAATAAGTAACTGGTTGTCGAGTGATCTCCCTCTCGACACAGCTATCCCGAAATAACAGCTCTGAAGCGCAACCATCATGAATAGAGCCATGAAAATCTACATTACTATGCCTTGATTTGTTTTACTTTTATTGTACAGCGCCGAGAGTTCTGTATGAAAAATGCATTTTAAAATAAAAATTATTACTATTAATAAATCGCCTTCAAAATAGATAAGCATACAACTGTACTCCCTGCCATTGGGTCGATGAGTGTGTAACATATACTCGTGTTTTGTCAGGTTGATAGATGCATGAAGGAGACGTGTTGCTGTTTATCGACAGTAAACGTTCACGTCACTCCGGATGTGATTCTGCCTGCACATGCGTGGTTTTCGTCCGTTTATTGTCGTTTCAAAGTTTTTATTTTGTAGGTGAATTTGTAAGTACTGTACACTTTACTTCTTAAAGAACGCAGTGATGTTCATACCGCTCTCAAACAATCATTTTGTGTCACCTGTGAATTTAAGAAACGTGTTAGTTCATTACCATATTTACAAACCTTAAACCGTGTGTCCTTGGTGGCCTGTAATTTACCCAAGTGATCAAAAACCATGATTCCAGATATGAAACATCTAATACTCACCAGTGTAATGTCCCCTTGTGCTATCAGTTTGAAGTGTGCTATCAGTTTGAAGTGTGTCACCAGTGTAATGCAGCGCTTTGTGACCCTCGGGTGAAAGGCGCTATATAAAACGCTATTATTATTATCTTAATGTCCTCATCTCCATGTATGTTTGCTATTTAATGCTCAGTCTCCATTCAGCAGTGATACACCATTTCCTCCTGGATTGTAATAAAGACTGGGTGGCGTGTGTCCTTTTCTATCAATCAATTGAATAAGGAGACCAATATGCTTGTTACTTCATATATTACTTGTATTGCATAAAATAGTTTATTTGTGATGAAACATGGGGTATGTTATAATTTGCAATGGCTGTGGGAGAATTAGTGAATCATTTTTCATTCAAGGCTAAAGTCGCCGTTATTCCGTGGGAATAATGATGATTTTCATCACGCTGCGAGACAAGTGGAAGATTGCCAGTTCAAATCGTGGTCAGTGGGCAACTAAACTCATCATCCCTCTGAGACTGATAACACAGTAGGTACTACGATGAGGGATGTCGACAGTGTTTGTCTGACAGAAAATCGGAACCCCAGCATGTGAATGTGGAATTTCCACGTCTGGTGTCAGTGGAGATGTTAACTTCTTGTCAGCGCAGGAAACACGTTGACTTAAATGTGTGTCGGCATATACACCACAGTCGATGAACCATTAAAGCTCTGAAAAGCAAACAGTGGAGCTGTTGATGTAATAATAATACTCTAAAAATGTCACTGCTGGCCCTCCCCGACACCCCACTATCCGGGGTCACACCACTTGTAACCAATAATGACCCTCTGCAGGCATTAGCGAACATTTCTTTTTCAGGATTTGGGTTACAAATAAATTGCTTCCATCTGTGAGGTTAACGCCACAGGAATATGATGGTATGTTGTGTTCGCATTAAACCCCGTCGCTTGTCTCTGCTTTGCCGAGTATTCGCAAGCTATTTCCAACACGAGGTGCGCATCTGTCCAACGGTGCTGGCACTTGGTTACATTCAGAAACCATCCATCCATTATCAGAAACCATCCATCCATTTTCAGAAACCGCTTAATCCTATACAGGGTCGCGGTGAGCCGGAGCCTATCCCGGCAGACACAGGGCACAAGGCAGGGCTATACCCAGGATGGGACGCCAGTCCATCGCAGGGCGTCTGGGGAAATTTTGTCAGTACGCCAATTAACCTGGTAAGCATGTCTTTGGACGGTGGAGGAAACCGGAGTGCCCGGCGAAAACCCACGCGGACACGGGGAGAACATGCAAACTCCACACAGAAAGGCACCCCGAGCCGAGATTCGAACCCGGGAACTTCTTGCTGTGAGGCAAGAAGGTGATGCCTCCAACGCGGAAGGCGAAACGTTTCGAGGGAGAGAGGCAGATCGCTCAGTGACACGGCTATCCCGAACGAACAGCTCTGAAGAGCAACCATCATGAATCGAGCCGTGAAAACCTGTCCAAAACTGCTTGCCTTTGGGCAACACTTGGATAGCAGAGAGATTGGGCTATAAAATATGTTATCTATGGTGTGATCACAAGCTGGTCCTGAGTACCTGAGCCAAAATAATAGGTTTATAATCTCACGTCTTTAATCAATTTACATTATGTTATTGTGTGTCAGATGCAGCACTTGAGGACCCACAACAATTATTGTGGATTAGCAGGCAGCGCACCAGCAGTCATGCCTGTACGAGGAGGACGAAGTGGGCAATTTAGTTTCCCCAGAGACTCCACTTTGTTACGCTGCTGATGTGTGCAATGAAATGTAACCTGTCAGGCGATAGATTTAATGCAGCACATAAAGAGCTTGAAAGGCCGGTTAGTAACCCCATCACGCTGACCGCCCTCCCCACCCCACGCCAAGACAACTCTGAACTCGTAAGAAAGTTCAGGTCAACAGCCCCAGTGCTGGAATTCTGGAACATGTCAGCTTGTGTGCATTCCACGTGCAATGCCTACAACATGTTGTTGACACGAGTGAGCTTCGGGAATTTTGGACATTTGAAAAAATAAAGGGAATCTCCATCCACTTATAAACACGTGTAGTCGCAGATGAATACGCGCTCTGTTACTTGAGGATGTTAAAGAAAATTGGTTTTGTTCACATTTGCCGTAGGCCCCCTTTTACTCTCACCAGAAGTCAGTGAATAATTTTGATTAAAGTTCAGCTGCATCCATTTCACGGTAAGTTTTCTGAAGCTGCTGCTCGGTGTGGACAGCCATGCAGTATATCATGGATAGAGCATACTTCTTTTCTGGTTGAATTAGGACAATTATTCATCGCTTTTCTAATCCCGTGTGAGTTGCAAGGATTTCGGGGTATTAGGGCTCGCTACTGTTCTTATACTTTTATATATTTAGAGGAGATAAATACAGATGGCAGGTCGCACTGCAACAGCCGTGGGAACATCTGCACAGAGACGTTAAGCATCTAAATGAGCTCGCAGGAGCAATCGTCTTTTGATTCTATATTTGGCAGCATGGCCATGTCATTAGCATTGGGAATGCGTCAGCCAATGTCACTTCTTACACTTTTTAAAATATCAAGCTATTTATGTCCACGTGTGTTGCATGTATACGTGTCTAAAACATGTTGTGTTCATGTTCCACAATGGTTAAACACTTGCCCAGGCCTCAAGTCTTCTTAGCAATTATGCTTTATATTACCCAGCACGGTGGTCCGGTGAGTAGCGCTGCCACCTCACAGCAAGAAGCACCCGGGTTCGTATCCCGGCTCGGGTGCCCTTCTGTGTGGAGTTTGCATGTTCTCCCCGTGTCCGCGTGGGGTTTCGCTGGGCACTCCGGTTTCCTCCCACTGTCCAAAGACATGCTGCTGCCTAGGTTATCAGGCCTGCGGACTAAATTGCCCCCGGTGCCCTTTGATGGACTGGCGTTCCATCCTGGGAAAGCCCCACCTTGAGAGCTATGTATGCCGGGATAGGCTCCGGCTCACCACGATCCTGTACAGGATTAAGCGGTTTCTGGCAATAGATGGATGAATCGTCAGGGATGCCAGTAGACTCGAGCATCGTCCCACATCACTTGGGCGGGGAGACGTGACTTGACGAGGCAAGGTCAAAAGGTCACGCGTCTCCAACAACCCAGCGTGGACGCTCCAATGCCGACATGCACGTCTACTCGCACGATTGTAAGAACACACCGTCAACCCATTAAGTCGATGATTCACTTTCTCGTGGAGATTAAGTTTGCCGTGACATAATTCCCTTCTCTGCTGAGTCCTTTCTTCTTGTGATGTGTCGTGGAGACGTTAATGTAAACCAGCGGCTGATGAACCACCGCTTGTGATGAATGTGCGCACAGATGATGCCCTCTTGGTAAGTGTGCACTCACATGTATGTAGCGTAAAGGGAAGGCTAGGATGGCAGTGGGTTTTGAATTGCGTGGGTTTATGTTGTCACCCTGACTATCAGAGCCAGCGAGGCTGCCGGACTAATTGAAAACAGAAATGTTTCATGGAACAACTTTGGCTTTGCATTACAGGACGCCTGTCAACCATGCGCGGGTGGTGCATTAGTGCGTCACACACACACACAGTGCATTAGTGCATTACACACACACACACAGTCCATTAGCCCGTTCTGCCTATGGTTTCTTTCTCCCCAAATGAATTTGTGAAGTTAATGTGGCCCTTGCACTATATTGAGCATGTAAGCTGTGAACAAGGCTCTCCAAGCTAGTCGTTTGTTCACGTGCAACATTTTATCAATGTGCACGCTACACGTGCTTTCACACGTGCTGTTTCATTCTCAATGTTTAATTCCCAAGCTTCCGCAGATTCATAACGTCTCCATACTTGCTTTTGGGATTATTTAATTTAAATTTAAAGTGTTAACGTAAAATTTCTTTAAATAATTACAGGAAAGCGGTGTACTCTTTAAAAAATTGTTTAAGTGGTGCATATTTTATGTATTAATGTATTTGCATATGCATAATAATAATACAATTTATAACGCGCAAATTCCACATCTGATCATCAGACGAGACACGGATATGGAGGCACCAGGAAACCACAGAGGGCGGCATGGTCGGAGTTGTGAGTAGCGCTGCCGCCTCACAGCAAGAAGTACCCGGGTTCGAATCCCGGCTCGGGTGCCTTTTTGTGAGGAGTTTGCGCGTTCTCCCCGTGTCTGCGTGGGTTTTCGCCGGGTACTCCGGTTTCCTCCTACAGTCAAAATACATGCTGCTGCATAGGTTAATTGGCCTGCGGACTAAATTGCCCCCTGTGTCCTGTGATGGACTGGCGTCCCATCTTGGGTATGCCCCTGCCTTGCGCCCAGTGTCTGCCGGGATAGGCTCCGGCTCACCGCGACCCTGTACAGCATTAAGCGGTTTCTGACAATGGATGGATGGATCAGTGTATTCGAAGCAGCCTTAATCATTTAATTTTTGTTGCTTTGCTTTTTATTAGTTGTTTTTTTCTGTCGTTGTTGACATGCCGTTCTCTCCGCGGCCCTTGTGCAGCGCTTTGTGACCCTCGAGTGAAAGGCGCTTTATAAAATGCTATTATTATTACATGTCCAGGATTTTTTGTCCGCATCGCCGATATCGATCATCAGTGCATGCCCGCCGCCTGGTGGCCCATTACACTCACTGCTACTCAACGAGGATGTATAACACAGTGGTCCCTCGCTTTATGATAATTAATCCGTTCCAGAACACGTGTGAGGACCCTTGTCGACCCTCTTGTCAGGATGGGCCGTCGGGTCCTTTACCACGTTCCAGGACGTAAGACGAACGCCACGGACACCAGAGCACACGGTGGTCGGTGCGGCCCAGGGCCACCCTCTCGCAGAACAGATGAAGGGCGAGGCGTGGCAGTTGCAAGAGGTTGAGCCAAGTCGTTTAATTCACCAACGTAGTGTCGTTCACCAACGCAGTGTCGTTCACCAACGCAAGACTTCCCACAACGCACAGCAGTCCATCACTACGAGCGCTCGCTTGCTCAGCTTGCTATCACTGAGCTCCCCAGCTCACAGGCACACCGTTTAGTTACTATCTAGCAGTGGAGCGCCGCAGCACGCACACCACGCCAACTTCCCCAGCTCACAGAACACGCTGGACGGGCCGTGTCAAGCACCCCCGGGCCGCGCCAGAAGCGCGGCCTCCCTAAGCAGACCTCCAAAAGCCAAAAACCAACATCCTGGGCGTTCGCCTTTTATCCTCTAAAACTCCCGCGTAAACT
>JAZEWU010000004.1:898214-910885 GCA_036362915.1 Geotria australis | reverse complement strand
TTACGGGATTCCTGCGACACAAACACTGTCCGATAGTGTGAGACAGTGACGGTGCACTGCGGCAGCCATCTCCAGTCGCGTACAGTTCGGGTTTTACACATTCTTGGAGCGAAGACGTTTTAAAAGTAATCCAACAATTAATTGTCAGAAACCGCTTAATGCTCTACAGCGTTGCGGTGAGCTGGAGCCTATACCGGCAGACACAGGGCGCAAAGCAGGGCTATACACAGGATATGACGCCAGTCCATCACACGGCACCGGGGGCAATTTAGTCCGCAGGCCGCACAGAAAAAAAACAGGAAAACCGGCGAGGATTAAAAAGAAATGCTTTAAATAGTATCAATCGGGCAAAGCGACACCAGACAACAAAGAAAGTCTAAACATGCATAAACAGTGAAAATATGAATTTCAAGGCTTAAGTGCGGGAGAGGGAGCCGCCGTCTCCCGCCTGGGTGCGATGCCCCCTGGAAGGCTCCCCCGGGAAGTCTACAAGGCACGGCCCACTGGGCGGAGACCTAGAGGCCGACCCAGGACACGCTGGAGGGATTACATCTCTCGGCTGACCAGGGAACGCCTGGGAATCCCTCAGGAAGAGCTGGAATCTGTTCCTGAGGAAATGGATGTCTGGTCCACCCTCCTTGGACGGCTGCCTCCGCGGCCCTCACCAGGACAAGCGGCTTGGAAAATGGATGGATGGTAAACGTAGGCTTTTGAATGTCCTGTAATCCTTGTGTGGCCCTGCAGAGGTGGCTCGAGTCCCAGGCTTCCTCTCCATGGCGGGTCTGGAGCTGCTGTTTGAGGGCGCGGCGAGCAGCGTGGTGTCTCCGTCAGACGCGCTGCTGTGCATCCTGCACTGGGAGCTCGTCATGGCCGGGTACAAGTGCAGGGGGCTCGGCGAGCAGGTGCACCACCGCCCACACGCTCCCTCCCCTCTTGTCACGTCCACTAGCAACAGTTCTGCACTCGTGACCCCGGTTGTCACAATGCTCCCGCTCGATCCAACCATTTATGTCAGAAACCGATTAATCCTGTACAGAGTTCTGGTGAGCCGGAGCCTGTCTGGGAGGCAGGGCCATATTCAGGATGGGACGCCAGTCCATCACAGGGCACCAGGGGCAATTTAGTCCTCAGGCCAATTAACGTATGTAGCAGCATGTCTTTTGACGAAGGCGGAAACCAGAGAGCCCGGCGAAAACCCACGTGGACTAGGGGAGAACATGCAAACTCCACACAGAAAGGCACCTGAGCCTGGATACGAACCAGCGGCCTTCTTGCTGTGAGGCGGCAGCGCTACTCACAGCTCTAGTGATGTCTTTTGGAGATGGAAACCTTTTCTACTTGTTTTGGATAAAACACCAATGGCTCGGGGCTCCCTCCTCTGGTGCCTTTATGTGACAGCATGCAGCAGCGCACCTGGATGCAATGACATAGCTTGTGACCAAATGTTGGGTGGCCATAGCCACCCTAATGTTTCATTCTGCTCGAATATATTTCACTGCTATTCAATGAGTGATGAAGGGAAAACCTAAGAGCATATGATGAGTTGATGTTAGGGTGGCAGGGTGGCACAGTGCCTCACAGAAAGAAAGTCCTGCCTGAGGTGGTTCGATTCCCGCCTCGGGCGCCTTTCTGTGTGGAGTTTGTTCTCCCCTGTTCTGCGTGGGTTTCCTCCCACAACGAAAAAAAATTAATTTGCCAATTACATTATTATATAGGACGCAGTGTCTGGCAATATGTTGGCGCTGGCTAACAGCCTGTCTGCCTTCCTGCCTCTGTGGTTTCCTCGCGCCTCTGAGTTGTTCTCTCTTCCAATGAATATGTGCACGTTATAAATAGCAATTATTATTATAAAAAGTGTTGGTGAGGTGCGGTGACATCAACAGCTTTGGCCATGGTCTTGATTCAAAAACATTGTTTTGTGCTTCAATCTTTCTGTAGGCTTCATTGTAGGATATGTGATTAAGAATACTGCGTTGATAATTATGGTGTCATAGCATGGTGATCTATATGGCGTGTCATGAGTACATTTTCATGATGTCATTTTGCAGGCTGCTGAAAGTGACAGGCCCAGTGAATTGCTTCCAAAAGGATGGAGTGATGTCAAAGACGTGTACACAATGAGATATGCATCCAAAGACCGTTCCTTTATTTTGAAGGTCATCCCCATTGAGAATGAAGCTATTATCAATTTAATGGCAAGTACTCCTGCGACACAACAAACACCCGAATTGACAAAAATATTTTTTTTTACAAAAGTAACAAATGAACCAAACCATAACAAACATTTATGCACGTAATTAATCAAATAAGCAAAGAAACATACAGTTATACATAGCGATGGGAAAAACATTATTGGTAGCTTTTTCAAGATTGAGAGGCAACAAGTGCAACATTTTCAACATTTCAAACACAAATTAAGATTTGCAATCACAACTAGGCAGCTCTTAATGTGTAGCACAATTTGTTTTTACTAAGACTAAAATGAAAGCAATATATATGTTGCAGATAAAATTGTCTAAACTGGTCCACACTAACCTTATCCTGGCACGTACCATAATGCTCTAGACATCCTTAGCAAACAGTCATTTGGAAGCGATTTAACAGTAATTTTAAAACTGTGCTTGGTTTTAATGTCAAGATAGATATAGATAGGTATTATTGTTACAGCAAAAAATACCCATTGAGCTTGCAAGTGTTTCGCGGGATTCCTGCGACACAACAAACACGCGAATTGACAAAAATAAATAAAAATACAAAAATCACAAGTGATGCCTAGCATGTTTAAATTACTTTCCCATACAATTTCTGTTCTGCATGGAGTAGATTTATTTTCATTTTCGTTTTGGTGTCTATTTGCAGGATACAACAACTCAACAAGTAGTAGATTTAACATTGAACCTGGCTCAGCACATTGATGAGAACAACCTCCAAGATTTCGAAAGGTAATTAGGGGTGCTACATTTAATGTCTAAGCACATACTGGAATAACAGTTGTAAAATTAGCAACATAAATAATTAAATGTTTTGCATTTTCCAGTCATGTTTTCCATAGCTCTGCTTTTCTTAGCGTCTAAACAAAACGGCTCAATTAGTTTACACTGGATTCTATTTACTGTCCTTGCCCGTTTACATACTAATGAAATAAAAACCCTAAACCTGTTTTTGTATTCCCTTAACTTAATTTTGCCATGCATGGTTTTAAAGTAATTTCCATCCATCTAAACCGCTTGTCCTGGTGAGGGTCGCGTTTTAAAGTAATTTGTTACCGGAAATATAAACATTAAAAATAAACGTGTCTTTGCACAGTTTTTCTTTAATTTTGTAAATGGGTAGTTTTTGCTATCATTTTTACTTGGTTCTTGTTGTGAATTTCATTTGCTTCTTTGTTATTCTGTGTGTTATGAGGTGCTATTGTTAAACAAGTGACTTGCAAATGAGACTTTGTCTCTTGTTTTCACCTGGTTAAAATAAAATGTACTTGAAATTTGAAAATCTTGCTGCTATTTTGGAATTTCAAGAGTGTTTAGAAATCAAGATGGCCTACGCACATTGGTTGCCAAAGAACTTTTGGAGCCAATGGCAAGAAGGGGGCAGAAGGGACAACCGGCCAAAGCCCCACAGCAGGAGGGCCGTCACACCGACCCCCTCCGAGACTACGGAGCGACACATCACCCTCCACACGGTTACCGGCCCCCAACACAACCTGACTGGTCAGTGCTCATTACTGTGATACCAGTTTGTGCAGGCTACATCTGCGCCTCACAGAAAGCCCTGCCTGAGACTGTTCGATTCCTGCCTCGGGTGTGTTCTCTCCCTGTTCTGCGTGGGTTTCCTTCGGGTTCTCCTCTTTCTTCCCACGATAAAAAACGCTCCTTAATTGGCCGATAACATAATATATAGGAGGAAGTGTGTGGCAAAATGTTTGTGCCGGCGAACCGCCTGGCTGCCTTCCCCCCTCCCCTGCCTTTCTGCGGTTTGCTCGCTATGCCTCTTAGTGGTTCTCTCTTCGAATAAATACCTTCGATACTGAATGAATATGTGCACGTTATAAATTGTAATTAATTCTTATTAATAATAATAATTTTACATTCATAATGCGCATATATTAATTCAATGTCGAAGGTATTCATCGACGAGAGAACGACTCAGAGGCGCGAGGAAAGCGCAGACAGGCAGAGGAGGCAGCTAGGCGGTTTGCCGGCGCCATATTGCCACACACTGCTTCCTATATATTATGATGTTATTGGCCATATAATTAATGAGTGTTTTTTTTTACTTGTGGGAGGAAACCGGAGAACCCGGAGGAAACCCACGCAGAACAGGGGGAGAACACACAAACTCCACATTGTTTGACTCACTTTAATTGTACCTCTGCATCAACCATATTCTGACTACATTTTTTTTACATTCAACTTTACTCTTATGCCTTCATTAATTATGGATTGCATGTACAAGTTCTATACGTTAAATGAAACATAAATATGATTCTGTAGTAAATATATACAGTACAGTCATGCGTCGCTTAACGTCCACTATACGTTCTGTGAAATAAGACGTTATGTGATTTGGACGTTGTGCGAACACCATATTATATACTTAGCAAAGCTATTTGGATACTGTAGTGTACCTGTATTGACTAAATAATAATAATATCAATTTATATAGCGCCTTTCACCCGAGGGTCACAAAGCGCTGCACAAGGGCCGCAGAGAGGACGGCATGTCAACAACGAAAGGAAAAAACCCAATAAAAACCAAAGCAACAAAAAATAAACGATTAAAGCTGCTTCGAATATACTGAAAGGCCGTGAAACTGACAATTTAAGAGCGGTAAAAATCTGCCAGCGTCCCCTAAGATGGCCGTCACTTCCTTAAAGACAAACACGGAAGGAGACAGGGAGGGTGAGAGACACGGGGAGGCACGGGGACACAGAGACATGAAGACAGAGAGCCAGACACCAGGGGGAAACGACGCCAATCGAAATCAAACAATCAACATTGAAGCACAAGAACACACAGACACACGCAACAGCAAAGAAAAAAATGAATCCCTGTGTATTATCACTGTGTATCATCCCCGTGCATCATCTCTACGAAGATACTGTACACATACAGTACTGTATTTCAGCTAATGTATCTGGCAAGGTAATATTTCGGTTAAGTACGTTAATACTGTACAATACTGTATACATAATACAATAATACATTGTAAATACTGTATACACTACTGTATACATAGGCTAATATGTAATCTGTACTTACCACAATTGGCGGTTGCAGGGCTAACATAGTGTTGGGTAAGTCTGGAGGCTGTTGCTGGTACAGTTCTGTGTTGTACAAGATACTGAACTTACACTAAATTACTGGGGGTCAAGGTAGAAGCGATCACGTCGCGATCCCTGTCAGGTAATACTTGGTATTGCCTGCAAATTCTACCAAACATTTCGAGGCCGAGCTGAAAGACAACAATGTCCAGAAGCTGACTATCGTGCTTCGCAGAATCGCAAAGAAGAAGAAGACTAAATTACTGTATGTACACTATAATACACTGTACAGCTGTATGTACAATAAATACTTTTTCCTATTTTATTTCTCTGAACTAACCTTACCCTACTTTAGAAACTTTTTTATTATTCAACTTTTTAATTTTTTTTATTTCATTTTAAACTTTTTAAATTATTTTTTTACTTTTTAAACAAGAAGGTCCCGGGTTCGAATCTCGGCTCGGGGTGCCTTTCTGTGTGGAGTTTGCATGTTCTCCCCGTGTCCGCGTGGGTTTTTGCCGGGCACTCCGGTTTCCTCCCACCGTCCAAAGACATGCTACCAGGTTAATTGGCGTACTGACTAAATTTCCCCAGGCGCCCTGCGATGGACTGGCGTCCCATCCTTGGTGTTCCCCTGCCTTGCGCCCTGTGTCTGCCGGGATAGGCTCCGGCTCACCGCGACCCTGTATAGGATTAAGCGGTTTCTGAAAATGAATGAATGTAAACACTTTCTTAGCCTATATCACACACAATTTAACAAAGAGGATCAGGATCATTCACATCACTGTTCTCAACTTTCTCATAGTGTTCCACTGGAAGTTTTAGGTCGAATAACCTCCGTTGATGAACTGTCACCAATAATTATAATATTTTCTCCTGTAATAATAATAACAACATTTTATAGAGCGCCTTTCACCCGAGGGTTACAAAGCGCTGCACAACGACATAAAAAAACAACTAATAAAAACCAAAACAACAAATAATTAAATGATTAAGGCTGCTTCGAATACACTGAAAGGTCGTGAAACTGGCGATCTTAAGAGCGGCAAAAATCTGCCAGCGTCCCCTAAGATAGCCGTCACTTCCTTAAAGACAACCACGGAGGGAGACAGGGAGGGAGGGTGAACGACAGGGGAGACATCGAGACACAGAGACAGGAAGACAGAGCCAGACACGAGGGGGCAACAACGCTAATCTTAATTAAACAATTAACATTGAAGCACAAGAACAAATACATAGACACGCAACAGTAAAGAAAAAAACACAGCTATTTATAACAACAAAACCATACCTTTTACACGCAACACCTGGGCCATACCACGAGGCGAGTCTAGGCAAGGCAGGCCTTACATAAACTGGGCCAGAAGTCGCCCGCATAAAACAGACAAAAAACAAGCAACAATAAAAGCCTAGCAGACAACAAAAACAAACACCAAGTTACATAGAAACAAACTATTAACCAAAGAGAAAAGGAACAAATGAAAAGTGATACATGTATAACAAATCAAAATTAAATAAATATGCTTAACACAGGAGCTGTAGCCCACGTGCTCCCAGCACGTGGGTTGGTGCAAAAAAAAAAACACGGTAATGGCACGGGCTGCTACGAGATGGTACGAGGTGGTTACAGGATGGCACTGGGTGGCATGACGATGCCTGAAGGACATGGGATTTCTGAACTCTATTATAATTTTACATTCATAACACGCACATATTCATTCAACGTCAAAGGTATTCGTTTAACGAGAGAACAACTCAGGCCCGAGGAAAGTGCAGAGAGGCGGAGGAGGCAGCCAGGCGCTTTGCCGGCGCCATATTGCCACACACTGCTTCCTATACATTATGATGTTATCGGCCAACTAATTAATGAGTGTTTTTTTTAAGTTGTGGGAGGAAACCGGAGAACCCGGAGGAAACCCACGCAGAGTAGGGGGAGGACACACAAACTCCACACAGAAAGGCGCCCAAGGTGGGAATCGAACCGCCTTGGGCAAGACCATTCTTTCTGTGAGGCGCAGATGTTACCACTCCACCACCCTGCCGCCCTATGGGACCACGGATGTATATGCGGTCGGACGTTGCCCGAACGGACGTTATGTGGCGCATGACTACTGTGAATAGCTATCTCCTCATTGTGTGTTTTGTGCAGGTCAGATCCTGTGAACCCATTTGCAGTGGGTGGAGCTGACTTGGACCCATTTGGGTAAGATGCTTAGCCAGAAGGTGTGCTTTTGTTGTTTTGATTATTGATTTTCTGATTACAGTGGTCCCTCACTTTAAGATACTAATCCGTTCCAGAACATGTTTTGTAATTTGAAAACATCGTAAAGTGAGACCAATAATACTGTACATTGTTTTATGGCTTCAAACAAAGGAGAAGTAAACACTGCAATGTAAACACTAAAAAGCGCTATTGGCTGAGAAGCTTCCCAAGCGGCATGCGTTTACATCGCTGATTGGCTTCCGTGCCAACCACGCTCACACGCAGCCATATCGTAACACGTATCGTAACGTGAAATTTTATCGGAATGAGATTCCAATGTTCTTAGAGTGTATATCATTAAGTGATTTTATCGTATTGTGAGGCCATCATAAAGCATGGCGCCGGAGTATATTATTGTTTTATTCCAGTAGATATGGCTGTTCATATACATATAAACATTGTAGAATATACGAGGTTTAACCCTTTCCGACAATGAGAAAAAGTGTTAAGATCTTTAAACACTAAATGGACACCTGTCTGGTGTTTGGCCAATAAGTTTGAAGGACAATGCATTATCATAGCATTCATTTGCATGTTTTTGCCACAAGCATGTGTGGCTCCTTTCAAACTGGAACCTTTGCAAAAAGGTGTTCATTTAGTGTTTAAAGATCTTAACACTTTTTCTCATTGCCGGAAAGGGTTAAACCTCGTATATTCTACATTATTTGTACAACGACAAAAAATGTCCAATAGTCTATATAAAACATTGTTTAAAGATGGAGAAGAATTGGGAGAAAAAAGGAATTTTATATTCAGGTGGAAAAGGTAATTAGCTGACATTACTTTGGATGACACATTACCATCCGTACATCCATTTTCTAATCCGCTTGTCCTGGTGAGGGTCGCAGTGGCAGCAGTGCAAGGAGGGTGGGCCAGACATCCTTTTCCTCAGCAACAGCTTCCAGCTCTTCCTGAGGGATTCCCAGGCGTTCCCTGGCCAGCCGAGAGATATAATCCCTCCAACGTGTCCTGGGTCGGCCTCTAGGTCTCCGCCCTGTGGGCCGTGCCTGGTAGACTTCCCGGGGGAGCCACGCAGGGGGCATCCTTACCAGATGCCCGAACCACCTCAACTGGCTCCTCTCAATCCAAATGAGCAGCGACTCTACTCAGAGACTCTCCCGGATTTCTGTGCTCTTCACCCTGTCATGGAGAGTGAGCCTAGCAACCCTGCGGAGAAACCTCATTTCTGCTGCTTGTATACGCGATCTCGTTCTTTCGGTCATTACCCAAAGCTCATGACATTACCCTATGATACATTTATTTCTTGGTTAGGAACATTAGTGGGGAAAGATTTGTGCCAACACTTGAATTGTAAAATTGTCTTGTACTTGTTGATGCAGACGTAGCCAAGGTGGGATGTTGATGGACCCCAGGCACCGTGGTCCCCGACCGCGGTTTCCGGGACAGCTGCCCCCAGGCTCCGTGCCTCCCGGTGCTCGCTTCGACCCCATTGGTCCGTATGGCATCCATGGCGGGTGAGTTCCTGCTTCGCAGGCCCTGTCCCTCTGCTCAGTAGCGACGAATCGTTCCGAAAAATAATAATAATTTTACATTTATAACGTGCATATATGAATTCAATGTCGAAAGTATTAATTCGACGAGAGAACGACTCAGAGGCGCGAGGAAAGCGCAGAGAGGCGGAGGAGGTAGCCAGGCGGTTTTGCCGGCACCATATTGCCATATACTGCTTCCTATATATTATGTTATCCGCCAACTAATTAATTAGTGTTTTTTTTAAGTTGTCGGAGGAAACCGGAGAAGACGGAGGAAACCCACGCAGAATAGGGGCAGAATACACAAACTCCACACAGAAAGGCGCCCAAAGCGGGAATCGAACCGCCTCGGGCAAGACCATTCTTTCTGTAGGGCGCGGATGTTACTGCTGCGCCACGCTGCTGCCCAATGAAGTACCTCCATTGCTGTCTGTTATCGACCAACTTACTGATGTAGGTTTTCACGGCTCGTTTTGCCTTCCATGTTGGATGATGCGTCCAGTGTGGGAGGCAAAACGTCGTGAGGGAGAGAGGGACAGCACTCGACACGCCTATCCCGAAAGAACAGTTTTGAAAAGCAACCATCACGAATTGAGCCGTGAAAACCTACATCAGTACACTTTCTTGTGACTCAACCCAAAAGCACTTTGTGTATATGGGTCACAAAAACGTTCATGTTAAACAATATATTGTATCTATGAATACTGCTGCTATCGCGACCCTCGCCAGGACAAGCAGTTTAGAAAATGGATGGATGGATACCACTTAAAAACAGTGTCACATCTTAGTGCAGAATACACAATGTTTAACCCTTTCTGGCAATGAAAAACATGTTAAGATCTTACAACACGAAATGGACACCTTTTTACAAAGGTTCCAGTTTGCAAGCAGCCACACATGCTTGTGGCAAAACATGCAAACGGATGCTATGATAAATGCATTGTCCTTCAACTTAATTGGCCCAACACGAGAGGCAGCTTTCATTTGAGCCTGGTCTCAGTGCTTAGCCAAGTGCTGCCAAAAGGCAGGCAGTTGTCAGACAATGCGGGTACCAATGCATTAGTAGCTCGGGTCTAGCTGTTTAGACTATTGGAACTTTTTTTTTGCCAGTACAATGAAAAAACATGTTAAGATCTTACAACACGAAATGGACACCTTTTTGCAAGGTGTATTCTGCACTATTTGTGTACTGGCAAAAAAAGTTCCAATAGTCTAAACAGCTAGACCCGAGCTACTACGCATTGTCTGACAACTACCTGCCTTTTGGCAGCACTTGGCTAAGCACTGAGACCAGGCTCAAATGAAAGCTGTCTCTCGTCTTGGGCCAATTAAGTTGAAGGACAATGCATTTATCATAGCATCCGTTTGCATATTTTTGCCACAAGCGAGTGTGGCTGCTTGCAAACTGGAACCTTTGCAAAAAGGTGTAAATTTCGTGTTGTAAGATCTTAACCTGTTTTTCATTGCCAGAAAGGGTTAAACCTTGTGTATTCATAGTGTTTTAGGGGTTTAGGTCATGTGAAAAGGTTATGCAAGTGTGGTGTGACCGTCGATATGTTGGAAAAACGACTGGACACACAAACACTTGCCTTTAACGTAGTTCTCGACGTTTCGCTGAAGGTTGCTTTCAGCTTCATCAGGAGAGATGAATCTGTCCATTCGTTTTTTCCAACATATCGACGGTTACACCACACTTGCATAACCTTTTCACATGCCCTAAACCCTTAAAACACTATGGATACTATCGGTCATGAAAACCTTCGAACCTTGTGTATTCTACACTATTTGTGTACTGGCAAAAAAAAGTTCAAATAGTGTCACATCAGTTAAATATAAATTGGCTTACTTGATTGTAAATGTCATTTATTCGCTAGATTGTTGTTAGTATAGTATTTTTTGTATTCATGGTTGGCCAATATATTATTACTCCAGTTTTGTATTTCTAAAGTTTGTTCAAATAACACATTGCCTGCTTTTACTAATGTAGCTAGTTTTCAGCAAACTGTAGGTGTGGCTCTTCAGTGTGGTACCTGTTTATTGCAGCAGAGTCTTTTGCTAAGTGTGCAAATTGAACACTAATAATATGTACAGTGCATGTAATTGTCATCCAAATGGATCAAGTGTTTTGAAAGACCTAATGTCTAAACAAAGGTCTTCATTTGTGATGTAGAAAATACAGAGGACTGTTCGTAAAGAAGACACAATGCCCCCAGCTCTAGGTCACTGCTAAGTGCTGGCAGATGGGCTAAAGTAAATATTTGAACAGTGGAGGCACATAGCTTTTCTGAGCATATTGTTTGTAATTGATTGTATTTGCTCTACAGCTGCTGTCAATTCAACTCTGGTTAAATTCTCATTCTACAAAGTACACAACACCTATTGTTGCTGTGAATTGGGGGGAAAAAACAAAAAACATGTGTAATCTTTCGTGTTTTTAATTTCAGACCGGACCCAGACCACCTACCTCCCCCAAGCTATGATGATATGTTCATGTAGGACGATTGTATCTTGAATTACCTATAAACGCAATCTGATCTCACAAACTTCATGCAACGATTCAACAGCATTAAATGCTAGAAAAAAAACCATGTGGAGTTTTCATATTGAAGCTCTGTTTATGAGTTTAGGTCATGTGAAAAAGTGTGTAAGTGTAGTGCACCCGTCGATATGTTGGAGAAAACGAGCGAGCACACACAGTACTCACGTTAAAAGATGGTACCGACGTTTCGCTGAGACTTCCACTCAGCTTCATCAGGGCTTGGAAAAGGCTTGGAAAAGGCAGACCACTCCTCGGAAGCTCCCGTATATAGGAGGGAAGGGAGTGGTGCAGACCAATCCCCAAACGCTCCAGTGTAGAGGAGGGGGGGGTGGCCCACGCGGGGGGGGTGCCTCTGGGCCAATAATGGCCCAGAGTCACCCCCCCCCCGTGAATCTATTAAAATTGAAAAGAATAAAAATAATTGTAATCGATCAGACAGTTATAAACTTAGCACAGCTTGGAAACGCATCATTTGCTAATACCCCTAGTGATTAGTTGCGCTAGCCACTCCCTCGCCCCCCACGTGGGCCACCCCCCTTCCCCCTCTACACTGGAGCGTTTGGGGATTGGTCCGCACTGGTGGAGCTAGCCCCGCCACCACGTGGGACCACTCCCTTCCCTCCTATATACGAGAGCTTCCGAGGAGTGGTCTGCCTTTTCCCAGCCCTGATGAAGCTGAGTGGAAGTCTCAGCGAAACGTCGGTACCATCTTTTAATGTGAGTGCTGTGTGTGCTCGCTCGTTTTCTCCAACATATCGACGGGTGCACTACACTTACACACTTTTTCACATGACCTAAACTCATAAACAAAGCTTCACTTTGGATAACATTGGTCATGAAAGCCTACGAGTGAACGTGGAGTATTGTTTAAAGTGGATTTTTTTGTAAATATCACTTATAAACAAGTTGGCAAATGAAACAGTACTTGTGTTATTTGTTTGCTTGATAAGTGGGTGGCAGGGTGGCATAGTGGAAAAATCTGCGCCTCACAGAAAGAATGATCTTGCCCGAGGCGGTTCTGTAATGACCTCGAATTGACCAGAAATTAGGGGGGCCCGACTTTGAGTGTCCACCACACGGGGTGTCCACCGGAAGGGGTGCATCGTGGTGGGG